>KV751363.1:1039002-1102686 GCA_001698575.1 Mola mola
CGAATAAATTCATTCACTGGTTCATCCACGGCTGTTAGTCTGAAGGAAGAGTACACAATGAAATGCTTTTTTAAATTAGCATTTTTTGCATTTATAAAATGAATTCGGGCTCTTCCTTAAATGAAACCACAGAGAATCTAAATAGATTAATGTAATCTGAAGGATGTGAGGCCAGAGGACATTTATGTGTCTCAGAGCAGCGTTGTGTTGGTGGCTGACAGGCCACAAGGAACACAACCCTGTTTGAACTATGATCTTTATATCTCATGATGAACTGCTGCCACTTGCTCTTTGTACCCATGGGAATGCACGTAAACGGAAATGAAACTTTAGCCTCTTCAGTAACACGACGCCACTGTTTTCCCTCGTTTCGCACCTACTATTAATGGACAGTGAGGTTAAATATTAAATGCAGCTCTGCGTTCGGGTCCAGGGGTCGTGTCGTCACCTGGGAAGGGACCCCGAATCACGAATGGCTGTAGAGAAAAGGACTTCATGAAACGCAGGTGCTTGGACAACACAGTCTCACACTGTTGCAGTGTGACACAAAATTCTAATTTTTATTTAACTTAAAAAAAAAAAAAGATTGACTCTTTAAGTTTGAATACATTTTGGCACTTTTTGAAGTTCAAAATAAACATCTTGAATGTAAATGTAAATCACAATTTATTTTTTTCAAATAAACAAACTTTTGGGCCTCGATTTAGCTCCATTATAACCTCGAGTTAATTGTGAGGAGATTAAACTCCCTTCGTACTACAGGCCTGTTGTTGTCTTTGTGGTTCGCTCTACGTTTCCTGAACTTCACCTCCGTTCACGCAGGCAGCTCTGCAGCTGTTCCAGGAAGGAACTCTTCATCAGTGGCTCGGTTTCTGACATGCACTTCCTGTGCAGGATTGATTTGTCCAAATTGTTTACACATACTTACAGAGGATGTTTTACTGTTATTAAGTGGTTAGCCCTGTCGCCTTGCAACAAGAAGGCCCCTGGGTTTGCATGGGTTCTCTCTGGGCACTTGATACACAAACACGCAGCAGAGGTTAGGTTAACTGGTTGCTCTAAACTGCCCATAGGTGTGGATGGTTGCTTGTCTCTGTATGTCAGCCCTGTGATGACCTGTGTACCCCGCTTTCGCCAGATGATGCTGGGATGGGCTCCAGTTACTTCTCCTGCTGGACTATTTCTTAGCCTGCTGGCACAATTATTATGAAATACTAATCCCATTTTAAACTCGCTTCCAGACAACAAGACTTTTTCTTTCATAAATCATGTCTCCCTAATCAGAATGGTTGATGAGTCCATTATCGTTGGATTTAATAGTACTTGCAAGCACATCGACTGTGTAGAGTTTATGTAATTCCACGTCAAATTTCATTTTAGCCTATTAAAGTCTGATTTTCATGTGAGATAAGAACCTTTTTTCAAAGAACAGTTCATGATACTGATTCTGCTAAATTCTCCACTTCCTCTTCTACATGAACGGCTGTTATGAACTACTTTTCTTGTGTGGTTTTGGAGGAAACAAGTGTCAAACTCCCCTGGACACAACAGGAATATATCTTTTGTCCAAATGGTGGTGGATGGTGGATAAAAAAACATTTCTTCCACAAGTAGTTAACACGTCTGCAACCTTTTATCACAGCTTGTTAGGACATGTTAGTGCTACAGTGTGACTATTATTTTTCCTCATATTGCGCTGTGAGATACAGATTGTCACTATGTGCACCTTGTGTTTTCGTGCCATGGCTACACGCTTTCAGTTGGGGATGCAGAAAATGATTTTCCTTCTGCCAATGTTAAGACTTGAAATTTGAAAATGCTGAAGTGATTGATTTATTGGTGTTTCTTTTCAATATTTACATGGACAGATATTTTACTGTAGTTTGATGAAAGTATAGTCATATAGTCATATATAAGAACCAATAAGAATCATTTTTTCTTTTTTTCTTCCTGTGCAGGTCAGATTTTGTCCAACACAGAGCGAAGAGACACAATTCCATGGAGCCACATTCAGTTTTTAAAGGTCAACTTCCCTCAGAGACTCAGTAAGTCAGCATCACGTTTTGTTTCAACGGTTTCATTGCCGGAGGAACGTCATTTAAAACTCCTCTCTGTGGGGTTTTTTGGCTTCTCCTGTAAAAATGAAATAGAACCAGGAAGTGTTCACTTAAGTATATTTCCAGTACATAGCTAAAAACGCAAGTTTAACATTGAGGTGAAGTTTCTGTTTTTATGGCTTCTCCTGTAAAAATGATGTTGACAAGGTGCGTCACTGTGTCTGTGTGCTAGTGTCAGTGTTGACCAGCAGAGGGCAGACTCTCCTGTGCACAGCTGTGTGTCCATGAGGAGCAGCTCCTCCATGGATCCTCCTCTTTTCTTCAAAGATGGACAACACTCTGCTGACAGCGGGTGAGAATTTCAACCACAGGACTCTGATATCCTGCAGCTCTGTTTCTATCAAGTCATCATGAAAGATTTTTTATTATTATTATTATTATTTTGGTTAGATAAAAAAGTGACTGGATTATTGCTTCAGCTGTGACGTTAAAGTTCTTGCAGCCAGAGAACTGTTGACAATAAAATACTATAACCTACACAGTCAATGACCTCCTCAAGAAATTCAAACTGTTCTCATCCCAGGTGGTTGCATAGCAACACTTTAACATGCAGCCTTCACATCTCACCCAGATGCACAAGGTCCCCTTTGGTGTCTCTGAGGAACATGTTGGTTCCATTTAGGCACAAACCTTCAAGGTTGGGTTTAGGAAAAGTCTCGTGACGTTTGGTTTGGAACGGGATGCGAGGTCTGCTCTCCTGGGTGACGGTCATGTTTGTGACCCTCCTCACCTTCACGCTTTCTCATGTTGGAAAGTACATTGAGCTGAGTCACCTGCTGATGACAAGCTGAGGAAGACAGCAGGCTGGAAATTTTGATAGATCAACATCAGAGCAGCAGGTAGAAGACCCCATTTGTGACAAATGTCACTTTTAATCCATCGAGAAATTGGCAGAAAATGAATAATCAAACATTCTACCTTGCTTGTGTCTGAAGCTCCATTTGCCTGCACTGTTATTACACTTTAAAGGGCCAGTGTGTAGAATTTAAGTTTATGTATTTGCAAACATATAATCTTCTGAACTATTTTATAATGAGTGTGTAATCATCTTAAATCAAAAGCCGTAGTTTATATGCGATCTTAAAGAAATCAATTTATAGACACATGTGAGCAGGTCTCCTTTCCAGCGAGAGCACCAGCTTGTGCAACCTTGTTACTACGGTAGCCAAGAAAGGACAAAAATGCTTGAAAACACATTTTGGGTTTGTAAATCATAGTGACACTGAATTACAACCAACAAAGAAGACTCACTCCAGTAAAAGGAGGTGAAGAAGAAGGAGTACAAGCATTTTTTATTTGTCAGTTGTCTGCTGGAAGTTTGTCCCAAGTTTGTTAACCTACATCACTTTAAACGGAGGATCCCACACAGACGGCCACCGTAGTTCTCCTGCGTGCTTACTCGCTTGCATTCTATCACCTCACCATTAGATGTCGCTAATTTTCACACACTGGACCTTTAAGCAGTTCACTTTGACTCGCTCTCCTTTTTGGGGTGCAAGCCGGAATCAGGGAACACTGATTGAAATTGAGAACTGAAGAAGCCTTTCGGATGAGAGGTGAAACGTCTTCAGAACCAAAAAATGGTCCAGACGCCTTCAACTGAAGCACTTCACACTACCTCCACCTGGATGACTGACAACCTACACAAACACTGACTGAAATTGAAATAGAACCAGGAAGTGTTCACTCAAGTATATTTCCAGTACATAGCTAAAAACGCAAGTTTAACATTGAGGTGAAGTTTCTGTTTTTATGGCTTCTCCTGTAAAAATGATGTTGACAAGGTGCGTCACTGTGTCTGTGTGCTAGTGTCAGTGTTGACCAGCAGAGGGCAGACTCTCCTGTGCACAGCTGTGTGTCCATGAGGAGCAGCTCCTCCATGGATCCTCCTCTTTTCTTCAAAGATGGACAACACTCTGCTGACAGCGGGTGAGAATTTCAACCACAGGACTCTGATATCCTGCAGCTCTGTTTCTATCAAGTCATCATGAAAGATTTTTTATTATTATTATTATTATTTTGGTTAGATAAAAAAGTGACTGGATTATTGCTTCAGCTGTGACGTTAAAGTTCTTGCAGCCAGAGAACTGTTGACAATAAAATACTATAACCTACACAGTTAATGACCTCCTCAAGAAATTCAAACTGTTCTCATCCCAGGTGGTTGCATAGCAACACTTTAACATGCAGCCTTCACATCTCACCCAGATGCACAAGGTCCCCTTTGGTGTCTCTGAGGAACATGTTGGTTCCATTTAGGCACAAACCTTCAAGGTTGGGTTTAGGAAAAGTCTCGTGACGTTTGGTTTGGAACGGGATGCGAGGTCTGCTCTCCTGGGTGACGGTCATGTTTCTGGCCCTCCACTCGACCCTGACCGCCCCCCCACCTTTATGCTTTCTCACCTTAGAAAGTACGTTGAGCTGCGTCACCTGCTGAAATTGTGGTAAATGAAAGGGCTGAATCCAATAATGACCCTGCGGTCTTCCACTGTTTGGTTTCCTATTTCTCGGGGTCGCAAAAGCCCTGTTTCCACCAAGCAGTGTGGTTGAATAATCCCCCTTGTTTGTCCATAAATCTGCCATTGTTGAACTTCTTCAACTTCCCTGCAGTCACATAAACAAGAGTAGCATCTTTACACAGTCAAAACGCTGCTATTGGTCATTATGCAAACACTACTTGAACAGTTTTGATGAAATATTCATCAAAGGTGTGTAGATTTTGGTAACCAAAGGTCATAAAACAAATTTTTGGCCAGTTCATATGCAAATTTCTCAGCAAACGTGAGTGACCTGCCTCTTAGATCTATAGGTGACATCACTAATGACGGACATCTGGCCATATGATGATTAAAATGCAACATTTGTATATTCATCATTCAGTTTGGTCCAGAAGTATTTGGACAATTGACTAACAAGCAGTTTGATGGCCATGTGTTGTCCGTTCCCTCGTTACTTCGAGACGAATGAAGCAGATAAAAGGTCTGGAGTTGATTTCAGGTGTTTAAATGGCTTTGGTCAGCTGTTTGACTGGAGTTATCCTTTACTTGGTGAAGAAAAACCCCCTTTATATCATGGAGACAAGTCAAAATATCTACAATCAAGAGACTCGGAAATGAATGTAAATACAGAGGGTTTGCAACAAGATGGGACAACCACTGGTAATATTCAAAAACAGGAAGGCCAGATTAGAATTTACCAGAAAACATGGAAAAAAGGCTCTGGAATCAGATTCTTTGGAGGGATTAAACCAACATAAACTTGTATTAGAATGCTGAAAAGAGAAAAGTCTGGAGAAAGAAAGGCACAGCTGATGATCCAAAGCACCACATGGTGGAGGCAGCATTATGAGGTGGGCATGTATGGCTGCCAATGGAATGGGCTCACTGCTGTTTATTAATGGTGTGACTGCTGACAGAAGTAGCAAGATGAATTCTGAGGTGTATAGGGCTATAGTGTCTGCTCAAATTCAGTTATCTGCTACAAAATGATAGGACGGTGCTTCGCAGTGGAGATGGACAATGACCCTGACATACTATGAAAGCACCTCAAGACTTTTTACAAATACTTTGTAAGCCCTGAAAATTGAAACGCTCTGCGTAATATATCTGTAATTCCTAAATGGTAAATGCTATATTTTTGTGAAACCTATTATATTCAAGCTGAAAGTCTGCACTTCCATCACATCTTGATTGTTTTATTTCAAATCTATAGCAGTGCTGTATGGAGGCTAAATGATAAAAACTGTCATTTTTCAAATATTTCTGGACATCAATGTCTGTCCTGTTTTCTCCAGCGTCCAAGAGCCAAAGTCAGATGTTCTCGGGCATCAGCCTGTCCAGCAGAATCCAATGGACATGAACGCTATACTTTTGGTGGGTAACTATCAAACAAGAACTTGAAGCTCAACACTAATTAAAATGAAGAGGCATTTTTATTTCTGTTTTATTTTTTTCCAGGACCTTGAGAAGAACATTGTCACATTTGTGCAGAATGAGCTGAAAAAGTTCAGGAAGATTGTGAGTTCAGATTACCCAGGGTGCTCAGGCATGCAGAGTGAGGATGAGGAGGTGTTGCATTGTGAGGAGGAAGAGCACAGGAGGAGTAGCAGAGAGGCATTTCTGAAGATCACAGTGCACTTCCTGCGGAGAATGAAGCAGGAGAACCTGGCTGATTTTCTGCAGAGCAGTAAGACAACGTCCCACGCTGGACTTTTCTCACGTTAACACAAACATCCACTCACCGATTTGTCGTATCGTCATTCAGGAGCTGCAGCGGAAGTTTGTCATCTTCAACTCAAATCTAAGCTGAAGAGGAAGTATCAGCATGTGTTTGAGGGGATTGCTACAGCAGGAAACCGAACCCTCCTGAATCAGATCTTTACGGAGCTCTACATCACAGAGGGAGGAACCGCAGAGGTCAACAATGAACACGAGGTCCGACAGATTGAAAGAGCATCCAGGAGACCAGACAGAGAAGAAACTACAATCAGGCGTGAAGACATCTTCAAACTTTCAGCTGGAAGCGATGAGCCGATCAGAACAGTGATGACCAAGGGAGTGGCTGGCATCGGGAAAACAGTCCTAACGCAGAAGTTCACTCTGGACTGGGCTGAAGACAAAGCCGACAAGGACAGACGCTTGATGTTTCCCTTCACTTTCAGAGAGCTGAACGTGCTGAGAGAGAAAAAGTACAGCTTGGTGGAACTTGTTCACCACTTCTTTCCTGAAACCAAAGAAGCAGGAATCTGCAGGTTTGAAGAGTTCCAGTTTGTCTTCATCTTTGACGGTCTGGATGAGTGTCGACTTCCTTTGGACTTCTGCAACAACAAGACCCTGACTGACGTCACAGAGTCCACCTCAGTGGACCTGCTGCTGACAAACCTCATTAGGGGGAACCGGCTTCCTTCTGCTTGCCTCTTGATCACCACACGACCTGCAGCAGCGAATCAGATCCCTCCTGAGTGTGTTGACAGGGTGACAGAGGTCAGAGGGTTCACTGACCCCCAGAAGGAGGAGTACTTCAGGAAGAGGTGCAGAGACAAGGAGCAGGCCAGCAGAATCATCTTCCACATCAAGACGTCCAGGAGCCTCCACATCATGTGCCACATCCCAGTCTTCTGCTGGATCACTGCTACGGTTCTGGAGGACGTGTTGGAGACCAGAGACGGAGGAAAACTGCCCAGGACCCTGACTGAGATGTACATCCACTTCCTGGTGGTTCAGTCCAAACTGAAAAACATCAAGTTTGATGGAGGCGATGCGATAGATCCACGCTGGAGTCCCGAGAGCAGGAAGATGATCGAGTCCCTGGGAAAACTGGCTTTTGAGCAGCTGCAGAAAGGCAACCTGATAGTCTATGAGTCAGACCTGACAGAGTGCGGCATCGATATCAGAGCAGCCTCAGTGTACTCAGGAGTGTTCACGCAGATCTTTAAAGAGGAGAGAGGACTGTACCAGGACAAGGTGTTCTGCTTCGTCCATCTGAGTGTTCAGGAGTTTTTGGCTGCTCTTCATGTCCACCTGATGTTCACCAAGTCTGGTGTCAATCTGCTGGTGAACAAAACATCCACCTCCCATAGTGGGAAGATATTTAGAAATCCAACACATCTGTATCAGATGGCTGTTACCAAGGCCATACAGAGTCCAAACGGACACCTGGACTTGTTCCTCCGCTTCCTCCTGGGTCTTTCACTGCAGACCAATCAGACTCTCCTTCGAGGTCTGATGAAGCAGACAGGAAATGTTTCACGAACCAATCAGAAGATGGCTGAGTACATCAAGAAGATCATCAGTGTGAATCTGTCTCCAGAGAGAAGCATCAATCTGTTCCACTGTCTGAATGAGCTGAATGATGGTTCTCTGGTGGAAGAGATCCAACGGTCCCTGAGTTCAGGAAGCCTTTCCACAGATGAGCTGTCTCCTGCTCAGTGGTCAGCTCTGGGCTTCATCCTACTGTCCTTAGAAAAAGATCTGGAGGTGTTTGACCTGAAGAAGTACTCTGCTTCAGAGGATGCTCTTCTGAGGCTGCTGCCGGTGGTCAAAGCCTCCAAAAAAGCTCTGTAAGTGTCCCGAGAAATGCAGATAATCACTGTAGCCCATGTGTTGGTTTGTTCTCAACAAATAAATGTCTCAGTCAACTGATAATCAAAGGATTTAATCGATCACTTGATTAGTTGGTCAAATAAAAACCTGCTAGTTGATTCTACAGTTTAATTGTGCCTCCACATATTAGCTAAGTCCACGCAGCTCCCTGGTCATTTAAGGATAAATCCCATAGATGTGACTACATTTTAGGATTTTTTTTTACTTATTGTTAGTTATTAAATTCCAGTAATAATGAATGAAAATCAAAAAATCTTCTCTTGAACAAGGAACATAAAGATTCATCGTCTCAGTTAGACAGTCACAGAAATGTGCCATGTTTGACGTTGTATGACACAGAAACAGCGTTGTTGTTTGTCTTCATCACTGACTCTCCTTACAGGCTAAGCGGCTGTAATCTGTCGGAGAAAAGCTGTGAAGCTCTGTCCTCAGTCCTCGGCTCCCAGTCCTCCAGTCTGACACGGCTGGACCTGAGTAACAACCACCTGCAGGATTCAGGAGTGGAGCGACTCGCTGCCGGACTGAAGAGTCCACATTGTAGACTGGAATCTCTCAGGTCAGGATTCAGCAACATGTCACGGGTTAACAGTAACCATTACAAGATGTTGTCTTTTTTTTCTTCTGTAATTTTTTTGCTTTTCTCTCCAGAAAAATGTGGACGAAACTCACATGAAATCGAGAAATGTTTTGACGTATGTGCTGTTCATATTTTCAGGCTGAGCGGCTGTAATCTGACTAAGAGAAGCTGTGAAGCTCTGTCCTCCGTCCTCGGCTCCCAGTCCTCCAGTCTGACACGGCTGGACCTGAGTAACAACCACCTGCAGGATTCAGGAGTGAAGCGACTCTGTGCAGGACTGAAGAGTCCACATTGTAGACTGGACCGTCTAAGGTCACGATTCATGACCCCCTGACGCACAAACTATAACTATATACTATCAACTTTAACCCTGACCGGAATAATTCAAGTAAACTTTTATTATGTGGTCACATTGTTAATTCTTTCGCTGCCGTCAATGAGATTTTCCACTGTTCGGTATTTTCAGTGTTTTACTATAGGGGGCGCACAGCACCTCTGGGTGGAAAATCAGGTGAAGCACGATGCGATGATTTTTTTTTCTTCACGTGTAAAATTAAAGCTCTGAGCTTCTGTTGGTGTGTTTGACGGATGAGCGGTTTGGTCAAAAATGCGGGAGCTGGATGGCAACTCGACAAGCAAAAGACATTTACTAGGAAATAATTAATTGAATAAGCCATATCCAATATGGAGAGAAATGTTTTGACGTATGTGCTGTGCATATTTTCAGGCTGAGCGGCTGTAATCTGACTAAGAGAATCTGTGAAGCTCTGTCCTCCGTCCTCGGCTCCCAGTCCTCCGGTCTGACACGGCTGGACCTGAGTAACAACCACCTGCAGGATTCAGGAGTGAAGCGACTCGCTGCCGGACTGAAGAGTCCACATTGTAGACTGGAATCTCTCAGGTCAGGATTTGCATTATGTGAAGAGAGGCGACCACTCAAATGCTGCTTAACATACAAGCTCAAGCCTGTTTTTAATAGGAGACCAACCCAAAGGTCATAAGACAGGCTTGAGTCAATACTAAAGCTTTAGTCCAAATCAATCAAATCAACCAAAACAAATCAGTCCAAAATCCAAATCAGCCAAAAGGTCCAAAACACAGAGCAGCCACACAGAATTCACACAGGGAGGAAGTGTACGGTCAATCAGACACAAGAGGGCAGACCCTTCAAAATAAAACAGGAAACAGAGAACTCAGAATAATGAACGACGACCGGTTATGAATAACTCAGAAACCCAACCTCAGACATAAAACAATCCCACAAGCAAAGCTTTGTCCAAGATGTTTGGGTGACGCCTTTTCAGCTCCTAATGATCGGAAATAATTATTGATTATAGGAAGTAATGGGATCTTCTTTACATAAGATCATCTCAGGAAAATTCAAAAATTCTCTTCTTCAGTCTCATGTAAGGGCTGCCAAGCTGCAAACTGTTATTAATAATTATTAATTTAGTCATTAAAAAATGAAAATGACCACATTAACAGTGAGTGGATGTGACTTGGAGTTGTTGACAGCGCAGCGGTTGGCAGCAGTCCCTCCTGTGCGACATTAAAACATTGACGTGTGTGTTCAGGCTGTCAGCTTGCCTGATCACAGAGGAAGGCTGCGCTTCTCTGGCCTCGGCTCTCAGCGCCAACCCCTCCCACCTGAGGGAGCTGGACCTGAACTACAACCATCCAGGGGGTTCTGGAATGAAACGGCTCTCTGCCGGACTGATGGATCCACACTGGAGACTGGACACTCTCAGGTACGCACAGACAACAAATGTAGAAAAACCTCTCTCTGTCACGCTGTGCTGCAGCTACTTTACACGCGTGTTGTTCACCTTGTAACAAGTCGACACATTTCTTGGACGGACGTGGCCAACGTTACCTGCTCGCGTCCACTGACAATAACGACACACATTGGTCACTGCTGATTGGTCAGAACTAGGCTTCATAAGCAAAACTGACCTCATACTTCTCAATCCAACATAAAAACACATCGGATGATGACTTGAATAGTTTATAGATCGACACTTTAAATTATATTTTTGAAATGTCATGATTTTTGGGTTGTTTCTGTTTTGTTTGACCTTTGAGTTATTTTTTGCTGTGTTTCTTGCTGTAAATTTAAATTGAATCTGTGGATGGAACGTGTGTTATTAATGCAGCCGTTGTGTCTTCATGGCGGAGCTGAGTGAAGATAATCTGTGAGGAAGTAAGTTTCCTCCTGACTTTGTTTTTCTCCCCCAGGCTGGACAACGGTGGAGAGCAGAGGCTGAGACCTGGTCTGAGGAAGTGTAAGTGTTCACTGTGATTCATGAAAAACAAGGCTTTTTTCCGGCACCACATCCGAACGATGAGTCCTTGTAAAGTTCTGACGTAATTAACACTCGGTGATGCATCAGATGAAGCCAGCAGCTGTGTTCGATGATAACCTGCTGCCGCGTTGTGTCTTATTCTCTCCATCCAGACGCCTGTGAACTCACAGTGGACACAAACACAGTCAGCAGATTCATCAGACTGTCCAACAACAACAAGATGATGACATTAGTGAGAGCGGAGCAGCCATATCCTGATCATTCAGAGACGTTCGACATCTTGAGACAGCTGCTCTGTAGATATGGTCTGACTGGTCGCTATTACTGGGAGGTGGAGTGGAGAGGAGATGTTAACATAGCAGTGACTTACAGAGGGATCAAGAGGGGAGGAGTCTGGTCTGACACCAGATTGGGAGAGAACAATCAGTCCTGGAGTCTTCGCTGCTCTGCTGTTACAGGTCACTCTGTCTATCACAATAACAAACGCACGGTCCTCTCCTCGTTGTTCACCCACAGAGTAGCAGTGTATGTGGACTGTCCTGCTGGCATTCTGTCCTTCTACACAGTCCAGTCTGACAAACTGACCCACCTCCACACCTTCAACACCACATTCACTGAACCTCTTTATCCTGCCTTTGGTTTGATAGCCTCTTTTTCGTCCGTGTCTCTGTGTTCACTGGAGGAGGAGCCTCCCCGTGTAGAGGAACACACACAAAACCTGATGTGAGAGCTCACAGCAGCCCCGGCGAGCAGAAACCGTCCTCGCAAGGGAAAATTTGTGCTCTGCGTGCTGCTTCACGGCGTGAATAAGTCTGACGCTTTCATTGTGTGAATCTTGAGTGCTGCTCACCCTCCCCGCCACAGGGGGGAGCTGTCTCCCTGTTTCTTTGTGGAAATATGATTCTACAGTTCCTGTGAATCTGATTTGTTATTGTCGTTCATGTAGTTGATGGTTAAAGCTATAAAATGTAACATAGATGACTGCTGAGTCTCATGCCCAGGTTGTCAAATACAGACATTCTGGGTTTCCGGGTCATCAGAAGGTGATGCTTTGGGTCAGCAGGTGGCCGCCATCCCAGACCCGGGTTCTTTAATACTGTCACTGAATTAACTGATAATAGAGAAGATCCTCTGATTTAAAATGTTTGCAGATTATTGATTCAGTAAAATTTGGAGCCACCAGGCTGCTGGAGGTCGTTGTTGGAGTCTACATGGAATCAAATTAAACAGCCTGTGCCCCAAATCACCATGGGAACAAGAAAATACAAATAAAAATACAACTCATTTCAGACAAAAATACGGATTTGAAAAGATATAAACAACAATTTCTATCTGCACGAAGTTAGAAATCAAATTTGCAAGCCCTACGGTTATTTGGGTGAACATAGAGGGTCCGTGTATATTTTGCTCACCGGATTGTCCTTTAAAAAACTTGTGTAAAAAACACAAGTTGTTTTTTGGATGTTCCTTATAAAATACAAAAATTAGAATTGAAATACAAGCTGTATTTCTTTATCATGGGCAAAAGGGGATACGTGAAATTTGAAAACTGGTTTGATTTTGATTCTCTATTTATTATATCACTAATAGGCAGAAATGAAAAAAAGGAGCATTTTTTCATCTTTCCGAGACAGGATTTGGTCCTGCGCAGCGCAATGTGTGTGTTTTCAGATCCGGTGCCAAGCCTAGAGCCCAGGTTCAAACTCTAAGGTTCTCTTGGGTGGGGGGAATCAATAACATCAACGAGGTGCATCACAATTCCTCCTGCCACAGACACCACCATGAATTTTAGCTATGAAAATATAGAGGAATGGGTCACTTTAAGGCCATTGCTTTACTTATTTTAGAGAGTCATGTATTCACAAACGCAGCCCTGTGCAGCCTTACAGGAAGAACATACCCAGGTTGCTTTTTGAGACTATTGATAAGATACAAATGTTGTTTTATATTTTTGGTATTTCATGTGATTATAAATACCTAAATGACCTGCAGATTTTACTCTTTTCCTCTTGTTACACAAAAACACATCAGCTTAAAGTAAAAAGGTAACTTTTTTGTACTAAAAAAGGTGTTCTGAGATTCTTTTCTTCTTGCCACCTGTGTGTTTATGCTGTTGCTCTCCACTGACCTTTCCACTCTAGTTGTCTTAAAATAACAAATGAATTGATCTTCAATTGTTTCATTCATGAGCAACTAATATTTGGAATATTACAGGTGTATTAATACATACACAGAAGAAAAAAGACCTGATGTCGGATTTTTCCTATTTCTCAGTCATTCTCAGTCAAAACATTAAAATTGTTGTGTTCAGCTATGAAAAAACTTTAAAAGAGTGGAATTGGCGTACAATAAATACACGTCCCTAATTCCATTTTAAATTATACATCATTTATTGGGGGGAAGGAGTTCAGGATTTTCAAAAGTCACACAAATTGCTGCAGCTTGCTGGGACTGGGCCATGCCCATTTGGGATTAGAGGTGACAAAAACAGGGTTTTGACACAGCCACAACTGTTTGTAGCTAAACCTGGGCCAAATGTTTCATTAATTTGAAAAAAAAATTTGTAATGTACTATTTTTGAACTGTACATTCAAATTTTTATGTTTAATTTCAAACTATTCAAACTAAAAAATGAGCCAATTAACATTTTTTTCAATTCAAATAAAATTTTGATTTAAATTTGACATTTGTTGAATAAATTGTTATTTTTCTACTCTTTGCTTTTTAAATATATTTTCATATTTTTGTCTAATTTTTTTTCAGTTTGCAACACATAAAACCACCAATACATAAACAGACAGTTAAGATAATAATCTTGAATAAATACCTCGAAAACAAGTGCTATTATTTTTTTACTCTGGGATGTTTTTAATGTAATCCTCAGCTTTCCCTCCAAAAGCTGCAAATAAAAGTTTAGACTGACTATATTTTCTCTTTGTGGATATTGTAGTTTCCTAAAATGGGTATAATTATATTTTTTGGCTTTTTTTTTTATTATTTTGGAAGCCGAACAATACATTTTTCCTATAAAAAAAAAGAATTCTGAACCAGTATTATTAATAGTATTTCGGGATACATCGCTGCAAATATTGCAGCTTGCGTAATGTCGTCACTAGCTCCGCCTTGAATGTCCAACCAACCAATCAGAACACCCCAGGCTCTGAGGGCGGAAATAAAACACGGAAGTTCGACGGGTAAGAAAAACAACAGGACGTAAACGACACGTAGGCTGTGTTGCGGCGGCCGAAATGGAGTTTAATTAAGTAAATTCAAGCGTTATTGATGCTCGGGCTGTTGTTTCAGTGAGCAGCACCCTGTTTTACAGTCTCAGCCGCTGAAATGGAGGAGGAAGGAGGCGTGTTGTTGGCCACAGAGAGGTACGGCAGTGCAGAGGCTTGGAAATACTTTGGAAAGAATGGAGTGATGGACAGGAGGAGGGATGGCAGCGGAGGGGGAATAAGAGGAAACCCAATCGTTGGAGTGTTTAAAGTAAGGATTTACGACGTTTCCACGTGGCCACATTGACTGTTGACACACTCACATTTTAACATTTTATTTCAGAGTGTGTTTCTGCCTCAAGGCTACCCGGAGAGTGTCAGTAAGGATTACCTGCAGTACCAACTGTGGGACACTTTGCAGGTACAGTAAATGACATTCAAACTACTGAGATTGTCAGTCATCGGACTGAAACTGTCCGTCCACGCTCCCCTCTCTGTTTCCCAGGCTTTCTCCAGCTCACTTTCGGGGACTTTGGCCACCCAGGCCTCCCTCAGGGGGGTCGGTGTTGGAAACCAAGAGGCGACAGTCGCTGCGGCCACAATTACCTGGTTGCTGAAAGGTGATCCTTTAAAATGATCCACACATTTTGCTTCACATCACTCTTACATGGTGAGTGACACCTGGTATGTTTTTCTCCTGCAGATGGGACTGGAATGTTGGGAAGAATCATCTTTGCTTGGAGGAAAGGGTAGGCTTTAACCGTGCCTTGTTTCAGTACATTTCAATATGTTGGAAGCTCCATTATATGTTATTTCTGATCCTCTTTCATTGGTTGGAATTCTTTCCAAATGTTTCCAGGACTAAACTGGACTCGGAGGCTAAGAAATGGAGGTATGTACTTTATGTGTGGCACACAGGTTATACATCAGAAAAAGGCACTTTATTTCTGAACGCGTCCTTTCTTCTTGATTTTTCTACCAGACTTTTTGCTGATGTTCTCAACGACATTGCCATGTTCATGGAAATACTGGCCCCATTCTTTCCTTCCTTCTTCACACTGGTTGTGTGTACGGCAGGGGTATTTAAGGTGAATAAAAACTTGTGTTAGCGGTTGGTTGACACGTCTCAATTCAGGCTGCAAAAATGTGACATGGAATGGAGACAACCAGTCAACGTGTCTTCTTCTCCAGTCCATTGTTGGAGTGGCAGGCGGTGCGACCAGAGCTGCTCTCACCCTGCATCAGGCTCGCAGAGACAACATGGCTGACATCTCGGCCAAAGATGGCAGTCAGGTGCTTATTTGTTTTTTAAATTCTTCTTGAGTGAAGACAGTGTCTTGACTACTGGGAAGCTTGATGCAGTTTATTAAACAAAAAGAAAAAACACAAACAATACTCGACTGAAGAAAAACAACACTAAGGAGAACTTTTATTCTTCGTAGGAGACGTTAGTGAACCTGGCTGGACTGCTGGTCAGTTTGGTCCTCATTCCGCTGGTCACTGATGACCCGGTGTAAGTGTTGTTACCCTCAACCTTTTTTGTCTGTCGCGTCTTCCTGTGTGGCTGAAGCTTCATTCTCTCTCTGCCCCACAGCCTGACCCTCAGCCTCTTCTTCCTCTTCACCATCCTCCACCTCTTTGCCAACTACAAGGCCGTGCGTTCGGTTGTCATGGAAACTTTCAACGAGGCGCGGCTCTCCATCGTTCTGCTGCAGTACCTGAGAGACGGGCAGATCCTGAGCCCGCCGGAGGCCAATCAGAGAGAACCAGTGTTCTTTGGTCAGAATTGTGAATTTAGGGGGCCACTTTTGCAAAACACTAATTTTGTGCATTTTTTAAAAAAATAATGAATTTTGTTTTCTTTTTCTCAAGAATTTAGCAAAACTGTGCCAATCAAACTTGGAGTCAGGCTACAGGAGGTTGTACAAAGGTAATTTCACAGACCTTTTTTGTTTATACGATGAAAAAAAAAATACACACAATATACACCTAATAATCGTTTATCGTGCATGTTTTTTGTTTTGTAGCCCGGAAGAACTTAGTTTGGCTTTGAAGAACAATGACAAGCCTTTCCTACTAGGAGTAAACAACGGTACATTTGCCTTCATCCTCGTCCTCTGAGCAACAGTGTGTTAAAGAATCATGTAGTGTGCTTTTTGTTGACTCGCCTGTATTCCTCTTTAGGATGTGTGCATGTTTGTTTGGGACCTGAAGCCTCAGTTCATGATGAAATCAGGGTGATGTGCCAAGCTGTGTGGCTCAGCAACATGCTGAGTCCTCAAAAGTCCAGAGAACAAAGTGAGCCTTTACCCGCATTCATCTCTACACATCAACAGAATGCATTCCTCTCTGTCTCCACAATACACACTCATGTCTTTAAAGGGCACTGGGAAATGGTGCACGAGAGTCACACGATGATGGACAGAGTTTTTAGCCCTTTTCTCAAAGGTGAGCCCGCATAAAGTTATTTAAATCTTCAAATCTTTGTTATTTGGCGTGATTTTACTGAGAGAAACTCTGTTTTTGCCATTTCCAGGTGTGGAAGCTGCAGGATGGGACATGAAGCGAAACCTGCTGGACTGGGATGAGTGGAGGGTGGAATGGAAAAGCAAAAGCAACTGAACGTTTAGACAGAAACTGCCATTTCTATACGAATATCAATGAGTTTGATGCAGGTATAATAAAAATGACATATATTTGTATATTTCACTTTACCGTGACAGTGGACAATGATTTCATTAATCCCTGCGGCTGAAAAAATAACAGAAATACAAAAACACAAAAAGAAAATGCTAAAAAAAAAACCCACAGTAACCAGCCTTGGAATGGTTCAACACCAAGAGACTAAGAGTCCTGTGAGCAACACTCCAAAGTATGGAATTTCAGGGTGCAGAGGATGACAGTGCAATATATGATGTGATGTTTTTACAGCTGTAATAAAATGATAAAAAACAACAACAACCTTTTAACACTTTGACAACAATACATTCAGTGGGAAATATGGTCATTTTATATATAAAGTGGCAAATGACCAAAAATTACAAATGAAAATAATGGAACGACAACAAAAACTGGTTTAATAATGGTGATGCAACAACAACAAAAGAAAGGTGGGGGGGGAATGTGAGCACAGACACTGGTTTACTTCACAGTTATTAAGTCATTAGATTTTCATAATTTAATACTTTTGGTCTGTTTTGATTATATATTTTGAGTTTGCTATTTTTTTTATGGCGTGGCCAATTTCTTTGAATATTTTGAAGTCTGAACATGAATAATGAGATTAAGCCAATAGAATGAGCCAATTAATACTGTTCATTCTTAGAGAAATTGGGATTTTTTTTTTTTTTTTTAAATATTACTAACAAATTAGGTTCTTTGAGCGAATGATCCAATTGAAAATCAGTCCAGAAGACAGCCACATGTTCACACTGAGGAAAATAGGCGCATTAGTGTTTCCACCTTATTATTACAGAAAGTGCATTCTTCCTTTACATCAGGAATGTATTTATAATTAATATAATTTAATTGGAGGATATCATTACATGATTTTAGTAATCAACTGTTTGATTCTGTTGCGGTGTTTGTGAGAAAGAATGAATACAGTTTTCCATGTCTCAGAAATAATCCCAAAATCAAGAAGGTCAATGTGGAAAGATTTTATAATTACCGGAAATCACGATCTACGAGAAGATAATATAATAAACGAGAGCTATTCAATACTCATATGAGCAGAGTTTGATAACACAAGAGCTCCATATCTTGTGCACCTCTGACTACTGCGTGCTTATTTTAAGATCTCAGGAAGGGTTGGCTGGTGTACTCCCAAAACTCATCAACACCAGGTGAAATTATTTTGACAATCCAGACCGGATATCCTGTCTGCGTTATTGGCAACTTGACCGGTCGCTCAAACAGCAACAAGACTACCTCGCTTGGTCGCAAGTGGTGTTGGAATTGTTTACTAAATGGGAAGATACACGTGTGCTTACGACTGCGAACACTCGGGCGATTCAGACGTGAAGCATTTTAAGTGAGTACTGACGTTTCTAACCCGAAAACGGGATAATTTGCGGATTTGTGAGCAGTCCGGCTAACGTTAGCTAACATCAATATTGGCATCACATTAGCCGCTTGTGATTCTTCCTGGCTAGAATTTCCAGGTCATTTTAGCTTATTGCTAGGAATAGGTAACTGTAAATTTAAGAAATATGTAGAAATACATAGGATGAGCCATCATTCAGAGCCAACACAACTTAATTCAGTTGCGTTTTTGAGCATATAGCAGTGCTGTAAAGATGCCCAACTATCCTGTTTGCATCACACAGGAAATAAACTGCGCACATCAATGTCCTGACTGAATAAATGAGTCTTGTGTCACTACAGGTTTCCTCTGTACAATCCACGAAAACTCAAGAAATGGCTGGTGAACATGAGGTGGAAGGACTGGACCCCGTCCCGCTTCTCTGTGCTGTGCATCAATCATTTTGAGGAGCAGTACATTGACAGAACAGGCAAAAGTGTGACACTTAGAGAAGATGCGGTTCCCACCATATTTTCAGCCCCTGATGACGCGCAGAAAAGGAAAAAAAAGGTTTGTATGCTGCTAAACACTACCAGAGTATGACTTACCAGCTTCACTCAGTGGGATAATGTGTCTGAAAGCATGAATGAAATATCCCAGTGGCTGAATTTAAAAGAAAAAAGTCCTTTTCATGTTGTGAAAATCCTCCAAAATGAAGCTTTAATATGGAATTGCTGTCACCTCCTCCCCTAACGTAGGCTTCCATCAACCCAAGAAGTAAGAAACTTAAGGTGAGAGCATACTATATTCACATTCAACTGCTAAAATGATGCATTTGTGGCGAAACATTTTAAGCTGCTAAAGTTGAGCTTTCTTGGACTGGGGTTAAATATCTATGCTGGTAAAATAATTTGACTGCTTACAGCCACAATCAGTGTGAGCTACTGAACGCAGTATGTTTCCCTGTGTTATGAACTCAGGCACCCGGTCTGAAAGCCTTGCAGACAAGTCCAGCTGATCCTGCTAACGTCGGGGACAAAGAGCCCAGTCAGATGTCAGCGCCTGCAGGGTACTTTTACTGTTGACTTGTTTTTGACTTTTTCTGCCTCAATATTTGGATGCACATACATGCAAGAAAAAATCGAGTTTGTACGTTCAGTTTCATGCAAGGCTCAATTTTACAAACCCTAACACGTGTCCCCATGTATTGTTCATAAAGGTTCTTTACGTGCTGTAAAAAAAATGCATTTATCTGCACTCCTTAACATAACCTTATGTATTTTTCTTTAAAAATGAGATTTGGGAATTGGCACATTTTCCTCTTTGGTAAATAAAACCCACTGAGCGGCTATCATGGGCTTTTCGGTGCGATGTAAATGTAAATTAGCAGGTTATAGTCCTGTCCTGGGTCAGTTAACCCTGCACTGAACACAAGTATCTATCAGCTCCAGCTCGGCTCAGACGGTGGCGTTTAAATCGTGTTCATTTGGCTCTTCGGTAACACTTAATAAATGCTTATCACTGTTCTCCTGTCTCCTAATGTTAACAGTTAATTAAAGTGCAAACCCACGAATGATTTGCTTAACGTTCTAATTTATACATTACTCAATAGATTAAAACAACACTTTTAAGTGTCATTTAGGGGACACATGTTTTCACCTTTATAATACACTCACAAAGTGTATTAATAAATAGTTGAATTGTGTTAATAAGGGTAAAGGTTAGGTGGCTTCTCGTCATCTTAGATTAACTGTTAATGGCATTATTGTGTTAACTAATGTTAATTGTATGGTGTAAGCGCCTTAGTTAACATGAGGACTGTTAGTGATTACATGACATTAATAAGCTATTAGTAAATGATTATTACTGTATTGACCAACTATTGTAAAGTGTTACATTCTTCCCAAACCCAATGTGGGCGTCTGCTTGTTTGTTGTCAAAGATACAAAACAGTAGCCATCGTCACACTGTCGCTAGCCTTCATTTTTGCCCTTGTTGACTTGTAGTGGTAGTGCTGCTGTTTGTGATGTGCAAGTGATGATGTATCAGATAAAAAAGAAACTACTAAAAAGTTATTAACCTGGTAAAGTCACATGTTTTTGTCATTATCTACTTTGAAAAGAGTCACAGCACTTTCAGCCAAATGAGAACAAGCTTGAACCTAATTTCCTGTGTTCTGTGCTGTATTTGTGCCCGTTTTAATGTGTTGACCTTCTCTGTTTTTCACCCTCAGAGACAAAATGTCAGAGAAATGGAGGATTATAGTGGATGCAGGGCTCATGAAGATCAACTCATTTCCACATTTCTTCCATGGAGATTACTGTGTACCACAGGTAAGTGGGATTCTAAAGGTTTGTTATGTAGTATAATTGCTAATTCTGTGTATAATAACTTCTCATTCTTTTTATTTTTAGCATCATTTATTGCAGTTGTGGTTTGGCATTAGATAAAATTCATATATACCTATTTTTCCATTTACACGCTCTAGCAGGATATTCGATGGGCTCCAGATGAGAATATGAGTGTAAGTAGTCACCAGGATTTTAAGCTTCAACATCTGGTCATTGTAGTCTCATTTATATTACGTTAATGAAGAGCTCTTCTGTGATTTCCACAGAGAGAATGTGAAGATCCCGAAAAGGTGATGGAGGTGAGTGAGGTACAACATGATTGCCCGAATGTGTCGTTAAATACAAACCAGAGCGACTGGGATTATAACTCTATTCCCACTCCTTATCTCCGTGACGGCAGGTGACGGAGCCGTGGCAGTGGCTCGGCCTGGACGTCAGAGGGCCGCTGCCCCAAACGCTCAACGGACACAAATACGTCCTGACCGTGACGGACTACTTCTCCAAGTGGGTGGAGGCCGTCCCGATGGAGTCCTGCCTCCCGTCCTCTGTGGTGAAGCACATCGTGGACATCATCGCCCACTTTGGGTACCCGCTCCGAATCCTGTCCAGGCTGCCTCATGACATAGTCCACAAAGTGAGTGTGCTTCAGCCGCACATGTTATTGTTGTTTAGCACATCGCAATACACATACTGTATACAGTGATACACAGTATTTCTCCTAGGACATGGCAACAACATTTATGACCATAAACCATGATGTTAGTACTGTAAATCACTGTAGGAATGACTAATGATAATTTGACAAAATGTTAAAGGAATGATATGTAGCCATGACACCTAGTGTTTAAAATAGGTGCAGCAGTCCAAATTCAGAACTAAGGAAGGAGCTGATGGCATGAGCTGATAAAAACAAAAGCTGAAAAACAATGTATTTGTATGTTTAGTAGTATTGTTGATTGATTCATATCCATTTTTCAGTTTTTGCAAAGAATTCTAATTCTTTGAGTTCCAAACAAAGGAAGTCTCCCCTGGTGGTCTGCTGGGTGGTGTCGTTGTTTACTGGTAGGGGAAACCCTGGAGCTGTCTCCTCCCTTCCGAACGCGGGTTTCCAGCTCAAGGACTCTGGAGCTTCAGGAGTGCAGACCAAGGCTCAAACTCTCTTTGGAAAATGTCAGGCGACGACTTGGGACGACATGTGTGTGTACATTTTGGGGTCAACTAGAATCAGTTATATCTGAACGAGTTCGTTTGCCTACTTCTATTGCTGCAACACCTTGTGTGTTTGCCAGGAGAATTGATAATTGATTGATCCAAACAAGAACAAACCATTCCACACCGGATCAAAAGTCAAGGAGGAGGAAATAACGGCTGCTGCGTTATTGTCAGGGGAGCCAGTATCTCAACATAGCTTGATTTCTTAATGTCTGAACATATATTAAGGCAATTTGATGATTTAATACAGTAAAAATCTTACATATTGCTCCTTTAAAGTTGGGTTATGTAGTTTATTTTTGGAAACATTTGGCCAAAATTCTGTCACTTTTGAGATGATTGTTATTGGAGAGGTCTGAAAACAGATTAGTCTTCTTCACGTCCTTTAGGCTCTGTTTTCAGACCGTAATGAAATATGCCTGTAACAGTGTGTGACGGCCAATCGCGGCTCGTTTCAGAGGGAGAGGCTGTTTTATTAGGGTACAAACAGTTATCCGTGCACGTCACCCTCGAGAGCGAAAGGCCGTAACGACGACGGACATCCCAGCAGGAAAAGTTGTTCTTCCAGCATTATCAACAAGTGCCGACAAGACCGACGTGTCACAACAACTGTCCATGGACCCTTTTCACGGGCTCTGTGACCGTCTTCAAGGGCAGGGCGGAGCTACTGAGCACAAACAGAGACGGTGGGCGGGGTTGCCTACTGCAGCTTTAAGACAATGAGGTTTCTGCTGAATAGCCACCATTAATGTGAGTCAAGGCAAATATTACAGTAGATAAAACACTATACACTCATAAAATTGTGTTATTTTACTGTAATTCAGCCTTTAAAACCAGGAAACGACAACACTTAAAAGTAAAAAAAAATTAAAAACACATGTTGTATGTATATGTTGCTCAGTTCTGCTTTTAAGGGACACTGTGATCATTCAGACACCTCAACCTGAGCGGCTACAAAGCCATTTCAGAGACTGAATGAATAGATCCTCTGTGATGAATTTTCACCGAGTAACACAATAATGTGACGGACGCTAGCGAGGAGCATGATGGGAGCGCAGCTGCCCACACGCTGCACCTTTTGTTTAGTAACGCGGGTCATCGCGTTGTGTCTCACAGAGATGTGTCCTTGTGCTAGATCAACCGAGAACTGAAAGACCGGCTGCAGGTCACCGTCGCCCTGGTTGTCCATCATCAGCAGACAGGCTCCGCAGATTTGACCACGCAGGAGCTGATTGACGGGTCTGGCAATTATCGCTGTTTCTGATGTTTTACTATCACACGATAGTATGTGTGTGCTTTGAGATAATTTGTGCTTGTGTTCTGAAAAAAAAAAAAAGAGGAAATCATTGTAATACAGACCATCACAGGCGTTTCCGTCTCTTAGCTTCAGCAGCCTGAAAATATGCATCATATTACCCGTTAATGTTTCAGCTTTCCTAATTGCTGCCTCCCCATCAACAGGATGGTAAATGATCTCATCGAGGAGCATTCGGCCGACTGGGACGTCTACCTGCCCGCTAAAATCTTCAGTCTGTGTTTTAAAGAGCGTTCCGAGACGAAGGAACGACCCTTCTCCGTGCTCTGCTGTCGGGGCCCGGAGCCGGTCCACTGCCCCCGAGGGCTCGACGTAAGTGTGAGTTTGTGTTTTACACACTAAAACACTGTCTACAGTAAAGTAACACTTGTGCTCTTGTCTCTCTCTCTCTCACAGGTTTCCTATTCCAAGATCCAGGAGAGTGCCTTCGTGGTTAGATAAAGATTTAATACGGTTTATTAGGTAAGTTGAATGTACTTTAAAGGAGAACTCTGCTATTTTTCTACTTTTTAAATGACTCCAGTGCTGTTTGGACGCTCGGACCGTTTGCCCTGAAACGGCTCTACGGTGCAGTGGAACAGGGGCGAGTGGAAATGTGGAAAAAAGTGACTTATTTAAGACAAGTCAAATGACGGAACTCAATACTGGAGTCATTTTCAAAATAAGACAGATTCTGTGACAGTTTAGATCTTAAAAGACCAAAAAATAGTGCTTATGTTGAAAAATACTGAAGTTCTCCTTTAAGCTTCTGTGTGCGTGAAGGTGGTGATCCTCTGATATCTAAACTCTGCAGAATATTTTCAGGGGTTTTTTGTTTTGTTATTTTTTCCCAGAAGGAGAAAATTAATACATTTGTAAAAGGAGCTCTGAGATGTTAGAGAATCTTAGAGTTTTTTTTTTTTTTTTACTAACAAGCCTTTGAACATTGTCAGAAATCAAACATGGCTGTCTGGAGCGTGACGAGGAACAGAAGCTGGGATTCTGCTGCAGCTCGCCGCTGGAACGTTCTGACCACGATGAGGACTTCATCAACTGGACTGATAGAGCAGATAAAGCTGATGATTTCTCCGCTCTTTCAAGGACTCCATACCATTTTCAACCTGCTCACTGTTTTCACTTTGACCCACTTTGGCTCTAGTTTTACATTATATGGTCTAATGTAATATTTTGTTTTGTTTTAGTTGTAAATATTGTTTTTAAAAAAAACAAAAACAAAATAAAAGTAGCAGAATGTGGTACTATGGAAAGTAAATGTGGGTCTTTTATGGTTCAAATCTTGACCAAAACTTCAGACAGGTGACGCGTGAGCGAAAGGAGTCGGAATGACACAACATGTTTTACAGAGAAAAACGATAATTTCAGGCGACGTGAAGACAGTTCGGGGCGAGTTTGTCCTCGAATGACATTGTTTATGACACCGGTTACGTGAGAGTTTGTGTCAGAGGTCAAGTACAGTGCACCTCCTAATAGGACAATCTGATCTTGTGCAGCCTGTGACTGCTGGCATGAAGCGTCTCAGCTGTCAGGCTGACAAAATCTCCCAGCCGGTGAAGTATCCACTGGGAAGTCAAATTATTAAAGTTACAATTGTGAGATTTTGGAACCCATTTATGTCCAATAATCACTGAGATTCAGATTCAGACACGGGAATCCGAAGTGGAAGTCGGTCCTCTTCAACTCTTTTTACTTGAAAAAACGAGGAAAGAAAAGTATTTGATTAGTGATTAGTTCTAATTTAAACTCTACAGTCAGGGGGTCACTGAGGAATGAGCTGTAATACAAAAGGAATTAAAATACATTAAAAACGTGTTTTCATTAATTCACGACTGATGTGCCAATAAAGATCTATTACTGCATGTCCATCTAAATTTTCAGTGTTAAGAAAGTGAACATTGCTTGACTCTTTACACTGAAGTAGAATTGGCAAGAGTCGGGCAGTTGTTAAGAAATGGGCTGTGAATTAAAGAATTAAAAAAACAATAATTGCAAATAGCTATGGAAAGTTATTTTTGAATCACATCTTCATAAATTTAAAAGATTATAAGGACAAATATGCTCTACATCTGATTGCCTGTGGGTGGCGATAGTGATCGGCCTGATTGCGATTCCCCTATTAAAAAGAAATCAAAAGCTCGAGTACCGCCATCTGCCGGTTGATTTTGGAGTTGCAGCCGTGACTGATGCTGAGATCTCACAGTTGTCGCTTTGCGGCGGAGGCGTTTTCCCCCCCCCCCCGGTGTACAACCAACCGCAAAAAATGGTGAGTGAGGCAAATATACAGCTCAAAATTGAATGACCTGTTGACATTACAACCTTACTTTGAGCGGTCATTAACGCCTTCACAGTCGTTTAATTGCACGCTGTCATTAGCCCAGACGGGCTTGTCACGAAAAGCGATCACCCAAAAGCTTATACCTTTGTTTAGCTAACCCTTGCTATCGTCAGTTAGCTTCCCCGCGTCGCTTAACAGAAGCACTTTAGCTGATTATCTTTTCAAATGACGAGGCTCTAATTGGTAGCAAGGTCGGCAGAGAATGGTCGGGATTAAAGAGAATGTAAATGAAGATTATTTTCAAGTGACAACTAAACCCACAAACTTTGTTTTGATCAAACGGCCAGTTAGCCACCAAGAAGCTAATTGGCTAAAGTTGCTGCTGCGCCTCGGCTAACGCCATAATCTACTAGCTAACTTACTAAGACCGTGGGCGATGTTTTAATGTTAATGTTCTGCTGTATTGCTGTTAGTCGGGTTCAGCTCGGAGCGTGTTCAGCAAGTAGCCCACAATTATCCTGGGTTATGGAGTCCGCTGGGGAAGCTGCTCCGGCTAACAGTTGGCTGAACGATTAACGTTACTTTAACGCTAAGCTAGCTTGTCGTGACGCCTGCTAGCAGCTGCCGCATCGCGGCTCTTTAAATTCCGCAGTTCGGAGATCAGTGTGACAGGGAGCAGAGCTGTGTTATTTTTCTTTTCTGGACACAAACAACTTGTCAACTTCCTCACCAAAGCAACTGTCGCTGCCAGTTCTGAAGCCACTGCTTCACTGTACAGGCAGGTACATGATCAAAAAGTAGTCAAATAATAATAAGAATTAAATAGTGCGGGTGCTACACTGTTGATTGCACTGTTCAGATTCAGATTCAGAATACTTTATACTTTACTGTTGTTATTTATATCATTATTGTTTAATTCTTTTGGATCTTCCTACACCTTATCACCTATCTGTCATTATGGCATTGTCTTTTTATGCTTTCGAGGCGGCGATTATGTTTGTTGTGAATGTGATATCTCTAAAAAAAACAAAACTTTGAAGGATTGTTTTCAAACTTTGCACATGCGGGAACTCTGACTCAAGGATGAACTGATTAGATTTTGGAGGTCAAAGGCCAAAGATCAAGGTCACTTGTGAACGTGAGAAAAACTCAAAGCCACTGGTCAGGGGATTTCTGTCAAATTGGGCACGTACTCTTTGCTTTCTGTGCCAAAATACCAACAAAACAAGAAAACCTTCCCGTGCCGATAAAAATCTGCCCCAACCCAAGTTGTCTTGCTAGTGTTCATGTTCAGGTTTGCCCAACTGAAATTTGGTCATTCAAGAATCATAGGGCACTCTTTACTATCTTTATTTGACCATTTCTCTAATTAGATTTAATTACTACCACTAACAAATTTCACCATTTCCAGTTTCCTTATATTTTATACAAGAGTTTGACCCCCGCACACTTAACGACTCCTTTAATCCAGAATTTATTACAAAACATGCAGCTAAAATAAGGTTTCTACCAATCAAACTACCATGAAAACCACCCGGCCCTTCATCTTGACCCCCCGCTGTACTTCCACTGTCTGCTTTTTGTTCCTACTCTTCAGCTTTGACTGGGATTTATATTATATTCCTCTTTTCTCGATTTTTCTCTTTTATGGTGCCGCTGTGACCTGTGAATTTGTTTGATGATGAGTTGAATCTTTTATGTAGTCATGAAAGACATTAAAGGGAACGCTGAAGGGGTTTAGTATAAAAACGGCCACGGCAGACAAAAATGACTGTTAAAACTTGGACAACCATGGACATATTCAGCTGATAGTCACCGGCCAACAGGGTGGCTCGATAATCTGAAACATGGGAAAACTCTGGATTTAGACGTACCTCGCTGACCCACGAGTCTGGCTTCAAAGTACACCCTTTTCCTTGGCCGTGTACATAAAAAGTAAAATTCGAGGCCTGTTTTTTTGAGGAGAACAACAATGCCGAGGAAGAGGAAAAGGTCCCAAGCTGCAAGTCTGCGCTGGCAGAGGAGAAAAGAAGAATGTGTTGGTCGACAAGTTTCTTTTTTTTCCACCCCTGATCGCGTCCTCTGCGGCACTGCTGTGACCTGTCAAGGTCTTTTTAGTGACGTTTAAGTCTTTTATGTAACATAGAAGACATTAAAGACAGAATTTCTCCCTCCGTCTATCACTCTTTGTCTGTTTTCTGCCAGTTAGTTTGATAGTTTATTTTTAACAGTATTTAAGTTAAGCTTCCCGCTTCTTGAACAGTTGTTTTTCACCTTTTAGCCAAACAGAGAAAACTGTGTGTTTTTAAGTGCGACCGTCCGTGAGCGTGGCAGATCTCTGATATTCCTCCTCTCCCTCCGTCTGCCGATCTCACCGCAGGATGTGTTTCTTATGATTCGACGTCATAAGACGACCATCTTCACCGATGCCAAAGAGTCGACCACAGTGTACGAGCTGAAGCGCATCGTGGAAGGCATCTTAAAGAGGCCCCCTGAAGATCAGAGGCTCTACAAGGTGAATCACGCCTGCATCGTTCCTCAGCCCATTGAGCCAATGTGTCGGTTTAACAGGGTTCACAATCTATTGATTAATAGGTTACCGGGAATGATTAACGGGTCGATTTGGATTTATCAGTAATGCAATGGTAGTAAAAAGACAAGACTTTTCTTAATATAAAAGACTGCAAATAAAGTTAGGTCCATAAATATTTTGCTTTTGTCATTTGTAAGTAGTTGGACCAACAATTATAAATATAAGGTTTGTTTTTCTTTGAATGACAGCCTGAAGTCATCACCAAATGATGCGTTACTGTCCAAATATTCATGATACGTAACTGTATACACTGTTAATCAATGTAAATTTGTATTTGTATTCAAACAATTGGCTACACCCTTTACAGGTTGATTTCTAAATTAATTCGAGATTGTGATCATTTTTCAAGCTAAAATGTCAGATTCTCTGGTTTCTGCTTCTCAGATGTGACGATTTGCTACTTTTTCTGTCATGATTCCGTCATTAAGTTAATATAATGTAGGTCAATGGAACTTTTGTTTACGGCTACAGTATTACTATGTTGTTTTTTGGTTCACTGAGACCTGCCGCAGCCTCACACTGCACGTTACAATGACCTGAACTCTGCTATAGCGGAAGTGGTCAGTCAAGCTTGTGTTTGTCCACATTGTGCTGCCTGAGACCACAATGAGTCTCCTCTAAAATTCACTACGTGTCTGAATCAGGAGGTAAACGTGTTTAACGAGGCTCAGCGTCGTCATCAGAGTCGTCCGCAGAACTCCTGATGGTCACTGTCGCTGTCTTTAATATTCGTGGGGAAGTAGGACTGTCCACTGTGTGGACAAGGAACTGAGGAATTTAGTGTTTATTACATTGTGACCAGGGTGACGCAAAAAGTTATCTCTCTTTTATCTCTTTCATACAGCACAGGAACAACTCCGTCTCCTCCCCTTTCAGTCCCCACAGTACAGCAGTACAGAAGTGAAAGCAGTGTGAAGGGATAAATAAAAACTAAAATAGTAGAAATTAAAAATATACTAAGTATTATGTACAATCTGGCCTCTGTGTATAAAGTGCAATGTTCCTGAGTTTTATAAATAGTGAGGAATTGTATATATATATATATAAACAGTTGGACATGTGCAGCATCAGGGTTTATTATCCTAGAGCGGTGTATGAATTGAGTCCTTAATCTGTGGTGCTGCGAGCTGTGCTGTTATGCAGTCTGATGGCAGATGGAATGAAGGAGCCCCCCCAAGCACTTTGAGGCCCGTGGCTGGATGAGTCTGTAGCTAAATGTGCTCCTGAGTTTCCGCAGCTCGGCATATAGAGGATGAGAGGGATTGTCCAATTCCAGCATTTTAGCTTGTAATTCCACATAATGTTGAGCCTTGGTGGAGGTCTGAGCTCTCTGAGGGCTTTTTAAGTGATAATCACCACGTTGAATTTTTTTCTAGCATTAAAAAGAGACAAACCTGTCTTATTTTATAAAAATCACTCTTTGCTCCGTTTGGGAAGTTTAAAATCTACAGCGTGTTGTTGTGCGTAACTGAGGACTTTTTACTGCGTCCTTTCATTCACTGAGCATGAACAGGATTCTCAGGTCCAAAACTGGGTGGATACGATCCCAGAACATCACGTGAAAT
The DNA here is from genome assembly GCA_001698575.1 of Mola mola. NCBI lineage: Eukaryota > Metazoa > Chordata > Actinopteri > Tetraodontiformes > Molidae > Mola > Mola mola. The sequence continues at coordinate 1,068,651 of KV751363.1, forward strand.
GGTCGAATCGTCGCCTTTGGGCGTCTGCGCGCCGCTTTAACCTTTTCCCCAACTCGTTTCACCAGGATGATGTGATGCTGAACGACGGCCAAACTCTGGGAAACTGCGGCTTCACGAATCAGACGGCCCGACCTCAGGCCCCGGCCACCGTGGGACTAGCTTTCCGTCTGAGCGGTGAGGACGCCCCCCCTCTTTTTACTCCCCCTGCTCCTCCTCTGTCTGTCGGGCTGTTGTGAACTTGACTAGCCTTGATTTTCCCACTGATTGTGTCTCTCGTCGTCCTCTCAGATGATACGTTCGAGGCGCTGAGGATCGAGTCCTTCTCCACCCCCCCAGAGCTCCCTGACGTCATGAAGCCCCAGGACTCGGGCAGCACAGCCAACGAGCAGGCTGTACAGTGAGGGGGGGGGGCGCGGCGCCGCCAAGGGAGGGAGGGAGGGGCTCGCATCGTGAGGAAGTGACGCCTCAGCCGGTGAGGACAGATCTTCAGCTGGGCAAAAAACAAACAAACAAAACAAAAAAACCACACTCGGGTCCTCCTTGTCGTAAATTCGAGGGCGGGCGCTTCAGAGCCGCCATTTTGTCCTGAAATGGGCGAACGCATGCTAGATAAATCGATAACTTCAGAGACACCTGACGAACTTGTCACGACACTGTCGGCCATCGATGGGATCGGTTACAGGCCCATCGTTACGAATCGTACCTCGTATTTAATTAATTCCTGTCTTTGTTTTGGTTTCTTTCTTTTTAATTTGTTTTCGTGCGGGTTGATAAGGTGTGACAGTTTTAGGCTTTTATGTTTCGTGTGTTTCCTCTATTAAACTCTGACTAGGATTGAACGTGTTTTTGACCAGGATATGTGTTACGACGGTAGCTTGACGTGTGTGGATTTCTTTAGTTACCATCTGAAATAAACCCACACTGACTTGTTAAGGAGCTTTTCTTGGTACTTTTCAGTCGTCGTAGCTTCCGGAGCCGCTTGCCGGAGTTCCGGAGACAATACTGCCCGTTATGTAAGGAATGAATAGTGACTCTTTTCTCCTCGCAAACGTTTGATTGCCGCTCATGACGTTAAACCGGAGTCGTTTCAAGATAAACGTGAGGAGGGTCCCAGAATTACTGCCCATTTAGGTTTGTTGTATCACTATACACCATGAACACTTTAATATCCTAAAATTAAAAAATGAACTCTTCACACAAGTTTAAGTGTAACGATGGCGATCTAGAAAATGTGGGAATTGCCGCATTTGCAGTTGGAGCTCAAAGTTGCACTTGTCTCACATTAAAACAGCTGTTTTTCCACCCCCGTGCACTGTGGTGATTCTTTTTTAGAGTTTTCATATTTACAAAATAATATTTTCAACCGTGCACAACACAGCTGGAGTCAGTTTCTGATATTTGATCTATGTTTGTGTTTTATGTGTTTTCAGTTAAAGTCAGGATGAAATGCAGCTTATATCAGGACATCTAGATTTATGAACAGTAAGTTAAGTAGAACTGCAACTAATTATCTATTATCAATTGAATAAAACCAATTCTTGAAGTACTTCAAGAATTAAATGTCATGAAATAGTGATTGATATTGTGATATCCCAGAACCAGAGTTTATCACATCATGTCTGTCCTATTTTAAAAGAGTAAAATATCATTAAAAAGTTAAAAAATGAAACCAGATGTTTGCTTTATTATTTGGTAAATTTTAACTTTTTAAGTTGTCATTTTTTTAATGTATAATTTTATAACAATTTTTTCAATTGCAGTCTTTTGGCGAGATATTTCGAAATGAGTAGTAAATAAAATAGTAAATAAAAGTGATTCATAAATGTTTAACAACCGGTGAACCACTTAAACGCTGATAATCTGTTGGTTCTTAAAAAAAGAATCGCACAGGCAGCGGTGCCGAACTTTCCGACAGCACTTGAAGGCAGCACCGTTTAGCTAGCGGTGTAACTATTAGCACTGAGTTCGCTGTCCTGCTCCATGCGTGAGAAGATTCGAGATGATCCTCCCCGGTTCTGCAAAACCTAAACGAACATAGGAGTCATCGCCCGGAGCAATGGACGCCGGCGAGTGTGTCGTGTCGGCTGGCCGAGCTGTGTTGGACATGGTGGAGCAGGAGTGGCAGCCCCTGGCCCCGGGCGAGCTGGAGCAGCGGCTGGACCAGGCAGTGGAGGAGGTCCTGGAGGCCGAGCTGGTGGCCAGACTCCGAGCTCAACCTGCCCCCACCATCTATGTGCAGTTACTGCAGAGTCAGGCTAACGTGCAGCCCCGATTGGCACAGTCCGGCCCAGCTGAGGAGGAGACCCCGGAACCCCGAGAACCGCAGCGTGTGGACGGCGCTGCGGTCAAGGTACCACTCTGCGAACCCTTGAAATACTCTTAGAAAGCTGTCGGAGAAGGTAAAGTGATTTTACCGACATGGAGCATAAACACTTACAGGTCTCTACTGAGTCTCTGTTGTGGGCGTGTGATCGATTTACCTTGTAAAGGACGCGCCGATACTTAACCAATAGCCGATATTCACTGATGTCCATATCTGTAAAAATTCGCCTTTATCATAATCAACCTTAATGTCCTGGGATTCCTCCATGAAATGTAATGCGCTGACCGATTTGTTACACGAATTTCCTTCTCTTTTCCATCCCGTCGTCAGCGAATCGCAGACCTCCTCCGGAGCTCAGAGTCCCGGGCTCGAATGGCCGGGCGAGCTCGGCTGTCGCCGACCCACACCGTCCTGCTGTCCCTCGCCCTGCTCACCGAACGCATCAGCTACCGCTCGGTGTCCCGCCGCTTCTGCCTGGAGAAAGGAAACATCCACAGGATCTTCTACTCTTTCTGCGAGCGCGTCAACACGCTGGAAGAGGCGCTGATCAGGTGGCCCGGCAGTGGGTCGATTTCAGCGTCATTCCTGAAAATTTGCTGGATTTTGTGGCTCAGAAGGAGGCCGGTGATGGTATTTCCTGTTTTAACCCCCAGGCGCAGAGGCAGCAGAGGCCCTGGTCCCACTCTGCAGGTCCGAGACGGGGCAGCAGGGGCTCCCCCGGGTCCTGGGAGTGTTGGGTCACACCCGCATCCCGATCCGCCTGCCCATCGGCAAGCACGATGTGGGGAGCACGGTGCCCGAGGTGAGGAGAATGAAGAAGGAGGCCCATCCCGACTCCTGGCTAAACCTCCAGCTGGTGTGCGACAGGAAGGGCCGGTTCCTGCACTGCACAATCAGCAAAGGCTCAGACATGGACAGAGGCGGCGCTCTGAGACAAAAACTCATGCAGAATCCGGAGCTGCTGCCGCCCGGCTCCTGCCTGGTGGCCGGAGCGGCGTACCCGCTCACCGCCCACATCTTGACTCCGTACTCGGGAAGTCCCGGAGCGAAGGAGGAGCTCTTCAACAAGACGCTGCGGGAGCATTTTCACATCCTGGAGCAGGCCGTCGCCAACCTGAGAGCCACATTTCGGAGGCTCAGGTATCTGGATATCGGCAAGTACGATCGGGCCAGAGCCGTCGTGCTGACGGCCTGCGTGCTGCACAACGTCTTCCTGGACCTGGGACAAGTGGTCCAAGGAAAGGTGGAGGCAGAGGAAGACGTATGCGGAGAGGACGAAGGGGAGGAAGATGAGGAGGGTGTACGACGACGTGACACCATCTCAGATTTGCTGTTTAAAAGGGTTAATACTGGAAAGATGTAATGTTTGTTGGAAGTTGTGCAGTGAAAAGATTTATTTTAACACTATCAGCTGTCGGTGTCAATCTGCACACATCATAATGTTGTTTTGTAAATGCATCTTTGATTCTGTTTTGTTATAATGGGATAGAAAATGACACCAGATTTTTGCAGTTTCGCTCTTTTAAGCTATGAAAACTAAAAGTGCAGTCACGCAGAAAAGGACTTCAGGGCTGATAAAAAGAATTGAATAGTCTTGGTTTTTTTTGTGATACGGACCAAAGATGGACTCAAACTAAGGTTAATCAAGAATGACCAGTGTTTTTCTCGTGCTCCTCTTCACCAGAGGGCCAGAAACACGGGTCTAACAGTGGCAGGGTGGAGGGGAACACAGATGATATCCATGATTTTTGACGAGAGATTATTTTCAGGCCTTTGGAAATACTAGTGCATGTGAAAAAATTGTGGAAAATTAACATTAAGTTAAACTTTGATATATTCTATAATGATCACACATAAAGTAAAACAATAAATCTATTTTGATGTAATTTGACAATTCTTTTATACGCACCGGTACAGTAAAATAATACTTTGAAGTGTGTATGGCTTTTTATTCTTGACTCGTAGGTCATAATTATAATAATTAAACTAGTAAAATGCTCAAAGCATTTAAATTACATGTAATGAGTCAAGAATATATTAAATGTTGCCTTCCTCGAATAAAAGGAAAAAGTATCATTCTAATTTTTTAAGATGCACTTGTAGGTTTGTACAGAACAGACAGGTCTGATTCTGTCAGAGAAGGACTAAAATAAATGGACAAACAAATATTTTTGTTTCAAGCTTGACCAGATTTATTTTGAAAGCGATAAAATTGTTCACTGGATCCAAGAAAAGCTTTTTGAAATAACCGTCTGGCAAAAAACACACAAGAAGCCTGTTTTAACTGTCTTTATGTAATATAATCACATGTTTAATAAGTTGTGCATAAATGTTAATGATTGATATTATTGCTCTTCTATCAAATTATGTAATGTGGCAGTTCTTCACTGTGGCCACTGGGGGCAGTGAACGCTCCACGCGTCACGTTAACGTAAGACCGTAAGAACACGTCCGGTAAACCTTTCACAATAAAACAAATATGATGGAGGTGGTCAAAAATTGTCAAAGGTAGTAAATATTGCAGGATTTTTTTTAATTTTTTTATTACTGGAACAATAAGCCACAGAACTGTGCATCATGTTAGTTGAGTGAGTCCATGAAGAGAGTAATTGATAATAACCATCATTATTGTTAATTTTCACTGACAACTGGGGAGTGTATGCTTATGACTCACTGGGCCCATGTAAACAATAACATTATTGAATAGGTTTTTGACATCAATAATTTGGTACATATTGTGGTAGAATGCCTTATTCTGTTAAATCCAAATGAATAATTGACTTGTCTGTTGTCCACAGTGTGACCCTGTCTTGTTTCCTTCGCTTCATTCTGTCTTCAGCCTCAAGCTATTGTTTATCACAATTGTAAATAAAACAAACATTCTTCCCTCATGTAGAGAACAACACACAAATTTCCATCCACCGCACGTCTCTCTTGGCCTAATGTCCATCTTTTGAGATTTTAGCGCTGTTCTTCTGAGCCAGGCTGAAGATGGCCTGGGCCAGGTTGTTAATGGCCTCTATCTTCCTCTCTTCCAGGGCCTTCTGCTGGGCCCACATGTTCATCTTCCTCTCTTGCAGCTCCATGTACAGCTGCAGGACGTCCTGCGGCGGCCGGGCCGAGCAGGGGGCGGCCATCGCCGGGGGAGTCGGGAGGATAGGGGTGAACCTCTTGCTGGCCATGGCCTTGCCCACTTTGGTCCCGCAGAGCTTGACCCTGCGCTGGGCCTCCAGCTCCTCCCTGCTCTTGCCCAGGACCTCATGCATGGCCTTGAAGAACTCCCAGTGGACGCTGGCCACCCCGAGCCTCCTGGCCCTCTCGCTGTTCTTCCTGTACGTGGCCAGCATGTTTCTCCACTTGAGGTCACACTCGTACGCCTTCACGGTGACGTCGGTGACCCCACACTCCCTCAGCTTGGCGTTCACTTTCTCTGCCACCATTTCCCAAAGTTTCTTTTTCTTGCACACCGGCTGGTCAAAAGCCGGATCCATTTCCAGACGGGTGTTGACAAGGTGCCATGTAGCCTGCAGTGTCCATATAAATTCTAAGAGAAATAAAACACGGGTGGGTCATGTTAAGGGCTGTTCATATTATATTATATTGAATTACGCAACTATACGCTAAACCTCCTACCTGGTGTGTTTATTTTTTTATTTGGTCCCACTCTTGTCTGACTTGAAATATAATTTAGGAGGTTATATATAATTCTCATTAATCTCGCTCTGAACCACAGTTTATTACGGTAATCTCCGCGGACACCGCGCACTCATCAGGGCCTCCGCGCTGCATGCGATGACTGGATGAAAGATCTCCGCCGTCACACTAACCTGCTTTGGTTTTCTCGGCGTCCACGGCGCACACGACCGTTTCCTTCCCCTCCACTTCCGCACTTTGTATCACTATTGTCTCGATTACTTCCATGCTGTCACACCATCACAGTTACAGCCCAAGTTCTATTTTTTTTTTACATTACCAGAGCATTTATCGAGGACTTTAATAACCTCTCAGAGGAACCGATGCATGTTCTAGCATCGAGTAAAGCGATGACAATAACAACCGTCGCTCTGCACGCCGGGAAATGTGGTCAATTGTGGTCGGATCAAAGCGTTTTTGAGTCTACCAGCGTATAAAACTAAACTACAATCCTTAAACGCGCCGACGCTGCATACGTACGGCGCAGCTTTTCGCTGTCGTGGAATATGTAGTTTTTAAGGGGGAAAAGTCACCGGATAAAGCGCAAGTCAGCTAAAATTGAACTACAAGTCCCAGCATCTATCAGAGGGACCCACCTCTTCACGCCCTGCTCCCGCCCTCTCCCGCCCCTGTCTCGTTGTTTGGCTAAAGATGGCGTTAGCAGCTAACGCAGGCGATTGCATTTTGTTTCACAAAAAATATTCGGCTAGTGGTAAAAATACATCGTTCAAATAGTGTTCTAATTCGTCATTAGAGTATACAAAAATATATTACAATCTGTCAACACACGTATATCACTGAGATTAACGATTGTTCGGCCTTCGCACGATGTAGGCCTTTTTCTGGAGGAGCGGACCGAAGCTTTTGGAACTCCATCTCCCGTCGGTGAGTGCGGCGTCAGGTGGTACAATTTAACTAATTCATGGTAGCTGTAGTTTTCTGACCACGATGGAGTTGTATTGTGGCAGAAACTTTGAAAATCCACGAAGAGTGCATATTCACCTGTTGTTAAATCAATGTAAAAAGGGGCGGCGCGTGTTTGATTTGAAATTTGTATTTCACTGGAGACGTCCACTGGATTTTTCTGCTCGATATCTGTCTAAACTGGGAGGAGGAAGAGTAAAATAACCGAACTTCTCCGCTGTTTGGCAGAGGGATCATGGCTGCATCACCCGTGAAAGGGACCAGAGAGGGGAACCCGCCATCACCAGAGACTTCTCTGACCTGGTGCTTGGCTCACCTCTCCAAACCTGGAGCCGCTGCTGAGCATCATGGACATGGCAAGGCGGACTCAGGCGGCGGCGGCCGAGAGCTGGACAGGAGGTCCAGAGTCTGTCAGTGGCGAGCTCTGGTTGCGGTCCGGACGCAGCACATCAAGGGTGACAAGGCTGGCATCGCCACATTCCGAGCCCAGGGCGGTCTCCGGCCTCTGCTGGACCTGCTCAGGCATCCGGATTGCTCCAGGAAAACCTTGGACCTGGCTCTGAGCATCCTGGCAAACTGCTGCACTGAGCTGGAGACACGAGTAGAAGTGAGAAAGAAAAAATCAAACAATAATAGAGAAGTTTCTGAATGCTCTGTTTGCTTTAAAATAACAAAAAAAAAACTTTATGCAAAATGTCTCCTGTTGTAGGTTCGCAACCTGGATGGAATAAACGTTCTAGGTGAGTGGTAATTTCTTTTTCGGAATTTAATTAGGAAGCGAATCCGTGATTAATTTATTAATTGCTGCAGTTTTTGAAAAGCACTGGCTCTTTAAATAAATGGTATCTAATCTAAAAATATCCTGGACTGTTACAGTGGAGGTCCTGAAGAGGAACGTGGCCCTGGAGACTGTCCAGAACCGAGCAGCCCGGGCTTTGGCAAACCTGGCCATGGATTCCGAGGGCTCTGCGCTCATCCATTCTGCTGGTAGGGTCTGAAATGTTTCACTGCATAAGAGCCGCAACCAACGATCATTTTAATCACCAATTATTTCACGATTAATTGACTATTCGTTTACTCTGTAAATTGTCAAAAAAAATGGTGAAAAATGCTCATTGCATTATTTTTTTCCGGATTGCTTCTTCGCTCAAACCAATAGTTTAAAACCCTGCAACTCTTGATTTACGGCCAAAGATGACAAAGAAAAGCAGCCAATCCTGTCCTTTAAGAAGCTGGCAGCGACATATGTTTGATAATTTTGCTTCAAACAAGACTGAAATGAGATTATTCAATGAGGGGTTGGTTAGTCATTGCAGCTCCACGCTGCATCACTTTTAGCTGCGTTTCGACACTTAAAGGAGAAGTCCAGTATTTTTCAGAACAGGAAACAGAGTTTATGTTTCCTGTTCTGTGGGGGTCGGAGATTTCCCAAAATGCATGTTTGTTTTGAGTCAAAACGTACAGGTGTCTACTCCATGTTACCAGACACAGATTTATATTCTCTGTGCGTTGTTTTGTATAACTTTGTCGAGCTCATGACCCCCATTGACCTGGAAACCGTGCACAGGTTGAATGATACCCAAATTCTCTTTTAAAATGACTTGCAGCTTTAATGCTGTTTAAGGGAAAATCCTACTTTTTCACAATCAGCAACGGCTGAGCAGTGAGGGAGAAACAAACCATATTGCAGTTAATTAGAGAGACTTTAAAAGCTACAATGTCGTTAAGTTATAGTTCTTTTGATGATGTTTACAGTATTATTAATGGGGAATATCCCGTCCATGAAGTTTTACGACCTTCTTATTCCTTCTTCCCTCGATTTTGTCCTCTATGGTGCTGCCGTGACCTGTAGATTTCTTAGATGATGCTTTGTCTTTTATGTAACATAAAAGCAAGTAAAGACATAAAAGTAATATTTTAATGACGTCTTGAAGTGCCGCTGCGAACAAAAACCTAAAACTCACAGAGGAAAAGGACCACATGAACCAACGGTAACCTCTGTGACCATCTACAGTGGTAAATTTTGAACACAATTCCTTGTAAAAGCTTGTCCGCATAGCCTGTTAAAACATTTTTGTGAAAATATCTACTTTGTCTTCCGATTGAAAGCGGTCTCTTCTTGCTCGCCAGGTTGTGTTCCTCTTCTCCTCCTCTGCGTGTCTCTCTCCTCTGGCCCGTCCTCCCCCACGGCTGCTCCACCCAAAGACGCCTGTCCCAAACTGGAGTGCGCTCAGTCAGCTGCTCGGGCTCTCCTCTACCTGTCGGATACGCCCTCTAACCGCCTGTCGCTGCTCACCCAAGGCACCTTATATGCTCTCGCGCCGCTCATCGCGCCCGAATACCCCCAGGCACTGAGGAGGGCGGCGCTCAGGACCCTGCACGAGCTGACCCGGGGCTGTGGCTTCGAATGTGCGAGGGAGGTGTCCCGCTCTGCAGTCCTGGCTCAGCTGGGGGTCATGGCGTCTGGGGAGTCTGGTAAACCCTTTGAGGAGCTGGCACTGAAAACCTTGGCTAACATGTGCTCCCAGGGCTGCCTGCGCCCTCTGGTGGGCTCTCTGGGCGTCATTCAGAAGTTCACCGACGAGGTGAAGAAGGACCCGCTAAAGTCTGGGGTTTTCCTTAAGGCGCTGTGCTTGTGCTGCAAGGAGGCTGTCAACCGGGCCAAAGTGAAGGAGAGTGGCGGTTTGGAGGTGCTGATTGGCTTCTTGGCGGCCCATCAGAGCCACCCGCTGTCCCGGCTAGCCATCCTGGCCTGCGTGGACTTTGTCTTTGACGAATCTGCTATGGAGCAGTTGCAGGAGTTGGGGCTGGTCCCTCTGCTTGTTGCGCGGCTTGTCGAGCTCACCAGAGGCGAGGAGCAGTTCGCTGAGAAGATGGACATAAGCCTCTCCTCCAGCATCTCTGCCGCTGAGCTCCTGTCCACGTCATGCTTTGACTCCTTTGACTTCCCTCCTCCTCCTGGGGACTGCAAGAAGGAGGAGGCTGGGAGGGAGCAAGGTCTATGTTCCTCGAGCTTTTTAAGTCTCAGGTATGAAAAATGAAGAGGTTTAATCTGCTTGTCCTGTGAATTATTTTCAAGTCTTTTTCATAATTTCTTCATCTGCCTGCTTACTGCTTTGTCCTCAGGTCCTGGTTGGTGTCTGAGGGATTGATCACTTCAGAGGGGGACCTGTTGGATTCCTCAGGTGTTGAAGGGGAGTGGGGGAGTCTTCACATCCCACCGTCTTCCTCCCCTCAAGCCTCCTCCCCAAACCTGGATTCCTTTTCCGTTCTTAAAAACTGTTCGCCGACTAACCTCTCTGCCTCTACCACTTGTAAGAAAGCAGCTCAGCCTTTCCTGGTGTCCTTGACGTCTCCCAGTGCCGCCACCCTCTCCTCTCCCACCAAGACACCCCAAACGCAGGTCTCCCTGTCAAAGTTCTCATCTCCACACAGAAGGAGGCATCGTGTTCATTCAGTCGCTGGTTTGTCTAAAGTCACCCTCGACACCCCTCCGTCTGTGCCCCGCTCGACGGCCTTCCACCACCCCTACCACCCCGAGCCCTGGACGCCCGAGTCGCCCATCCTGCTGCTGCTGTCGCGCTTCTCCCACGCCACCGACCCCAGCGCCGCCCTGGTCAGCTCTGGCGTCATGTCCGGCTTGCTCTTCTACCTCACCCAGCACCAAGACCCCAGCAGCCGGTGCCTGCGCATGCTCTGCCGGCTGAGCTGCAACCCAAACTGTTTGCAGGCGCTGGTCCGAACGGGCTCGGTCGCGCTCATTCACCACCACCTCTGCCAGAGGCAGGGTGGGGTCGAGGGGGAGGAGAGGCAGACGGGCCGAGTGAAAGCCAAAGTTAAACAGCTCGGTAAGCGACATTTTAGCAAGATCAGTAACCCGTGACACAAAAAGCATTATTTCACCCCTGTAGCTACTTTAAAATAGTTTCTTTTTGCCTCATAAAAATGTCAATCTTTGAGTAATCTTGCGTTAATAGTATTGTAGTGTATTTAAAAAAAAATAAACATTGCTATACCTACGTTTGTGGCAGTAATTGGAATATGTAAGTCAGCACGAGGCCATGGATCCCCATGGCACTTAAAACAGAACCAGCGACATTGAACGTGCTGAATTTCAAAATATAATTCACAAATATCACAACATTTGATCTTGATCACTCTGATAGGTTTAATAGGGCCAGTATCAGAGCCCATCCCGATCCGCACTCTTGACATGAATAACACTCAAGGTTTAGCTGTGATGTAATCGAACACCATGCGATGTGAACATTTTTTCATCCAGGAGCACTTTATGACAGTTGTGCACTGACCGTCTCTGCAGGCGTTTCTCTCCTCAACAATCTGCGTGTCCAGTGCGAGTCGGGATTTGGCTCCGGAGTTCTCGCACACGTGATGCTGTCGGGCTCGGACGCCGACAAGATGAACTGTGCGCTGTCGCTGCCGTTAATCAGCAGGTGAGTGCCCAATCTAATTAATCAATATCTGCTCTCTAATCATTATAACTTTTCACATGTCATGACTAGAGCTCGACTGATATGCAATTTCTGGGGCCGATACTGATATTAGGGAGTGAAAAAAAAAAAAAAAAGGTTCCGATATTGATATATTGGCCGATATACACAAGAATTTTGCAATAATCCCTCAAATGAGGTTATCAAATATTTTTAAGTTGATGAATGAACCTTTTATTGTTTTAAATGACACAACCTTGACTGGAAATTTAGTAACTTTAAATCACCGTAAGCAGCTTTTTCTGCATTGTCTTATTTAAAACCAATTTTTAAATATATATATATATGCTGATATTGCCAACTATTATGCTGATACTGATATACTTGTGATCGGCCATTACTCCTTACATTATGGTTCTAACAATTTACTCAACTCACAGTGTGATATATTTCACGATACTGGTTTCACGATTCACAGTTGTCTTTTTTCCAAAATTAAATTTAAGACAAATTATAAATTGAAGCATGTCCTTTGATTATTGCTTAGACAAAGGGTCTCATTTCTGTATAAATATGATTGAAGAATCCATCTTCCACCTTTTTTGTCAGGTAGGGAAATTCTAACGCGCATTTCCTTTTCTTTGTAAATAAGTAAATAAAAACATCTTCTGTTTTGAAGCTGGGGTTTGTAACTTGGAATCAGGCATGAGACTCATATGGAAGCAACTCGGCTCCTCCCCTCCTCTCTGTTTCTGCTCTGTAGCCCCGCCCCTTTTTTCCAGTTAATTTGGCACACTGGCTGCTCGTACAACACCAGGTGGCAACAAGCACGGCCCAAATTGAATTAGTTTACAGAGAGAAAACATTTTGACCGAAACTATTTTGTTGACTAAAACTTCGAAGCGTTTTCATCTGAAGACTAAAACTGAATGCCAGAATTAACACTGATTTGCAGGTTTATAAACTGCGGACTTGTCATTTCCAGTCACACAGCACTTTGTCTTAAGAGTTGTTTAACACAACTGAATAATTTCTATGGAGAAAATAAAATTTTGCATTGAAGAATAGTTGATTTAGATTTTTTTTTTGTATTTGCTGTCAGTTATAGTTAAAAAAACAAAACACGGAATTGTCAAAAATCGGTATCGATAGGTCACACTTATGGAAAATTACCGTTAATCGGCCAAGAAAATAACAAGCAGTGCATCTCTAGTGTATAGTTTTGCATTTGTCGTGGATTCCTTTAATGGTTTTGTAATTAATTGTCCAGAATAATGACGATACCATACACGAGTTGTTACTGTCTTGCTCTCCAACAGCAACAAGTCCCTGCTGAAGAAGCTGCTCCTGGACAGCGGCGGCCTCCTCCTGGCCCTGCAGCCCTTCGGTTGTGACGACGACGACAAGGATGAAGACTGCCCGGCTGAATGTGGGAGGCTGCCCCCGGACTGGTTTAATTCGCCGCTTTCAGGCCAGACCCCCCAGCTCCACTCGCTGTACTTCTCCCTCTTGGTTGGATGCTTGTCCACCCTGATGGGCGGCATCAAAGTGGAGTTTGAGAAGAAACGTCTTCATCCAGCTGCGGCGGCGGCGGCGTCACTCAGTAAAGTTGACCGAGTGTCACCGCCTCCCTCAAAGAAGCCTCGCCTGGCTGACGTCTGTCCTTATGGGGTCTCCAACTTTGACCTCCTGTTGCTGCTGGACGACGGGACTCGGGTCCCAGCCAACAGGGAGGCTGTAGCAGGGGTGGAGGGGACACGTGGGGCCAGCTCTGAATACTTCAGGGGGCTGTTGAGAGGCGGATTTGGAGAAGCTCAGGGTAATGCAGAAGAAGCCATACGCATTAAAGATGTCAGTACCGGTATGCTGCTACCGGTACTGCATTACCTGCATGGATGCCGCCTCACGGAGGACTCGGAGATAAGGGCAGGTGGTGAAGGAGAGAGGAGAGGACGGTGTCAGACGCTGGACATGCTGGTCCTTGAGAGCCTGGGAATCTTCCAGAAGGACTGTGAGGATCGCTCAGCCGAGGACTTGTCGTTCCAGAAGACGGCTTTAGGTGAGATGATGGTCGGAGCGTGCAGATTTTTGGTGACCGAGCTGCAGAGAGAGTTGGAGGATCTCTGCGTGTCTCTTCTCATGACCTGCTCCGCCAATCGAGCCCCACCCGCTGCCACGGAGCACAGTGCTGCTACTAAAACTGACCGGGACAACCCGGAGTCTGCCGAGGAGCACCTGGCCAATCGAACGTCAGAGTTGGAGCTGACCGGCGCCGAGGTGCGGATGGAAGATCTACACGGGCAGACAAAGAAACGAAACAGCTTCACACACCGGGCGGCCAGGAATAAAACAGTACAAAAGGATAGCAGAGGAACCAAAAGAGTTGCTCCGCTTTCTAAATCAACTTGGGCACCAGTGCGGGACAGATCGCCCGATCCGGAAGAGTCAAGATTAAGACCAAAGACCACGCTTCTGAAACCAGCAGCTCAGGTCCCCCTTTCCTCCCCGGGGGCCAGTGATGGAAGTGGGGCCCTGGCTGCTCTCCTCCCGCAGGTATACTGGTTGTCACAGCGCTACAGCTACCCTGCACTGGGCCGGGCCTGCCTGTCTCTGCTGCTGGGATGTCGGGACTGTCCTCGGCCCTTCTCGTCGTCCTCCCTCGCTGGCGATTGCCTGCGCAGGCTTGCCAGAGAGGCTGACTGTACGGAGACTCTGAAGCAGGACCTGATAAGTCTGACCACGGCAGCTCTGAGCTGAGGGAGGAGGGAAATATTGGTATTAATTGGTGGCAAAAGTACATCGTATCATATCGTCAATGTAGAGGGCGCAGGTTAAGGCAACTTTAAGGCTTGCTATCAGCTTCTAGGAAACTTGCCGTTATATTTTATCAGTTGGCTGGAAAGTACCGGCGACCCCGTGTTGGAGCATGCTGTAGGAGTTTGGTCAGAACAGAACTGACCCGATTTATTTTCGTTAAACGAAGGCCGACGTTTCTGTTTAGTTTTGATGTCGTTTGACATGAACCGTAGCCTCTCGCAGCGTGACTTAACATGTGTTCTAATTTACTGTAATTTGATTCTTTTGGATTTTATTTTATTTTATTTTATGTTTTATTTGTGGGAAAAGCTTCTAAACAAATGTCGACATGATGCATTTGATAAATGTTATTTAGCAGGAAGTGCTGGAATTATCAGGGTTGCTCCAGGAGCCAGTTGTTTATTTTGTACATAGAGATAATATGATGAATGAGCAGATCCACAGAGTTTAGATTCCTGTTATGTATTAATTTATGCCCCTGAATATACTGTCAGAGCAGCACTTGGCTCCATGCGTCTTCTTCTTGTAGCGTGGGTGTACGGAATGATCTGACATCTATTTTCAGCCAGTTACATCGAAGCACGTAACTGCCGATCTGTAATTATAATGTATCTGTTGTTTGAGACGCATCCCCCCCCAATGATCAATATGCCCAAAATGGCCTCCAATGTATTCAAACGGTAAAATGTCTAATCCTGATGCATAGGTAACTGTGGAGAAGACACCGTAAAGGGCCCCTTGAAAAGTTTGTGAAAAATAGATAGTAGATAATAATTGATTGGCGCGCCTTTAGCTTTGATTACGGCATTGATTATCTGTTATCGGCTTATGACATCGGCCATCGGGCTCCAGTCAGAACATTTTATTTCCATCCACAGTTGCATTAATTTTTCTAAGATCTTGTTTTGATAATGAGAGACCGACCGCATTTCTTCCTCGAAGACGACGCTTCAAAACCATCCTTCCAGGTTTTTAATAACGCGTTGGACTGTTTTTAAACTGATCCTGCAGTCTCCTTATTAGTATTTTAGGCAGCAGGGCGGTACGAGGGATTGGGTCGAAATGAGCTGCGTGCATGTTGATGTTCCCAACGATGTTTGAACATAAACGGCAGATGTGGCTCATGAATGTGGACGGCAGAATTTGTTCTCAGTTGGGTTTTTGACCATAAGAAATACCCTTTAAGCCTGTATGTTCTGGGTTTGAGTAACTCTTGACTTCGGTGAGCCCAAGTCATGATAAAGAAACCCAGAAATAGCTCTGTCCTGCCCTGATGCCTGAAATGAGACATTTTTCCCCTGCAAACCTTTTGTGTTTGTCAAAACGAGCACGGCTCTGAATGAAGGGACATGGCGCTCATTGTTACACAGCACAAAGTGATTTTATTCCAGCGTAATGAAGCCAAGTAGGTTGCATCCTCTCAGTGGTGGGAGTTCTCGTAGCCTTCAGGTAGAGGGTTTGTATGAGCGTTGTGGAACAGAGAGTGGTTTCCATCGCCCCAGGGAAATTTCTGGGTGGAGACATTAGCATATAAGTCAAGAACTGTCAGAAGCACTTCATCCTATACTGTGTCTTTATTGTGTGTGTGGGTAACAGCGTGTGTACACGGGTGCAGGCAGCTGGAGGCTCACCTTGGTGCGGATACGCAGGTGAGAATACGGCACAAATTCGGGCTGCTCGTGTGAGCTCGCCTGCATCTTCATGTAGGCGTTGGCCATGCAGATGGCAACGCCGGGGAAGGCCAGCACGATGGTCAGTATCTTCCAGGTCCTCGCTGTGGGAAAACAAGCAGTGAGAGCATGAAGTAGGGTTTGTGCGGAACGGAGAAATGGTACCAGCCTACATCAGTAATAAAATATGGCCTCTGGTGATTTGAACTTGCAGAAGAGCTGCCAGCCGGCCCCGCAGTTAATGTTCAACAAAATACTCCAAATGCAGTCGACTCGGGAGCAGAGGCTCTGAGTCTGGAGGCTGCGGTGCGTGTCGGCTGTGTTTGGCTGAAAGATGCAGTAAAGAGACACTGACCTCCTCCCTCATGGCTTGAATGTGACGCAGCAGCGAGCACTCGACGGGCAGCCAAGGCAGCTGACGACGCAGACATCTGTAAACGCGGGGAGGGGAAAGTGAAGCCGCTGATGAAATTCCAAAGTATTGTTTTGTTGTTGCACCAGATAAAAGCTTGAGATCAAATGTTTGTTCGATCATTTCACTGTCAAGAGGGCCACCATAACCTTTGGGCTGAGCCCAAACACACCACAAACCACTGTTTGTTTCATCTGATCGCACAAAAACCTCCAAAACACCATTTATTTCTCATATATAAAGTACATTTCAAAGGAAATCTGGCCGGGTCTTCTGTAGACAACCGGTATCTGTAAAACAACATGGACCTACTAGTGCTGCTGCATATCATGAGTGCTGCTAAGACTAAAAAACACAAGGACATCTGGTAAAAACGTACCTTTCTTATGTTCTTATCCTCCCAGTGAACCTGTTGATCATTTAGTCTTCTCCTTCCCTCTGCTTGTTTTACCCTTCAGTGTGTCCTGAACTGAACCCAGCCTTTCAGGCTCCTCCCCGTGTGAAATTGTCTCTGTGCCAAGAAACTTAGTTTATATTTGGGGCCGAAATGCGAATGTGGGCCTGACACATGAGGAAGAGGCCTGAGGAGGAACTTTGGTGGCGCAGTCGAGGATATTCAACCTGCACTGCAGAGGCTGAAATCAGGGCAGAGGACTGTTTCGGCCCAAGTTCTGTTTTGGTCCGACTTGCATTGAGATTACGGGCACTGATATCATATGTAAGCCACTGTATTATATTACCTGTATGGTAAGTCCTCTTGTGAGAAAATATCTACACAAAACGCATATTTTAATTGTCAAAAACACTTTCATTATCTCTCTCTCTCTTGCTCTCTCTCTATATATATATATATTTATTTTAACTTTTAGTTATATTAAAGTAGATTGTTAAGGGAAATAAAGAAAAACTGAACAGATCATTGAATTTTAACTGCTGTCGTTGCCATAAATTGAGCCATAATGACATTATTTGACCTATGTGAGTAAACAGTAAACATTACATTTTGATACAAACTGTTACAAACCAAGCATGCTAGGCGCGCGGGCTTATATTGAGCAGTTTAGTTGACATAAAAAGCTTGCAGGTATATTCGAAAGATATAAAATCATGAGTTCCAATTGCCCCTTGTACTGTGTGGCCTAGCTCCCATAATGATCAATGAGCTGGTTCCAGCTATTTAATTAAATGTTGTTTGCATAGGTTTTGGCCAAATTTGTCGTTGTCAGAATTCCAAATTGCGACCAAATGTGAAGAATAAAACGCGTAAAACA
This sequence comes from Mola mola, assembly GCA_001698575.1. NCBI lineage: Eukaryota > Metazoa > Chordata > Actinopteri > Tetraodontiformes > Molidae > Mola > Mola mola. The sequence goes on from KV751363.1 coordinate 1,086,212, forward strand.
TTTTGGCCTTAAGGCACTTCCTAATCCTGTCCACCAGATGAGGCAGTGGTCACTTCCAGTGTTGCTGTCCTGTAAATCCTCCTGTGGACAGATGTCATTTGGACATTTGTATCAGGCTCACTGCTGCTTCCTTCCTCTTGGTTAGAGTTTACTACTTTGCACCACATAAAAGTTGTTGGAATTTTGCTTATTTACCTACAAAGAGCACCTATGTCAAATTTTACATCAATAAAATACGCGTAACACAATACAAAATAATTGATTTTGTTAAATAGGTGGAATAATTTCCCAAGATTTGTCTTCAAAGCTGGAATGAAACATATTTTGTAAATATCCTCCCACTTGCAGAGTGTTAATTCTTGATTTTTCACAGTTAGTGATGCCTTTGTCCTCTCTGGGCAGTTTTAGGTTGCAGCGCAAACACCAGTCGGCACCAGCAGTGATGTCAGTCAGCCTTGCAAGCAGCCTGTCTAAACGTCTCACACTGGTGTTGTTGTGGGCAGACATCCAACACCGTCGTAGGCTGGAGACTCGGTGCGCTGACAAGTTTGTATGTGCTGCCGGAGTTGAAAACCTCAGTCCCTCCAATCTGCAGCATGTCAGGATTGCCTCAACAGCCGACCTGTAAGCAGATGTTCAGTTCGCAATACTTGATTGAGATGAAACTTTGAATAAATTCGTGGTCTCCGAGCAGAGGATGAAACATAACGGTTTTGGTGACCCTCCGGGTTATGTGCTGCGTTCATTTGTTGTTCAAACTCTGAGTATAAAGTCATAAATTCATGAAAAAAAGTCAAAATATTATGAGAGAAAGATGGTACTTTCGAGCACAGATGTGAGAAGAACATCATGAGGCTGGTGGAGAACTTGGTTAAGTTGCACACAGTACAGGTGTCACAAACGGGGAAATTCGTCATCTTTTGGCACATCTTACATTTTTTCTTGTAAGGTTACGACTTCTTTGACTGTGACTATGACTTTATTTTAAAAAAATTACCATCAGATGGACCCTGGAAGGAGACAGTTTTTCTTTATTCCTTTTTAAAGTATTGTGCTGCATTGAGCGCTTCTGTTGTGCATGAAAACAAAAATTTGCAAACGACTCGGTCCCAGAGGTGCCATTTGAAAGGGGACGTGGGTGTGGCAAATTGTCAAAATAGCGCCCCCTACAAAATGTTTCACTTTTAAAGAATTTTTGGGGCCAAACTGTCGGACCTTGTTTTTGCACGATGAACAGGAAGTGACATATTTTGATTTTTATATAAAATTAAAATATATAAATATATGTAATATGATATAAATATATAAAAAAACCCACACTTTTAGTATTTTTACAAACTCCTAGTAGGACGTTGTTCCGGTCGTCTTGAAACTTGCCAATCAAAGGTTGCTCAAACTTAACATATGATCATGTCAGCACTTATATAAGTGTCCTGTAGGCGCGTTATTCTGTGATTACATTTTCTTCTTATGAATTTCTCCAGACTGTGCTGAACTTAACGCTGTCAGGGGATGATTTCCACGTTATCACTATGGGCCTGGGCTAACAGGAGTGGCACTTTCAAAAGTTTCTAAAAAGCAGAAGTGCCTTTTTTCTGACTGCAGCATTTCAGGGGGTGAAAGTACTTATTCTGTTTCGCGTACATATTAATCATAACCCTGTTTCCAAAGGGCAGCAATTACAATTAATTTTTATTTTGGAATTTGACGGCAGCAACCCACTGGGCATTGCTTATATTTTCAGCCCTGTTTTTCATACTGTGGCTAAAGTCACACTCTCAGTACATTCCCATGTAGTTTGAGTGCAGTACTCATATTTTTAACCAACAATGAAGACTGAAAAAGCATTGAACAAAGTGTAAATGGAAAGAATAACTCAATCAAAAAACAAAACAAAACATGTAATAAAAAATCATCACATAAATAAATGAAAAGCAAAATAAAATAAGTACTAAAATAGTGCGTCAGCCATGGCCAGGAAACACGTCTCCTTTAACACCAAACCAAACCTCATCTGGTACCGCCTTAGTCACAGTCAGAGGTTCAGAAAGATTTCCCACATTGGCCTAAACATGTCCACCTTATTCTTTGGTGCATAAGTGCACTGTCCCAGATGCAGAGTTTCACCAAAGATTGATGATGGATTCCTATTAATTTGTCCGAGCAGAGTGAATGTTGGCGGCTTATTGTGATTCCAGTTCAATAGAAAGCATTTCTTTGCCACACAGGATGTTGTACCAGTCCTTTTCTCCCACATGAGGTCCAATGTTCTGCCCAGCTCCGTTCAACCCGTATGTGACGTAAGTAATGACGTATATGTCATATATTACATTTCCATATGGAACGTACCATTTTGGGGGATGTTTTATGTAGTTTTGAACATGCACATTGAAGTTTTTGCTCTGCACTTTTGCTCCTGTGACTGAACTGATTTCAAACTGTGGCCATAAATTACTAGAAGGATGTCTAATTCTTGTTACTGCAGACAAGAAGTGTAAGACCATATTTAATGTGCTGGGATGAAAGCTTGCACAAGGCAAGAGTGATGCCTCTAATTGCGAGGGAGTGCGACTGCGTCGGCTGCAGACACGAGCAGTCAGAACCTGGAGTCTGGGGTGACGTCAGGGCCAATAGGACTCTGCAGTGGAACTTTACATTTTGGACAGAGACGCCGAATAGAGAGCTCAGTGTCTCTCAGTGTGGATGTTGACTTACAGACAAGTTTTACATGACTAGCTCCAGCTCTCCTCCTCGTGTCGGAGGAGATCCACTCTACCACATTGGTTGGGTGTTATAAGTGGACGGATGCATGTTCAGAAAAGGATATCAATATTGATATTAATAGATTAATAATTGAGCACATGACCAGACTCTGAAAGTCCTAAAAAAATGTATGCAAACACATAGATTAAAAAAAAAAGCTGTTTTTCAGCTGTTTCTTCATATTTGACATGTATATATATGACATATTTCAAAACAAGAGAAGCTTCCGTTTCCTTCTTGAGATCTCAATTTAAAGGAAGCAAACCTGCCCACTTTAATCCAGCTTTACTTTGTTTGCGGTTTTGAGATGCTGCTAGATGCTGAATTGACCGTATTGTTATTAGTTTGTCGAATTTGAAATAACATCACGATCATATTAGCATGAATAAGAGAGTAGTGGGGACACTTGGGTTGGGCATTGAAACCCGGTTCCAAAGTTTTCGATTCTATCGCAATGACTAATGACTTATTCGATTTCGGATACCTAGAAATCATGACCCTATTTGAAGAAGAAGAAGAAGAAGAAGAAGTCGAGACGCTCTCTAAAACGGAAAATAGAAACCCAATGTGATGATTTGCAAAACAAAGAAAGTTTTTGAAAATTCTGCCCCTTTTTTGAATTTGCTAAAAGCAACTTGTTTCCAAAAAGCAGAAACGGTGGCAACGAATGACTGGAAAAGATGGAAAAGATGTGAAATGCTAACAGAAATCAACTTGTGGAACATTTCACATCATTGGCTATGAAAAGAGCATCGCAGTGTCTGTCCACTGGGGGCGCTGTGGAAAATTTCGCTAACGTTTAGACTCTAACCCCTTTTTTGTTTGTTTTATTTGTATGTACAAATAAAACAAATATTGAGACTGATTGAATGGAGAAACTGGGACATGTTAAAAGTTCCAAATTTTTCATAAGACATTCTTTTCAGCTATTTGGCTGATGGGTCGTTTATTAATTGTTAAGATTTTCAGTATGTATTTTTGCTTAAAATAAAACGAAAGAAAATGAATAATTTGATGATGGTTTTACTTATTGAGGATTCCGTTACGTTTAAACAATAGAAACCTGATCGCGAGTTGCAAAGTTTTGAATTGACCGTATGGAGATTTCAAACTTCCTGACTCCCGGAGCTGTCAAATGTACAATTGTCGTCTTAATCAACATACCCGCTGGATACGGCGCACGACGCAGATCTCGTTATTTTCCGCATATATATGGGGGCACACAGCATTTGTGGTCTGACGACCACAGTCAGATGGCCATCCAGATGTGTCTGCACAGACACTGCACGCCCTGTTCCCTGACCGTTCCCTGGGTAAATGAGCCAGCACGGGCTGAACATCTTCTGTCTTACCTCTGAAGACCGCCAGCTCCTCCTTTCAAAGCTTTGATGCCTTCTTCCAGAGCTGACGCTCTCCTTATGGATTTTTTTTTTTTTTTTTTCTTGTAAGGACCTCTTATACATGCAGACGGATGAATGTTTAGAGGTGAATCATGGGTGAAGGAGTCATGAGTCAGATGTGGGTTACTGTTATTGTCTTGTGCTCAGTACCACCAGGGGAGACGATGCGGTGGTCTGCATGTGTACCTTCCATTTTTTTTCCTCAGGAAGCATGAAGACAATTGACTTCTGTCAAAGGATAAGGCCATCCTATGTGGTTTTCCATTTGGGCATTTGCATTGAGCGCTAAAGTCATAAACTTAAACACTGCATTAAGAAAATTCCCCGCTACACAGAGGACCTCACACGCTATAGAACAGAAGGATGAGCTCGGTGTTGACGCCACTGTGGGCAAACGCTCCATGTGCGCAGTCTCAACAGTCTGTAGGAGCACACTGAAGAGCCGGATGATAGCTGGCAGCCTGGTTTGAAGGAGAACTGCTTTATTTTTCAACTCAAGTCCTGTTATCCGAACTTTGAGTTCAAATATGCCAGATTTTCTGAAAAATCATTCAAGTACAAGAAGTACTTTGGAGGCTCCGACCGTTTTTGCTCAACAATTCAACCGCATGCGGCAAAACAGGACGTTGGACTTAAATTGGTTTTGTTTTTGCCACTAAAAACGCTCAGCGTGTTGTTTCAGGTGTCTAGCAAGCTGAAATAGATGCCTACAGTAAAACACCTGTTGTCAGGGTCTGGTAGTTTTTTTGTGTCTGTTGTTAGGGTCAATCGGTGTTTCCCGTCTTATTTTGAAATTCTGTTGTGTCTTATTCCCCACGTCCTGTCAAGTCTTCTCCCTCAGGTGTGTGTGATTGCCTCTCCTCCCTAATGTTTCTCACCTGTGTCTAATTGTCTCCCTGGTGTATTTAAAGCCTGTTTCCCTTTCCTCCCGTTCCAGATTGTCTTGTCTTCCCAGTGAGCGGTCCAGCGCGTCTTCTTAGTGAGTTCCTCGTGTCTTGATCATTGTTTAGTTTCGCGATTACTGAGTTTGCCTGTCCCCTAAACTGTACCTTTGCCATCTAGTTAAATTTTTCTCGGTGTTGACCTACTTTCTGAGTAAAACGATTTCGTTTAAGAACCTCCCTGTGAATCTCTGGTTTATTAAATCCTCCAGAGTCTGTACTTGACACTGTGTCTTTCTGACTTTCTCAATGGCTGTAAAGATACAGTACGAATCGAACGGTTCTGCTTCCTGCCACTGATGGAGCTTCCCAGAGGTGATCAGTTAACCAACAAAAGGGCGCCTTTTTCCACGATCTTCCGCTCCTTTCCAGTGTTTACGAAAGCCAACCAAATTTGTGACGTCCATTTATTCCTGTTCTGCTTTTAATAATGTGCTCCAACAACATTTTGAGTTATTCTACATTTCTATATAGCACATTACTCTAATCAAAGTTTTTCATGGCATTTTTTAAAATTGAAACCAGGAGCATCAATGGGCCAATAACGGATCATCTGAAATTGACATGCATGCATCAGGCTGACCTGGTTCAGGGAACTCGCAGAGCTTATTAGTACATAAAATCGCCTTAATATGTGGACATTCAGGAATCATGCTGTGTTGACGCACCAGCTCGTCTGAAAATAACGCAGCAGCCAATGTTTCCACACAGCCATGTTGGACGCCGCCCGGGTTGCCAGATAACCAAAGATAACCAATCATCCCAACCAACACACAGGTGCTGCAGCAACGGAAGCGGAACTGGTTCAAATATAACCGACTGAACAAAAATGTACAAATTAGTTTACCAGTTTAAGCTGTAGGACTCCACGCTTAACATTTTCCAAAGAGAGCTTCAGCCTTGATCAGCCAATGACCTGGTAACCCGGGTGCGCTTCGAGTCTACGGGGCGGACAGCTCTCTCCTGCGTTTTGAATTTGGACTGCAGTACCTATTTTAAACTCTGGGTGTCAGGGTTACACATTGCTCCTTTAAAACCTGACGTTATTCAGACTATCCAAAGCTAACCTCTTGAACTCCCAGCATCATTTCTCCGTTTCACTGCGCTATAAAAATTTTGTAACAAAACATGTTTCCATAACTCATTTGGAAACCAAATGCTGATACATTTGCCCAGGGAACTAAGCGATGTAATTCTAATTATTATTGATTGATGGCTTTTAACACAATGATGGCTGCTATGAACATACCATGATATTCTGCTTTATGATTTGTAAAGTGAAGTCTGTATAATGATGAAGTAATACACAGATTGTGGACTTTTGTTTTCTTTTGCCTGATTGCTCAGGGATACCATTACCATGTGTTGATTTGTAGGAAACTTAGAATATCAAAAAGAAAGTTAAAAAGAAAAAAGAATGGAGATACATAATCCTTGAACTTTGTTAGCTGTACAGATAGTGGGAGAAAGGTATCAAAAGGATATCTTTCTTCTTTAGCACCATCGTTACCAGCTTCCCCATTCATGGGAATTTGTTTTGTGTTTTTCCTTCCATACGTTTGTTACAGTGGCAGATCAACCATAGCTACATTTTGATTAGACAGTCAAAGATTTACAGCGATATAGTATGTTCAAAAAGTGCATTTCTGAGAAATGCAATCCAAGAAGCACTGCGAGAGGGTGTTTCTTTAATTTCCATATTCTTGAAATGGTGGGAAAAAAAAAATCCTAGTTCCAGTGAATTGTGTGGAAATGGACCAAGATCGGCTTTCGGCTTTGACAAATCAGACCCGTGTGTGTGTGCAGAGTGCAGGAGGGGGCAGTGGGAGTGTATCAAAGAGGATTGTATAAAAGACATCAGAGGCAGTCGAACCTTACGTGTCCATCCCTCCATCGATCTGTTCATCAGTGCTGCTCAGCCTCTCATCCTCCATTATGCTGGTTCGAGTTCTGCTCCAGACCTCGCTGCTCCTCTGGTGGGCTCAGCAAACTCTACAAGGCGGTAAGTGCACACTGCACATCGAGCACACAGAGCACCGGCTGTTTACGTCAACGGATTTATAAACTGTCATCAGACTGAAGATTATAACCCCACCAGATTTGATTGTTTCTCAGCTTGAACACCATGGCAGTGATCACAGTCACTTTTATTTCTTGTACTTTTGCTGGAATTTAGAATAACCTAAAATTCCTGTTTAATTCCTGATGAGCATAGATACAATGCAAAATGATCAGATTCAAATGATAAAATAACCTCAATGTTTTAACTTTAAAAAGTTAGTATCTAAGCTGCCTTAAAAGTTTGAATTCAAATTTAAAAGAAAGGTTGAGGTAAAGTTTTAATTTGTCTTTCGGAGTCCACGGACACTGAATTCTTTTAAGTTATAGCAGTGAAGTCTACCATATCTGATTAGTACGATGGATTTTTAGGGGCCACAGTGAAAGAAGAAAATAATATCAGAGACAAACAGGGAAATTCTGCATCTTTTGGCACATCAGCACCACATTATCAGCAGTATCAGGACTTTGAAAAGAATTTCCAAGAAACTGTGTTTATTCCAAAGAAAGAACTACATGGAATTGGAGGAAATCACCCCTTTTTGGAGAATGTCCAAGAAACGGCCTGTTTTTTTAATCTTTCCATAAAATCTCAGAAAGTTACAACTTCGTTCTCTTAAAACGTAAGACATTTTATCTTCTCGTAGATATATGTCATGGATACTATTCACCTTTAAAATTTGTAATAGTGGTTAAAAACTTGGAATCAGGAGGAAAAGATAACGCTCCACAAACCAAAAGAGAAAAAGGTTCTTTTTTGTCACCTGTTTCTGAACAAAGTGGTCGCACACTTAAATCAAAAGCTCTGTGTGACTCTGCCCTGAGTGCTCTGATGGATCAGCATCTCCACTGACTCGCTACCACCTACTTGTTAGATATCATGTGTGCTAGAAAGATGGAAACTGCTCGACTATGTGGGCTCCACTGCAGCCATCCTGCCAAGTCGCCGCGATTTAAATGATCTAAGAGCTTTGAATCAAAGGATGCAATGAAATGTCATCCACGGGGAGTAAAATCTGACAAACAATTGTGAGGCTCCACACATCCGCTCCTCCTCTGTTCAATGGACATCTGTTCCTCTCTTCCTTCTGTTGCAGTATTCAGCTTTTTAAATAATAAGCATAGAGAGAAGTACCTTAACGCGGACAATATTTAAGGAGAAAATGGCAAAAATATCCAAATGACATTAAATAAGAAAACAATTAGAAGTCAGCCAACACAAATCATTTAAAACAAACAAAACATTACTCCTCCATGACTACAAACTGGGTTATATCAGCAATGTTATTATAGATATTCATGTACATTTTGACTTGATAAATTGGTCCTTTTTACTGATTGGATTGGAAGAAAGTCTTTATTTACCCCAAAAGGGGATTTTGTTTGCAACAGTAACAAACAAAACCAACATTATCATAATTCATACAATTAAAAAAAACACATCATACATGTATACAGGAGGTATTGTTAAGTCTCAGAGTAAAGCAATCACAAGGGTGGAAAGAAAAACGTTCTTCTGTATGAATTTTCCAGGAGTTGGACCTCAGAGTTTATCCAGGGTGAGAGCGCTGCCAGTCAGAGGTAGGCCCATTGTTTTGTATTTAACCTCTTCAAAAATACATGTATTTTAATGACTTAAATACAGAAATTACAGCAAACAGCTTTCTTTCATCACCATGTAACCTACTGAACATCAGGCCGCTTCATTTTCAGGTCTGTTTTTCAATGAATCTGCTTTGAACTTGAGCAAGACCAACTAATCTACCGGCTAAGTTGGACTGTTGACAGATCTGTATTTTTTCCAATTTGTCGCCCCAGAAAGAAACCAGTGTAGTCCAGTAGTCTAGTGGTGCCCAACTGGTGGCCCGGGCCCCTCCTTTATGGGGCGCCAAAGATCACAAACTGCCCCCCAGGCTTGTCTGTGAAGATTATCAGTCATCCAGGTCATGGTACTTTTGGTGTTTCTCCTGAAGGCTATTGGACTTCTTGTAGTTTCTTCCAAGATGTCTCGCCTCTCATCCAAGAGGCTTCTTCAGTTCTAAACTTATGGGTGGGAGTCCCAAGTATTTAACCTTGTGGAATGATCCTTCTTACTCAGGGTAGTGGGCAAAGGGTACAAAGCCCCGCCCCCGATCTGTGTGACCCAGATCCACCCACCATCAGATGGGTAATCACTCCCCCCGGTCATCATGTGAGTCGCTGGTTTCACATGAGCCAAGGTGTGAACTGTGGCTAAGTTTCCTGAGGAGGGATTTCAAAACTCCTGGAGGTTAAGGAGAAAGATCACTCCTTTGAGGACTCCAATGTCCACGTTCTGGACAGAGAGGCCAGATGGTTTGAAAGAGGAGTGAAAGAGGCCATCTATGTCCACTTGGAGAAACCCTCTCTAAACAGGGGTGGTGGACTACAACACCATTTGTCTGCTACCTACAATGCTGTCTTGGGAGCCCTCCCCAGGCGGTTTAACCCCCACACACACCTGGGGCCATGTGAACCCAAGGTGTCACACGGAACCAGGGGTGAGGGGCAAACACTCTTGAGTGATTCACACCCGGGCTCTTGTGACCTTAACGACTCACACGATGCCTAGCCAGACGACCGCACCCCCGAGGCTGTTGTTTTCTAAACACGTCCTCCTTGTTGGTGATTGCAGTTGCTTCCTACTAAACACTCCGAGATCATAAACAACATAGTTAAGTTTGTGTCTGGGAGTTTTGTCCTTGTGGTGAACCAGTTTCTGTCTCAGAGTGTTCCAGGGTCTGAAGTGAACTGGGATTTTATGCTTAGAGAAAATTCTTCTGAATTTCTCTGACACCCCTGCCACATACGGAATGAGAGCCGTTGTGGTGTTTGTTCCTCTCCTCTTCCTGTGTTGTCGGGGTGTTGTTCCGGGAGCCCTTAGTGGATTTGACATACGCCCAGTTAGGGTATCCACAGGTTTTTAATGCTGTCTTGATGTGTTTGTGTTCCTTAGACCTCCCCTCTGTCCTTGTGGGAACACTTTCAGCCCGGTGATGTAGGGTTCTGATAACTGCCAGTTTGTGTTCCAAATGGTGGTGAGAGTTGAAGAGCAGGTACTGGTCTGTGTGAGTAGGTTTCCGGTAGACTTCAATGTTGAGCCCTCCATCCTTTCTAAGGTGTATCGCACAGTCCAGGAAAGGCAGCCTGTTCTCTTTCATGTCCTCCCTTGTGAATTTGATGTTGCTGTGTACTGAGTTAAGGTGTTTCGTGAATGCTTCTACCTCTTGGGTTTTAAAATTGACCCAGGTGTCATTCACATATCTGAACCAATGGCTCTGGGTTGTTCCTTTGAAGGAGCTCAGTGCCCTACTTTCCACTTCCTCCACGTAGAGGTTGGCCACAATAGGAGACACTGGGGAGCCCATGGTGCAGCCATCCTTCTCTCTGTAGAAACATTTGTTGTACTTGAAGTAGGTGGTGGATAGGCATAGGTCCAACAAATTACAGATTTGTTCCGGTTCTAAGTACCAAGTGCTGTCTTGCCTTTGTCGTTTTCGGACGGTTTCCACCACTTGGAATGTGGGTATGCATTTAAAGAGTGAGGTGACATCAAAGGAGAACATGGTTTCTTCTGGTGCCAGCCCGAGGTCCCGAACTTTGCTGGTGAAGTCATTAGAATTCTGGATGTGGTGTGGAGTTTTGCCAACCAGAGGTGAAAGTATAGTTGTAAGATATTTAGAGATGTTATAAATAACTGAGTTGATGCTGCTGACGATGGGTCTTAACAGGGTTCCTTCGATGTGGATCTTGGGAAGGCCGTATATGCATTAGGTGCATTAGTAAGTGGGGCGGTTGATGACTCCTTCCTTCTCCAATTGTTGTAGGCAGTTGATGACCTTTTTCTTGTAACCACTGGTGGTCACGCTTCAGTGTTTCGTAGGTGTTGTCATTGCTGAGCAAGGTGGTGATCTTGGAGTGGTAATCTGGTTGGTTGAGTACCACTGTACATCTCCCCTTGTCTGCCGGAAGAATAGTGATGCTGTTGTCTTTGTTAAGTGCGATTATAGCTTTCCTCTCTTCCATTGTGATATTAGATGGAGGTATTTTTGCGCTTGCAAGCGCTGCTGATACCTTCATCCTGAGTTGTTCAGCTTCCGCTAATACAAGGTTGTTGGACTTTATGGCTGATTCTGTGGCTGCGATGAGGTCCACTATAGGCAGCTGTTGTGGAGAGGTGGCGAAGTTGAGTCCTTTGACTAGGACATTCTTTTCTGGCTGGGTGAGGTCTTTGTTAGATAAGCTTTTAACCCACTTATCTTGACTGTCTTTTGTGTCTTCCTGCTTGTGGTCGGATGGTTCAAAAGCCCATGGGGTATTATAGGCTTTGGCCTGGAGTGCAAGGAATTTTCTAGTCTGTTGTTCCTTACCCTTGGCGTGTTGAGCTTCCTGTGCTTTTGTGATGAAGTTGTTAACTTCCCCCATGATTGTGGATGGTAGAAGCGTCGTCAATTCCTGTAGAGACTGGTCCCTCCTTTTGGTGAGTGCTTCTATTGTGAAGGTTATCCGCCTGATCCTTTTGTTAAGTAGTTGTTTCTGTGCTCTCTGAGGTATCTGTCCAGCTCTGTGGTCCTTGATGGTAGGCTTCAGGTGTACTTCAGGCTTTGTTCACTTTGGGGTCAACCTATTAAATAAAGTTATAACACAATTATTCTACATTTTACATGACATAGGCCTGAATTTAACAGCATTCAGGATTATTTCTTTATTCGTCCATGCTCAAAAATATAGATTTCGAATGAATCACAATTGTTTTTTGGTTCTCATCGGCGTGCGAGTGCAGACCACACCATATAGTATAGATATTGTTAACCCAAAACATAAGAAAAAAACTTTTTCCTCACGTTAGAAACTTGCCCTAGTTGTCTGCATATCCTTCTCTGGTTCTTTTTACTTATCTAAATTTTCTTTTTCTAGGTGTCGGTCTTGGAGTAAAACCTGGAGGTGAAGGCACTGCTTCGACATACATACTAGTGTTGCCATAACTAATATCTGTAATTTACAAACTAAAAAAGAGAGATCAGCACTTCAGAGACACATGACATTAAAAGAAGGGGAAGTGCATATTCCTTTCTTTGAATTCTAACGTAACTTTATGGACGTTAACTGTTTCCTTTTCTTCTTATGTCTCAGTTATGGGTGCACTCGGGGCACTGGGGAGCCGACATGGCACCAAAGCAATGACCCCTGATAAGACTGGTGAAATATGTTTAAATTCACGCTGCATGATATTGTTTTAAACTTTGGCAAGTAAATTTTATTTGCATTTTTTTTTTAATGTTAAATCTTAGCTGGCCATCCTTTAGGGGCTCATCTTGGTCTTGGTGAGTTGTCTCAAGATTGATTTATAGAGCCCACCAATCACTGATGATTGATAAATTAGTGTGAAGTTCATGAAAGGAGAATTTTTCTAGTCTGACACCTTCTGGTAGAGTCGGCCAACAGAAATGTGACACGTGCTTTTTTTAAAATTTTGGCAGGAGGGTACAGAACTCTGGGATTAGGAAGGAGAACAGGTAGATATGGAACCCCGGGAGCCAGTGGTGAGTCATCAGAAGCTCATTTTGTAATTACTCACCCTTTTGTGTAAATAATGATTTGACCGAGTGTCTCTGCTGTCACTGCAGCCGGTGGTCTGGGCGCGGGTTTTGGCTTGAGTTTGGGACCTGGATTTGGAGCAGCGCTGGGTTTGGTCCACGGACGCAAACCTGGTAAGACACCAAGTTTGTGGAAATGGCTGATGGATTCCTATGTACAGGCATAAGAAATCACAAGCAGGACAAGAAGAGAGTTGGAGCTTGAAAAATGGATCATTTCACTGTCATCTGAAAGCCTGAGTCACTGCTGTTTGAAAAGTTGCCAACTTTAATGAAAACGTTTGATGTGCATCCACCCCACACAAATAGTTCAGAGGAAAATGACTCCAGTTTGGAGTTTGGGTGCTTGGACTGGTGTTTGGAAGGTCAAAACATCGGAAATAAATCTCCATAAACAACGCTCAGTGTTAACTGTTATTCCAAGCGCCTGGTAACATGGAGCAGAGACCTGCAGTGGAACACGCGTGTGTTTTTGACCCAGTAACTGTAAAATAGTGCATAACACAAATGTGTCTGATGTATTTTTATTGTGCAGATGTATTTTGTTCACGTTTAGGCGCCGAGAATTTGGAAAATTGTGCTTTAGTTTAAATGTAATGCTCCTTAGACAGATAATAACTAGATATTAACTTTACATATTTTTACAGGGTGCAGATGTTTCCTAAAACAGCCAGCTGACAAAAGCTGGAGCTGTGGTTCAACTCTCGCGGCTGTAATCACGTCAGTGCAGATCCGAACAGATCGCAGCCAATCAAGTGTTTTTTATTGTGTCGAGATGCAGTCTGTGCAATGTGAAGACGACAAGGGTGACGACAAACCTTACAGAAAGTCTTTGTGAGTAAAAATTAACTCAGTGTTTTTGTGACTTTCCAGTGTATGGCGCAGGCCTCGGAATGCTGCCTGGTAAGTAATTATACGGTGGTTTCCTTTACTTCATGAGGCCGAATGAGAGTACACAACAGTGAATCACGCTCTCTGTGGGCTCCCCTGTTTGATAAATCTCAGCTAAACGTTAGTGTCTGAGCACACGATACATCTGGGCAGATAAATGAGGGCACTCGTGATCTAATCCCAGAGTTTGTCAGGTTTACAGATGATGCCTCGACGGCCCCTCAATGCAGCTTTTTGTTGTCTTGCCAGGATTTGGAGCTTTGGGTGGTACAGGATATCATGGAGCCCGACCAGGTAACTGTTGCCTCAGACCTCACGTTTTCTCACGGGACTTTTATTTTATTTTATTTTATGTATTATTATTTTTATCAATTTATTTAATCAGTATCTATTTTTTCTCACTTTTATAACTCTTAAACTGGGGGAGCTATTTCATAGAGGCCAGTTTTTTTGGGGAACGCTCCATAAGTTTCATCTGAAGTGTTTTTTTTTTTTCTTTACTCATAACTAATAATTTACCATTTCCTCAATCCGTCATTAATCCATCACATCTGCAGGGTAACAGATGTAATTCCATTTAGTCACTTCCTGCATCTTTTGCAAACAGGGCAACAACTCGATCTCAAAAATTAAAATGCAACCAAGAAACATTGATTTTTTTGGTATCTGGCAGCTGTACGGCGAGTCATTTTTAGTCCATCCAGGACGGTAAATTGTGTGTTTGATTGTTGGCAGTCAGCTACCTAATCAACTTCAATCTCAGATTAAATGTGAAGCTGCTGCTTCTTCTGGCGAAACAGTTTCAGGTGCAAAATATCTGGTTATTTATCAGAAGGTGAGACACCAGAGCATAACAGATATCATCTGCTCTGTGATTCTAAATGTATTAGTATTTATCTATGTATCTGATTAGCTCATCATCTGATAAATGGGTGGTAATATTGCATCATACAGTTGCTCCCATTTTAACTTCTCAGTAATTTCTCTTTACTCTGTTTTTTTCTTTATTAATTTATTTATTCCTTTAAAATGGAGGCAGCACACATTAAAGAATACTTACATGTATACACGCAAGATTATAGCCATTAGTTAATTTCCATCTTCAGTGCCTTGGCAGCTTGATGTTACCTATACACAGTCAATAAAAAAGAATATATAAGCCTAAACAAATATATAATGTTACTCATGACAAACCAGACTTTGGGTGACCAAATGAAAGTGGGAGTAAGTGCTAAAGTGCTAAAGGCATTAAAGGCAGTGGTGTCATTGCACAATGGCCATTTCTAGGTGGCAGTTATGTTTCACATCGCCCAATTGCTCAGATTTGTGAAGCGCTGGTGCAGAGTTTTAGTTTCACACACGCACAGATGTGAGCAAGTAGGTGAATTACACACTCAGTTAGCACTTACTGATGCATCAATGTGTGTGAAAAGATGGCCACATCCTCCAGTGGCACTCAAACAAGTGCGCTCACGCGTACAGAAATGCAATCACAGGCAACACATCCAGTGGCTTGTCAAGAGGGATTATGATGGCAGCTTTTATTATTGTAGTTGTTTGGTAAATGCGGTAAGGGTTGGTTTACTTACTATCGTGTTCCAGGTTTGAGATGCTCGTTGTGAAATGGAACTAGACAGTCAGTCTCAAGAGTCTGCCCTGGTTGACCTGTTTGAATTTTTCAGGTTAGTGATGGTCTGATTCGGTGTCTTTTTTTGTTGTTGTTTGGTTTGTGCATCGGAGCCATCTCACTTGAGTTCGTTTCCTGGGTTATTCAAGCACAAAAAAAAGCAAACAACTGATGCTTCAACTTTGTGAACCCGTGGAGGTCTGGAGAATGGTGAAGTTCACCTATCATGCATGTGACATGGTAAAGGCTAATTGAGGGAAGAAAACATTAAGCAAACTTAATATTTAACTATGCAGCCAACTCCAGAACTGAAGTTACAAAATGATATACTGGAAGGTGAAAAATAAAAGAGGGAGACGCATAACAAGGGAGAATTACGGGAGAAATGAATGAGGTTGAGCATCTGGAGTTCACTCGCTCCAGGAGAGTCTGTGTCCTTCTGGACCGAGTGCAAAAAAACCTCCAGCCGTGGCAAGGATGTTGAAATCTGTTACAGTGTATGTCTGTATCGCTTCTTTATAAATGCTGGTTTATAGAAAAATTGCAGGCCGAGTTCTGGGCGATTTTTGCTGAGCCTGAGTTAACTTTCATCCTCAGGATATGTTGGTGGAGCAGGAAACTATCTGGGCGGGAGACCGGACACTTGGAGCTATGCAGCAGGTGACGTTGGGCGCTGGCACCAAACACACACACAAGAGCTGTTGGTAGCAGATGTTGCAGCCGTAGATTCCCACCGGCTGAGCTAAAAGGATCCCGTGTGCCTGCAGGTTTGAGGGAGGGAGCGCTCCTGGGTGCGGCGGCTGGCAGTCACGCAGGTACACTTTCACTCATTTTGTCCTTTCTTTTTGTTTTCATTTAAGGTTTGTGTTCTCATGTTTTTTTCCTTTTGCCCCATGCCGTCCACTGAACTGAACTTTAGCTGCTGCTCTCGGACATGGTGCTTATCCTCAAGGTGAGGCAACGTTGTCAACTGGTGAGACTGTGAATAACTGCACCGTCTGTCTCCGTTTCTCCCTCAGCTTTTGCTCCGATTTTCCATTCTTATACTCCACAAACCTTATGACAGCATGACAAATGAGAAATGTTTTTTTCCGCAAGATATTCGATGTTTAGATACGAGCCATTTGGTCATGTGTTGCACATTCCTCTTCACCTGTCTTTAAAGTTGCAGGAGAAGCTG
>KV751363.1:1117971-1129447 GCA_001698575.1 Mola mola
GTTTGCTAGCCGCCGGGCTAGGAGGCTAATAGCACAGCGTAACCCACAAATGCCATGGTGTCCCATAAGGTTTTAGTCGCAATAATCTTACTAAACGTGTATATAGGTGTACAGTCCGTTTTTTACTTATTTGGCGGGGTCCTTTTAACTGCCCTGTTTGCTATGGCATTTTTAAACGGACCCAGGCTGCTGGACTGGTCGAACTCCCCTCCCCATCTTCAGTTTAACAAGTACGTCCTCACGGGGTACCGTCCAATCTCCTCGGTGCAAGACTGCATCAGAAGCCTGTTCTACCTGCACAATGAACTCGGGAACATCTACACGCATGGTGAGTACGACCGCCTCGGGCTTAGTCTGCAGCTGAGATTTCTGCAGCAGGTGAGACTGTGTTAACTAGAGCCGCACAACGATCATTTTTCCGCCGATTAATTGGCCGATTTTTTTCCCCCCCTGATTAATTGGTAAAACATTTACTCCATTGATTGTCAAAAATGAGTGAAAATGGCCTATTTAGAGTTACCAATTAGCCTAACCCCCCAGTTTGCATGTTTTTTTTGGACTGTGGGAGGAAGCCGGAGTACCCGGAGAGAACCCACGCAGGCACAGGGAGAACATGCAAACCCCGCACAGAAAGACCCCGACCCGGGAATTGAACCCAGGAATGAATCCTGCTATTTAAGAAGCTGGAACTGAAAAAATGTTTGATAGTTCAAAGGCACAGTAAAAAAGGCACACTAAACACCCCCCCCCCCCTTTTTTGAGCACATAAACTCAAGATATAACTATATTTGTTAACATTTACATCAATATAGCAGTTTTAACGCTCAGCTATTCAACTTTAAGCCAGCTCTGATTTAAAAAACCCTGCATGAATATATATTGAATCAGAAAACAAAGCAACAATTAACCAATTAGTTGATCAAAAGAAAATGAAAGAACAAATATTGTGATTATCAAATAATTGTTTCATTCTTGATCCAAGCAAAATTATTAAACATTAGTTGGTTCCAGCTTCTTCAATATCAGGATTTGCTGGTTTTCTTTGTCATTTCTGACAGGAAAGTTTTCGGGTTTTTAAAGATTTTGAAGACTGGAGCCTGACCAATATATTGGTTAGCCGATTGCAGATCCGTATCGGCATATATATGCTATCAATATCTGCCGATATTTAAAACAAACAAAAAAAAAAAAAAAATTGGTTTTAAACACAATGCAGAATGAGATGCTGAGGGTGATTTCTAATGATTACATTTCCAGTGTAGGTTACTGTGTCAGTACACTTGTGTCATTTTCGACACTCAAAGTTCATTGTTAAGCAGTAAAATATTCTGCCTCCATAACATAGTAGTCATAAATGTTTGATAACCTCATTTGAGGGATTATTGCAAAAGGTTTGTGTATATCGGCCAATTTATCGAGACAGGAACTTTTTTTCCTCCCTAATATCGGTAACGGCCCCCAATAAATTGCATATAGGTCAGGCTCCTTTGAAAACGTCCCTTTAGGCTCTAAAAAATTGTGATGAGCATTTTTCATTATATTTCGACAATTTATAGCATATGGCTAGTGCGTTGGCACATTTATCGATGATTAAAATAATCGTTAGTTGCAGCTCTACTTAACACAATTTGATTGTTGTCTCTTTTTCCACTTAAATACAATCAATTTGGAAAAAAAATACCAGGTTGCCTTATAACCCCGATAAACCCGTCATCAGTGGTGGAAATGAACTGATTACACTATTTACTCAGTTCTAGTTCTTTATGTGTGCACGTCACAGAATAAAACGAAGATTTACATATCTAGAACACAGGTGGGATTTAAGAAAAGGAAACAAAGACCACCCAACCCTAAACTCTAAGCCATTTAGTTGTATGTGCTCGCCCCAAATCCACTTACATATGGAGTCAAAATATCTAAAGTTAAATAAGAGACAAACAAATGGACAAAATGATAGAATAAACTATTTACAGGTAAAAAAAAAACCGAACCAAAACAAAAAACAGATAGTTTCCAAACTAACAGCTCAGGGGACGGGCGAGGGCAATGAAACAGAACAAAGTTTACAATCATATGCATTCACAATGGCTTCTTTACAGAAATTGTACTTAAAATGAGCATTTAGTTTAGGGTTAACTTCAAACCAGCTTCAGTAACTAGTTTTTTGATTCTGATTTCAAATACAGCGCATGATCAGTGAATTCATTATGACGCTAATCTGCCCATTCTCTTATAGTTTAATCAGTCTCATCTTGCTGATTGTTACGTCCTGTGCCAGAGGTGAACTTTTAAAATGTCTTGATTTGTCCAACAAGCTGTCAAAAATGAGAAAAAAAAAATCTGTTTTCATGGGAATGTGACAAAGAATAGCAGCAAAGGCTCTAATGCACCGGAACCGGTGTGTTATAGATTTTAGACCGAAATTAACCGTACAAATAGCTTTAAAATGACATTAATATTGTGTATCTCTGATTTGTCCAAGGCAGTATATTAATATGCAGTGAAACTTGTAAAGCAGCATATCATGAAGGATTATTTACTGTTGTGAGTTTCATTTTGGACGTCCTGTGATGAAGAGAAAAAACAAGGGTCCGAGGTGATGTGCATGCCATCAGCTCACGCACACAGAAGCCAAATGAATGTGTCATGTTTATCGTGGTGGATTATCCGGACTGGGACTTTGGGGGCCGGTGGACGCTGTATGTCAGACTGCTTCCAACCACGCTGAGTGTTCGCCGACGCCAGCAAGAGCAACGTGGAGCAGAGCAAACATGACTGGCATGAATGTATCAGGGTTGCCCTTGGAGAGGGAAGGCTGGGCTCCTGCTAAACTCTTATTTTAATGCGGTAATGAGCTATATTTCTAATGGCCATATAGCTCCAAATTAAATTTCTCTCTGCCAGGGAAGAGAGAGGTGTTTGCTGCGATGTGTAGACCTTGAAATTTGATTCAGCTGTGTGGTGTAGTGCACTTCCCTTCCCCCCTTTATTTATTTATTTATTTATTTTTTTTTTTTTGCTGTAATAGCTCCTCAAGTTCCTCTGTGGATTGTATTTTGGGGCAACAATATAGTGCTACAGTACATTTAAGAGTCCAGCATTTTTTCGCCTTTCCCAATGTCAAGGCTTTCGTCCCGACCAGGTGACACAGGCAATTCCATCTCCTCTAACACATCTATTTTAAGTGTGTTATCTCTGCTCCCCTCCCCCTCGCCGGCCCCATTCTACAGCGGAGGAGCCCTCCTGTGAAGGCCGGCAGCATTAACGCGATGAAGCGCCGGGCTGGCAGCTGAGCTGAGTTTACAGACGAAACAAACGGCTCGCGAAACTCAGCTGTACACGTCACGTACAGCTCTGCGCCTTCTCTTGGTAAATTGGCCTTTGAACACCACCTCCTCATTCAGTCAGTGACATTAAAGGAACGTTTGAGGTCAGACGCCCAACTGACGTCAGTGGAGTGCAATAAATGCCATCGGGGCCACTTTCCCCGATGGCCACTATGCTGTTCTCTCAGCTGGAGAGCCATGAAGTAATGACGCTGAGACAGGGAGTTGTCGGCAGTCAGTGGCGAACACGCAGGCGAGGTGCTGCTCGGTCTAAAAGTCTTAGTTTGACGTTAGCGAAAGGGGCAGAAGCAGCAAGGCGCGTTGCCTGCGTGCAATGTTGTTGGCCGTCTCGCGATAGCAGTGTGAAAGCAGAGTGCAGATTACTAACGAGCTGACACGTCAGTCCCACCTCTGGCTTCACAGATTAACACATCACTGCAATTAATTTGAACGTCCGCAGACCTATTAAAAGAATGGCAAATTGTTGTATAACCGTGACATTTTGGAGCACATGAAAAAGCCCCTCCTGGCAATTTCAAGCACGTGCATCTTGACCTCTTTTTTTTAAATTTTCTTTTAAGTCAACTGCTTGCAAGCCGAGGGACATAGCTGGGAAAAAAAAACCAAGCCTTCTTTGGGTGTATGAATAATCAAAACTCTCTCTTTAAGAATGTTTCATGCCACAGATGTAGCGATCATATTACAGTGATAATTAAGCACGTTGTTTTTAACCAACGCTGTGAACATTGGATGCTTAATAATATTCAGACACTGGAATTTAAAATATTTTACTATAAAACATTAATAGAAAATAAAACCACACGACCAAAACAATGAATAAGTGTCAGTTAAGAAAAAATGAACTCTAAATTGATACAAAACACTTGGAATGTACTCATCGATTCCTTTTACTTGTTTGTGGTCCAATTATTGACACTTTTTGTGACAAGTTATGACATTGACAAGTCCACCAAATAAGGGGGCACTCACACTAGGGCGTCCATAATGTGCCCCTTAAATGACACGCTTCTTTGGCCCTGGCATGGTTGAAAAAAGTGGAAAATTATTGATCAAATTTGTTTAAAATACTGTTGGTTGAATAATGTCATGTTGGGCTAATAATGCTAGAAATAAAAATTTATATTAGGCACCTTAAAAAAACAAAAAACAAACAAAAACAGGAACAAATTATAAAAATAGACCACAATTAAAATGTACAGTTACTGCCAACAGTTAAAAAAAAAGAAGCCACACATTAAAAGCAAGTTTTAAGAAGAGAATTAAAAGTGGATACTGAGTTAACTTGTTTAAGATGATCCACCAAGGAACTGATTTGGGAAGTGTTAGATGGGCCCCGCTGGATGATCTCAGGCATTGAACGGGCTTTTTCAAAAGTAAAAGATCACATATGCAAATCTAAAATGATGAAATTGTAGTTGGAGGCGATGATATGATTTCATTGATTTAAGCACACACTTCAGAGGTGGTGTTGGGTGTGGTCACCTTTTGAAACTTGATATGATGTGTACATTATGGTATTTAACACGAGCGTGTCCCAGCTTGGTCTTGACAGGCAGAGGTGCATCGCTCTCTAACAACGTGCGCGTCGGCCTGTCTCGCTCCCACCCTTCCTCTCTCCAGGTATCCCTCTCCTCTGCTTCCTGGTGCTGCTGCCCCTCAACATTCCCTGGTCTCAGATCAGCGTCACCTGGTTGGGCGTGGTGCACTTCCTGGCCTGCCTGTCGCCCCAGCTGGGCTCCGTGCTCTATCACCTCTTCATGAACCACGAGGGCGGGGAGCCCGTCTACCACACCCTCCTCAAACTCGACGTGTGTGGCATCTGCATGATCAACACGCTGGGTAAGCCTTCTCCTGCCGGCCTCAGCACGTTCCCTCACCCTTCATCATTTTGCATATATCGTCCCCTCTGTTGCTGCCGCTCGGCTGCGAGGCCCGATTGTTTTATTTATTTATTAATTGTAAATGATTTACCGTGGAGGGGTTTTGCTTGGAGGTGTGCCAGTATTGATCCGCTAGAACACATTTGTCTACTGAGTCAATTGGCCAATGCAAGCAATGATCCAAGGTCTAAAATGGGTCCTACATTAGCATATTTTAACAAAAAAGGGCACCATTTTGCATTTGTACTTTTAATGCTAACCTATTTTCCACACGTGACTGTCATTATAATAGTGTTACATGTAACATTGTGGCATGAAACTTCTCTGTACAACTGTATTTTACAACTTTCATTTTCCTTTTTCCAACAGCGACGGGCTTCACCTGTGTAACACTGCTGCTCGATTAGATTTAAAATGCTAGAAAATCAAATTATATATATAAATATACAGTACTATGCAAAAGTCTTAGGTCACCATTAGACTTGTTGTTTTAGAGAGGACCATATGTCTGTATTTCTCAGTTTCTTATTTGAATGCAACCAGAAAATACAGGAAGTATCTATGCACTATTAACGAAACAGCCTCTATAGGCGAAAGTATTTTGTGTAAGCTCCCCTTACGCTCAGCATATGTTTAACTCTGTCGGGTAGATGAGTTGAGATTTACTCCACTAATCCTCTTGTGTATCACACCAGGTTTATTTTAGACATTTACAGCGTCCTTTCGATTGTTTTGTCTACATGTGGTCGTCTTTTCGGTGTTGAGCATTACAAACTCATTGGAAACTGATAATATATAAGACTGATTTTTGGTCACATCATTCCATTCAGAATGCAAAAGTCTTGTGGAAGGGGAGCAGCCAATAAACCACTTTTTCAGAAGGGGAACAGGGTGAAAAGCCGGTAGACTGACAGTTGAGAGTCCAGGGCTGAATATTGTAGTGGCATTACTGGATCACCTGGACAGAGAAAGACATTAAAGAAAGCCTAAATCTAAAGATTAACTCTGGGAAGTTCTGAAAGAGGCCTGGTATAATAAAAACAGTCTAAAAACACCACATTTTTTTCAATAAACAATGCTTGTAGTTAAATCGTAGCAACTGGCCTTGCTTGACGCAACTTTCCTGAAACGTCAAGCAAGTCCAGTTGCTACGATTTAACTACAAGCATTGCCATGAGAATCATCACGTCTTTAATGTGCATTGACGAAATCAAAATGAGATATTTTTTAAAAGGGTTAGTGATTAAAACAACATTTTCTTGTGTCCTCTGCTCTCTCTCTGCACTTTTTCTTCATTGTGGTTTTTGTTCCACCAAAGTTTCCACATCTAGAGAGTGTTTCACATTATTTACGCGAGTGTTTAACACCCAGTGCTGAGGCAGCTCAATGTCGGAGGGCCTGAATGCTGCTAATCACACTCTGATAGAGCAGTTTCATGCTCAGCTCACAGAATTTGACCACTGCGGGTTTGTGGCTCGTCTTGGTGTTGCTCTGCTGCTATGTTTTGTGTCACGTCACCTCTCTGTGTGGTTCTCCTTTCCCAGGGGCGCTGCCCATCGTCTACAGCACGCTGCTGTGCTACCCGTTCATCCGCACCGTAGCGCTGCTCGTCTACATCCTGCTGTCCAGCCACGCCATCTACTGCGCCGTCACGGCCCGCAGCAGCGTCCGCCGGCTGCGCTCCTTCGCCTGGCAGGCGCTTTTCCGCTTCTCCTTCTTCCTGCTACGCTGGGTGGGAGTGGGCGGCGGCAGCCCCACCTCGCTACGCCACTTCCTCATGATGGACGCGCTGGCCGTGCTGGGCGGGGTCATCAACATCACGCGCATCCCAGAGCGCTTCCGTCCGGGCCTCTTTGACTACTGGTGCAACAGCCACCAGATCATGCATGTGCTGGTGGTGGGCTCCATCCTTTACCTGCACTGGGGCGTGCTGGACGACCTGCTGTGGATTAATAGCTACAGCTGTCCCTCAGACTGACCCCCGGGCCCTCACACGGAGCGCTGCGGTTAAAGGACACCTGTGGGGAGGGAGGGGCAATCTGGGGGAGCTGATGCCGTGAGGTGAGGCATGCGTTCGCCTCCTGCGCGCCAGCTCAGAATGTTCATATCTCCGCCCATCTTGTGCGAATGCAGGCTAAAGTATGTCAAGTAGCACGCACAAGTTTTTGACTCTCACACGCCGCAAACATGGGACGCACACGTGTACGGACACACTTGAACAGACACAATGAGCGTATTGAACACTACGAAGTCTTAAGTAAAGGCTCTGCTGAGATTTAAGGCCTTTACTTAGTAATAGAAGTTTAACTTGAGCACTAGTCAGTTCAGTGCTAAATGTGATCGCGTGCTCAAGTTCTCTCAGATGTCTCGGTTGCTACCTATGCAGCACATCCATATCTTAACTCGTGCACATCACTCACACTCCCCCGCGTCTATATTTTTGTACTACATGTACACACTCTTGAGGTGCTGAACAAAGCCCTCGCAGAGTTCGTCCAGATGGGGCATTTACTGGACCGGCTGTTCCGTCCGCGTTTTCTGCCACTGTCTCTTCCTTTATGTGTGCGTGTCGGGCGGATTTGTCCTTTAAGATGGTTGGGGGTGGGGTTGAAGGTGGCGGACGGTGAGGGGTTCATTCCTGAGTTTACTTGCTGTAGGTGGCTCGGACCACACGTCAGGATCAATCGACTCAGTTTGCACAGGCATTTTTAAAAAAGTGGACACGTTTACACTTTGTGTTCTTCGTTGGTATAAATGTTTGCCAAATTCTTGCTATAGGAGGCCATGAGCAGTCCTAGTTATTTATTCTTGTATATTTATCATTCATTCGAATACGCCACTATTTTAATTTGTTTTTTATTGCCTATCTGTTCCTTTTTTAAAGGGGAATTGTAGTATATTCCAAAGTAAGGCCTATTTCCCGAACTTAAAGGGTCCAAAGCTACACAAAATGCATTTTTTTCTGAATATTGATGCAGTATGGAGTTTGATCGCTAGAACCAATTAGCTCAACAAGCCTGTACAATGCAATTTGGGAAAGTTAGAAACAGATTTATTGATTGATTTATTTATTTTTTACTACTTTTTCTGTCTCTTACTACGCTAAAAATGTTATTGCAAGTGTCTGGTAACATGAGTAGTCACCTACAGTGAAACAACAATGTGTTTTGACTTAATAACTATTACTACTGTATAAAATCTAATACTGCACGCTTCCTTTTGCCAACGTAGCTCAGAGTGCTTTTTCGGCAATGGACTGATAGCATCCGGGGAACTCCATCAGGGACAGGAAGCAAAAAGTTTCTTTACAATTATTTAATTAAACACACACGATAGGTATCTGCTACATGTTACCCAGACACCTGTAGCAACATTTAGAGTGTTGTTGGCCCAGCGATGGAGCTCCATACTGCGAGTAATTTTCAAAAATGGGTGGAGCCTCAATGCCAGAAGTCTCCTTTAATCTGCATTTTGAAATGACCAAGCAGACATGAAAAGGCACTCTTATTACAAACAATGTCAAAGTTTTACACTGAAATGCTTGATGTTGCAGCAACTTGCAATGAGACATAAGTTGCCACTTTACATTGGCCAACTTTAATTGTTACTTGATTGTAGATACAATTTCCGAAACCATTTGATGTCTATACACACTGACCCCATTTAGTTTACACATAGAATGGACATGCATATTGTCAAAAAAATATGCACAAAATCCTGTAATGAAAACCAATAATTCTGCTTTTTATTTAGATGTATTTATTGGTTGTTACAGGTAAAACCTTGTTCCTTTCGTCACTGTGCAGGATTCACAGTCGAAAGTTCACATTAGAGGTCAGAGACGGTCTTTTGTTTTAGTCAAAGTGTGCAGATTAGTGTGGATTAGCTCCTCATGTTCTCCCTGCGCGGTTTGACTCCTCAGACACAGTAAGAGTCTTGAAAGCGATTAGTTTCTATGCAACGTCAGTCACAATAATCATCGAGAAAGATCTTTCCATGGCATAATTAAGAATTGTTTTAATGTATTTGGATGTTTACTTGTACGTTGACCCTTGCTGCTGTATAAGGGTCAGTCATATTGCCCCTCATCTGACACATTATTGCTGTTTTTTTTTTAAATTTCTTATTTAAATGCACTGCTTTTGCTCGGAAGCTGTATTTGTGCGCTTTGACCGAGCACAGCCTGACTTTTATAAGCACTTTTATAACCCGATTAGAGTCTTTTCACAGTGGAACAGTATTTTTCTGGCCTCGCCAAACAGGAATGAACCCCTTCGGCCTTCCCCTCATCTCTAAGTTGCATTGTCTCTTTGTCCATGATTGTTTTGCCACTGTATTCCTCTGTGGTAATTGTTGCCCCATCCCGTCGTGCGAAGGACGAGCGGTTGCTGCTGTAGAAGCAGTCTATTTAATTTCTTAGTGTCATTGCACCGTTGTCCCACGCCAAACGGGTCGCGGTCGGTCACTGACTAGTTGCCAATCCCGTCATTTCTGCTTCACCTCCTCGTCAAACGAGCGTCATCGGAGCGGCACATCTCGGGTTTTTACTGTGCTAACACACCACTCATAGGTGAAAAAGGATTTACCACAGTCTCTGTCATGCACGCTGTTCTCGCCTCGATAAAGAGTCAGATACTTTACTCCCTCAAACACCTACCAAGACTGCAGTGCAATGTAAAAGCTGAAACTAATGTATTTTCGGCCCCTGAAAGGGGAGGGGGGGAAGATGTGTGAGAATAGCTTCAAGCTCTGCTCAGAGGCAATATATCACTATCGAACATGCGACACTGTTCATCGTTCTCAAAAAGGGCTGTGGATCAAAGTAAATTACAATTCAAAACATACTGAAAGTCCATACAAATAATGTAAATACATGTATGTAGATTCTAAATACATACAGTGCAAACAATATACCCAGAGTCATTTTTGAAACATAACAAAACATTAATTTAGGTATTTTAAGTGAATGTAAAATTTTCCTCTTAACTTTTATTAAATAAGTTCAGTGTAAATGGTCATCATGTGTGACCCATTTGAGGTATTACTTGAATACTTATCAGATGAAGTTATTTAATATGTTCACATTTGAAGCATTGATGTGACCATTTACATTGAACATATGCAATAAAATTAGAGTTTTATGTGAAAGCCAATAGGGGGCTTTATTAAAATTTTTATTGGAAATCTACAGTACCATTAAAATTTTGAACATATATAATAGTATAAAAAGGAATTATCCAGTTTAAATCTGCATTTTTCATACTTGAATGGGAATTTTAGAACCATGTTAAAGTTAAAATGATAGCAGTATGTGACCCAAACTGCTTGACAGTGTACACTACTAATTTATATTTAATTCATCATCAGAAACATCTGTTGCATTCACACTTACACGTCATCATGCTCTTTTTGGTGTCGAAATTAAAATGCAATTATTTAAAGACGTGAAAATGAAAATGAAATTAAACTTTTGTCATTTAATTTTCAAGGACTCATCCTGCTCATCATTGGACAGCATTTAACTGCAATATACTGTTAGTTCACTCATCAGGGCAGGTTTTTTTTATATCTTTTAATTTTCAAATCGTTAAAAATTGAATTTGATTTAAAGTTTTGCCCCAAAACAGAGTAGTGACATGCAAATGTAAATACAATGGATGCTTCAGTTACTGCATTTAAAAATTGTCCACTGATTTGCAGGATGAGTCTTTGAATTAAATTTCAAATCCTAATTTTTGATTTACAAGTTATTATGAAATTGCCTTTTAATTATGGTGACATGTAAATGTAAATGCAACAGATGTTTCTGATGCTAAATTAAATATAAATAAAGCGTGTACGCCGTCAAGCAGTTAAGGTCTTTAAAAATGAAACGTCAAATGCGTCTTTCATTTTAATATGGTCCTAAGATGCCCATGCAAGTATGGAAAAATGTCATTTTAAATTAGATTATTGCATTTTTATTAACATTTTTACTTAAATATCCCACGTATGTTGAAAATTGTAATGATGTTGTACATTTCCATCCTTACATTTTAGTAAGGCCTCCTATAGGCTTCCATAGTGTTTAAGCTGCAGTTCTCTTTCACAGCCAAGGTGAATTATGAGAGAAAGACGCAGGAAGCAGGACTCGGTTCTTCAGGTTAATATCAAAGACGTGTTTGCTGAGATGTGTTCGTATTTATCGGAACAACCCAAACACACAAAGATGCTGAAATGGATTGCAGTGCTAATGTTGGGGGACGCGCT
>KV751363.1:1129699-1151789 GCA_001698575.1 Mola mola
GAATGTTGGCTGGCTCGTGAATACCTCGTGACTACCGCTGGTCTATCTATGCATTATCAGCCGACGGATACGTTTTATTAAAAAGCGGCTCTCTGATCCGCCGTGACAGAGGGCCCCGCTCTATCATCCTGGGTCTCCCACTTCTCAGGGTGCCGTAACGGTAGCTGTAACATCCAACACCTGACCTCTGCTGCCTGAAACATGGCTGCCAGACTGCGAACCCGCCTCTGCCCGCCCGCTCCGTCCAGTCTGTTCTCGCCGTGAGAGCCGGAATGGACAAGAGGGAAGAAGGAGGTGGAGAATTTCTCTGAAACCATGTTGCAGGAGTGGAACTTGGCCAGAATAATTGTCCTCTTGTCTGTATGTTTAAACAAACAAAAAAAAAAAGGGACACGATGTATGAATACCAAGAAAACAAAATTCAGTTTGTAATATAACACAGGTGCCGGACAGCCTGTTAATGACCTGTCAATAACAGAATATGTGTATTGTTACTGATTATTCTGAGTACTGCGGGTCCTTATAATGACACCGGCCTGTGTGTTCACATGAGACGAGGCCCGACCTTCAGGTTGAAGGGAGCTTTCTGGAGGGTCTGTCTGTGAACGTCTCCTCGTCCCTGCAATGGCGCGGCATTTTTCACCTGACAAAGGAGCGACCGTGGCTCCATCTGGTGGAAGCTCTTACTGTAGCCATACTGCAGCCGAGTGAAAACGGTGTGACAGGTGGTGACTCCGTCAGCACTGGTTTGCAGTAATTCTCCCGGGTTGTTGGTCTCTATTTCCTGATGTGTGTACGGGCCCTTCCAAGTGCTGAATGTGTCCCCTGCAGTACCTCCTTGTCCTGTCTGCGTTCTTGCAAGTCATGTGCAGAACGCGGGCGTCCACCTTGTCCCCCGTGCTGCTGCTCGCACACACTGGTCCGACTTTAGCATCCTGTGAAACAGACAGGCTCTCACACTCCTCAGTCTCCAGCAACGATTGTGCAATAAACTGAATTCTATATTTTTAAATGCTCTCTTTCATGCGTGCCTTTTTTAGGGTGTGTGTGTGTGTGCGTGTGTGCGTGCGTGTGCGTGCGTGCGTGCGCACGTCTTCAGTTTGAGTGTTAGGATTGCAAAGACACGACATCTAAAATGGTCCTCAACTCTTCAACTGGTTAGGATCAGCTTTAAGTTGAGGTTATGGATGCAGGTTTGAAGGATAAGTTAAGGGACTTTCCTGCCCGTTTAAGCAACTTTTCATCCGCTTGTACAGGTAGAAAAAAAAAAAAAGTTATGATTCAGGTATCATTTGTATGGTGGCCAAGAGAGCTCAAAGCACTGCACCATAAGAAAACACGTACAAATTATAACTTTATTTGTACAGCTAAAAAAAAGTTGACAAGGTGCTTTATGTGTGATAAAAGCAACTTAAAATCAATAACAGACCAACTCCGTATACAATTACAACCAGACTTTTAATATGTGAAGAGAGGGGAAATACATGGACAATACAGAAAACGAGAAGTATGATTATCAATTCACGTAAAAGCTGGTTAATAATTTCATCAACTTCATCTTGATTGAGGAACAGCCATCAGGGCCTTGCTTGAGGATCGGATGCTTGGTTCTAGTTCATGGCGCGTCATTAGGTCCACAGGGGATGGCTGGCCCTTCCACTGCTATAAAACTAAGTGTAAATCTTAAAATCAGCACAGAAACCTGCTGGTACGGTGTCAAAGTATATATTTTATAGTGTTTGGAACAAGCTGTGGAGATCACCTCAGTCCGGCCGAAGTGAAATCAAAGCATGGATTACCTTCCCGAGGTCACGAGGAGATACAAATGCCTTTATTCTTGATACACGTCTGAGATGAAGAAATGAAGGCTTCGCAGCCCTAAAAATTCTCGGCTTTGACTGCTGAATAGGATCATCTAAGTTTTACTCTCATTTGGCTGAAGAAATGTTACTGAACATTGAAGTCAGAAAGCATAGTCATCAATTTCACAGCAAACACTCAACCAGAGAAGCTGCCAATAGCACAGACGACAACGGATCTTGACGTTTCCAATTACGATATTTCACATCGTAATTGTGAGTTTCTTCATGTCATTGCTGGAATTTGTAAATAACATCTGATCCATGCCATCACAATATTAAAATGATATATCTTTTTGTCATCTGGGCTACTAAAAGCTCATTTTTCTCTGGTTACGCTGTGTTTTGCGTGCAGCGTCGTCCAAAAGGATGTAAATGTTTTGACAGATCGACCAGAAAAATGATTAGTTCATTACAACAATGAATTAACTTCAAAACTCTTTCCTCGCTGTTGTTTTGTGAAACTCTGTGATAACAGCCTAGTTCAAGTTTACCTCTGTTCATATCATTGATTCCTTTTTTTCCTTTTCTTACATGTAACGTTGCCTGAAAAGGAAATTTTTCATTTGCTAAATTAGGGGCTATTTTCGTGCCAACTGATGAGGTTTACGGCTCTGACTGGGATACCTGAGGTCATCTAAGAAGCCGAAGTCAGGCTGCATGAAGCCAGTAAGGTTGACAATGATAGGAAAATGGTCAAAATATAGGATACTACAGTACTTCACGGCGGAGCTTGTCACTTTAAATTTATAATTTAAGATGACTGAGTTTTAAAAGTGAGCGTAATAATAATAATAATAATAAAAAACACCTTTCACACAAGACGTGCAGATCAAAGTGCTGCACAACAAAGAGGTCAAACAGAAAATGCTTGACATGAAATGGTCATAAAAACAAGAATAGACAACAAGCAATTAAGGCGGTAAAAGTGAGAGCCTATAGTGCAAACGAATGAAAAAGTGAGCCGGTTATTGATCTTTGTTTACACAATTCGACCTCCTTCTGTACAGCTCTGCTTTTCACTCAAAAGTGTCACAGCCTTGGTTGGCATCTCCCTGGTACCTTCAGAATCCAGTCCATCTGTACGGAGCCTTGGGACCGTGAACTGTTTTACACAGAGGTCAATCAAAACTTACTCTCACTCTTATGTTCTTGTGATACAAGTGAGCTCTTTTGTCTCTAAATATCTCATGGTGCCAACTGAAAAACAAACGAAAAAAACGGTTCAGACTCATTCAAAAACAGAAAAATGAGTGTGTGTTAAAAGGTAAAGAAGCACATGAAAAGAAAAGGCGTAATTTATACAGCAAAGGTAAAAAACCTTCAGAAAAAACAGCTAAAATACATTTAAAAATGCAGTAATAGAATGATTAGGAAATGGCACAAGTGAAGTCCTTTACTTTAAATACTTGGAAGCATTTAGAGTGGTTAAAGGTAGAATTATGCTTAGGTGATGTCTTTTTTGAGTGGATAAGCACTTATTACTGAATATGCACAGGTTATTCAAAGGTAATAGCTCAGGTTTAAGGGCTTAAAGGAGTTTTTCAGCAGTTAATGTATCAATATCAGTGCAGCAGATGCTGAAATATCCTCACCTTTTGTCCCAGGTATGGTTCAAACTCCAAATACACGTGATCCTACACAATTCAGTTCACTTTGATTCGATCCTCCCTGAATTGTATACGCCCACGTCTTTGAAAAAATATTATATTAATCTTTCATTTCTTTCCCAGACTACAGGGCTGAGCCACAGAAGACTTCATACAACGGTTCAGCTGTCGTCTGTGTTCAACTGACCAGCAAACTCACCTTCATGCGTGAGAGCGGTGAACCATCCCTTTAGGCTAAAAACTCCTTCAGCAAAAAGGGTAAAAGGCCTCAGGAAGGGTGGTGACGCTACAATACGGCACACAAAATGATAATTCGTCAGTCATCAATGATTAACAGCCTTGAATCAGAGTAACAATTTGTTCATATCAATATATGCACTCTGCTTTCAATCTGTAAATCTCCACTATGGAATTGTGATGATGAGTTGATTAGGCCCTGACAGGTTCCCAGCTGTCTCCTCACGCCACCCGCCTAATGATCACCAGCATTTCAGTGCGACGCCTGAGCAGAACTGGTATCGATCTGCCGCGCCTCGTCCCCATCTCACAAAAGCTCTCATAAAGTCTCATGCCTTCTTCCCCTTCGTGTCTTCTTCTGCAGTTTTTCAACCCCAAAATGTGACAGGAGACGCCACCCACTTCCACCCGCATTTCAAACTGCCACTTCCTCCGTGTAGTTTGGCGATGTATTTAACCTACGGTCTCCTCTGCGTGCTCACTCTGGTGGCAGTGGTTGTTGCTACGCCGAAAACCCCCTGAACTGAAGCGAGACTCCCAGGTAGGCCTGCAGCATCCGTCTGCACCTTGTTGTACTGTCCATTCATACCCGCCCGACGTCGCTGAAGACAGGTGTTCATCTGCATTACCTTTGTGTGGGACTTAAATGGGTTAAAAGGGCATCTATATGTTTCTGCTGTTGCTTTGCTTTTCTCCTGTTTCAAGTTAGTGAATTGTTTGCTGCTTTTGTACCATGTTTTCCATCCCAACACAGCCAGGCCGTGGCAGAGACAGAGAGAGATTATTGACATGCATTCAGGCTCCTGATACCCTGATAAAATTAGTGCACACTCTGAAAAGCATTATTAAATTAGGTGCAGAGCAGCCGGAGGGATCTTGTGATGCACAGCGAAAACGGTCGACCCTTCTGTGTCTGAGCTTCTAGGCGCGGCTGCAGATTTCAGGAAGTTAAATCTTCCAATGGAGGTAAAGCAAAACCTTTCTTTGATCAAGGTTGCTGCTGCTAAACAGGTTTGTTTTAACCTGACTGTTAATTTCTCCACGATTCGCGGTCAAACCAAATTCTACCAATTTGGATTTCTGCGTCAGGAAAAGGATGCCATTGTTGTGCGCATTTTAGCTCGCAATCAGAAACAAATTCTACTGTTTTAGTATTTGCCATTGTGAGGACAGAGTGTCAGCAAAATCAGAGTGTGTGTGTGTGTGTGTGTGGGTGTATGCAGGGTCAAGAGCGAAAGGTTGGTGGTTTTGTCGCTCACTCTTACGGATATGGTAGAACTGGTGCTTTGGGTCATTCATTTACCTTTTTAGGTAAACAGCAGCTCAGCAGATGGCAAACAGCATCTTTTTAATACGCCGTTGCGCCGTGAAAAATGTCTTCAGCGTGTACGACAACCTAAGTAACACGCAGAATCTCTAAATGAAAGAATAAGAAGGAGGCAGAGTGGCAGCCACAGACAGAGGAAGCAGTTGTGAAAGCTTTTGCTTCCTCTTTTTAAAAAAAAAAAAAAAAAAAAAATTTCCTCTGTCATGCCTTTCAGCTGTGTCGTTGGCTTCGTGTCTGTCAATTTATGTGCGCCTGAAATCCAAAAGCATAGAGGGAATAGATGTGTTTTGCTGCAGTTTTTCTTGCACACACAGCAGCCCTCTGGTCCTCATATTCTAACTCTCATCCTCTTTCCAGTTAACCATGTCCAAGAAGGTTGTGAGGACCAGCAAGTTCCGTCACGTCTTTGGTCAGGCCTTGAAAGCTGACCAATGTTACGATGACATCCGGATCTCCCAGATGACGTGGGACAGCAACTTCTGCTCCGTCAACCCCAAATTCGTGGCCATGATCATGGACGCCAGCGGCGGAGGAGCCTTCATAGTGCTGCCCCTGAACAAGGTGGGTCGCGGGACACTCCCCTGCTCGTCTTGGCACAATAAGAAAAGTGCAGCTGCTACCATTTTTGGATGTGCTGTTCATTTCGTATGCAAGGTTGTGGGATGTCTTTTTTTTTTTTTTTTTTTTTTTTTTTTTTTTTTTTTTGACGCCACCACCTCACGCTTGGCTGAATAAGGAAGTCTGATACTGACTTTGAGTCTTTCTACACGTCACTCACTCGCCCTGCTAGTGAGAAGTTTTCACCATATTAGGAGTTTGTTGTCAGCTCAGTCAGGGCAGGATGTGGCCCCAGCTTAGGTTGATTTCACTTATGGAGTGCCTAGTGTGACTTAAAAACTCTTTATTAGCATTTTACGTGCAGGTGGAACATTGCACCCTGCCTGAACCCAGCCTGAACCCAGCAAAGCTTCTCTTAGTACCAGCGGCACCTTCGCTCAATCACTCATCAAAAAAATAGGAAATGAGGAATAGTGTTAAATGCAAAATTGCTTTTGTGTGTGATTACAGGCTCTCAATGGACATTTTATAGCGAAAAACTAAAGGTGGCGTTGTTTCCACTCCACTAAAACCCATGCTGTCATGACTCCAAGCTACAAGCCAACCAACTTATAATGAGCAAATTTACCCAAAACCTTGAAAGAACCGGGCTCATAGCTTAATTCACGTGTTCAATTTAGTTATATGAGGTCATTTAATTGCATCATCAAGAAATACGGCTTGGAAGAACACGAATGTGTAATAAATAGTAATAAATAATCTGTTACCTGTTCATTCACGTTATTCCATTTTTCATATGGTACCCAGTATGCTTGTGAATCTTCTCTTAATTGGAAAAGGTGTGAAATAGTCTTGAATTTAACCTGGTGAACCCTGCAGAAACAACATTATTCACGGTCTCGTCTCTGATGTCGTAATCCGTTTTTTCTCACTGGAAAACAGGTAGTCGAGGGTCCAGTGGGC
Organism: Mola mola; assembly: GCA_001698575.1. NCBI lineage: Eukaryota > Metazoa > Chordata > Actinopteri > Tetraodontiformes > Molidae > Mola > Mola mola. Next base: position 1,136,254 of record KV751363.1, read on the forward strand.
GTAAAATTGCAGGGAAATGCACTGTAAAGACGTGAAAATACTCCTGTTATGAGAAAAATATTGGTGCTGTCATGCTCGTCTCATCGTAACATTTTAATAATCTACAGGAACTCAGTGAACTCATTTCTCAGTCAAGCGGTTAACACAGAAAATTAATTGCTATGATCTCCAGGATCGGGCAGGACGTATTGAGAGCAGTATTGAGAACCCTGATTGAGCAAAAGGCGTAGAATCAAATGGAACCATGCGATTTTTATCTCCTTGCTCCTTGCTCCTTGCTCCTCCTCTCCAATTCAGTTACTGGCCATTACAGACTAACTGGAGGCAAAGCTGTTCCAACCTCCTCCAATCTGCGGTCATTTCTTCGGCTGCCTTGTTTCTTTGGTTTCTGAGACGTGTATCCACCACCCTTGTCTCTCTGCAGACGGGGCGCATCGACATGTCCTACCCCACCGTGTGCGGCCACACAGGGCCGGTCCTGGACATCGAGTTCTGTCCTCACAACGACAACATCATCGCCAGCGGCTCCGAGGACTGCAGTGTCATGGTAGGCAACACTGTTATCATGACCGCCAACCTGACAGCGCATTCTTCTGTAATGTTTTACTGTATGTGCTGCCATATTTTTCTCTCTAGATTTGGGAGATCCCGGACGGCGGGCTGCACTCGCCGCTCACAGACCCCGTTGTCAAGCTGGAAGGCCACTCCAAACGTGTGGGCATCCTGAGCTGGCACCCCATCGCCCACAATGTGCTGATGAGTGCAGGTATTACAGCCTGTTAAATCTGATAACAGCACAGGAGACAGACTTCCTGTGCAGAAATGTGGCGTGAAGATGAGCGGTCGCATGAATGTCTGAGATTCCACAGACGAGTTCTTCAATGAGATATTTGCTGAACAGGAAGTTCTCACAGCCACTTTCCTTCACTCTCATCATATCAGCACATCTTGTCTTAAGGGATCTATATTTAAGATTGTGCAAGATTATTTTGAGTATTAAGAATCCTGAGTGAAGAAATTTAATCTGAAAAGGTGGAAAAAGTGCATTCTCGTATGCCCATATGTTAGATGAAACATGATAAAAAATGCCTTCCAGGGCGCATTTCCGGTGGACAAAATCCAATAAAGTGCCCTCTAGGGTGCCTTTCCAGCAAATAAGACATGATAAAATGCCCTCTCTGGGTGCCCTTCTAGTTGATAAAACAGAATAAAATGTCCTATAAGGTGCCTTTCCAGTGTACAAAACACGTTAAAATGCCTTATTTTGAGTAGATAAAATGCAATAAAGTGCTCTCTAGGATGTTTTCCCAGCGAGTAAGCTGCAATAAAGTGCCCTCTAAGGCAACCCTTCCAATGGAAAAACACAATAAAATGCCCTCCTTCCAGCAGATACAATGCAATAAAGTGCCCTCTAGGGTGTCTTTCCGGTGAATAAGATAAAGTGCCCTCTAAGATGCCCTTCCAGTGAACAAAACATGATAAAAATTAATATAGCTAGCATTAGCAGGATAGCTAGCAGGCTATACCGGTTTAGGTCACTCACCTGATTGTAGAGTGTCAGTAACTCTGGAGGAATCTGTATTGAGACATGCTTCCTCTTGCTCCAGCGTACTCCATCCCTTGACTTCAATCACAATAGCTGGGTAACTTTATTCTGTTTTCCTCACCCTTTCACGCAGTCGGGCTATTCAACGCCGCAGGTTTGAGGACTTATCGGCAAGTCATCGTTGTTCCAGAGGCAGAAGTGCCAAACAGATTTAATCAGCTAACTGCGGTTAGCGGCTAACTAAAAAAGAAGAACATGCATAACCAAAAATAAAAACAAACTACAACTTTACAACTAATGTCCAAGTATTAAAGGGATATCTTACGTCTCCAGTACCACCGCATGGTTGAAAATGATAATATTCTGATATTAATAGCAGATATTAGTAGCCTAATCCTGCTGCTAAACAGTACAAACCTTTGCCTTTTGACTAGTCCAGCTTTTAAAAAACAAAAGATTTAGGCTTCTGCCTCTTTCCTTTGCTGTGCAGCCAGGGCAGCGGTGCGTGCGGTCACTTATAAGCACCTGCTGATTTTTCCAAGGAAATCGCACAGAGAGCCAACAGAGAAGCCTCATTAACCCGAGCTCTGATTTATATTAAAGCGCTGTCCTTTTCGTTCCCCGCACAGGCTGTGATAACGTGGTGATCCTGTGGAACGTGTCTCGCGCCGAGGCGGTGGTGAGGATCGACAGCGTGCACACTGACCTCATCTACAGCGCCTGCTGGAACAGGGACGGCTCCAAGATTCTCACCTCCTGCAAAGACAAGACTCTGCGTGTGCTGGATCCACGCAAGGGCACCGTTCTCATTGTGGGTTTCCTCCTCCGACCAACGCGGCTTATTCTCAAAGAACACAATTATTTGATATTTAATATATAGAGTTATCCACCCAGACAGAAGAGCCTCCTCTGAAACATAAAAACATTTAAAACATTTAAAAAAAAAAAACAGGTGCCTCGTTTAACACCCCTATCTCTGCTTACAGGAGAAGGAGAAACCTCATGAGGGCACCAGGCCTGTCAGGGCGGTGTTCGTGTCCGACCAGAAGATCCTCAGCACTGGCTTCAGTCGCATGAGTGAGAGACAGGTGGCGCTGTGGGACATCGTGAGTGTCAACCTCTGTCTCTTTCAGTCACCTCTGTCCCCGCCCCAAAAATTCCAGTGGAATTGGACAGTTTTCCTCCCCCAAGAGTTTGCAGGTTGTGTTACTGTTGGTGCAATTCAAGCAACACAAGCAACACAGTTGATGCTACCAACCTGGCTTGATTCTTGATCGCCCCCTGGTGGAACGACGCAGTATGGTTCATAAACCTCTCCGCCTAAGTGAACAGGCCGAACTAAAAACTCAGAGTTCATTTTAGGTAGTTCTTATCACACTGATGTATGTTTATATGTTTTACATTTTTCTGTTCAGTTGTTTGATGCGATAAGAACGCGATGGAAAGTCATGATTGGCAGCTGAGCTCTGCACACGGATAAATGAGACTCTGAATGACTCTAAATGACAACACTAGAGCAAGAAAGAAAAGGCGTTTATAGGTACAGACGGTTGAAAGCAGAAGGAGCCGCAGGCACCGCAGTGGAGCCACTGGTCTCAGTGCGGTGACGAAAGCGGGGCATACAGCCGTCTGTATGAATGAGCAGGCTGGTCAAGCTTACAGATGTAGGAGAAAGAGTGAGATGAAACACTGCAGCACTTCCTTTCAAGAAAATCTCGTTCTGTCTGTTTCACTCTCCCTCACTGTCTGCCTTCCCCAGCAGCTGTGACTGTAAGGTTTCCACAGTTGTTTTATTTGTTTCCCCGCTTACACTGGGATGGCAACCAGTGAGGAAAGTACTTCCTGTTTTGGTTCAATGGCTGTTGTTCCATAAACTGCACCTTCATTGATCCTGGAAGACTTCAGCCGAGCTGTAACACAAATATTGTCCAATTTAACAAAAACACAGTCGAAGTCATTTTTCTTTAGCACTTACGCTGTGCAATATTTTCTATATTTACTTCATAATAATACCTTGAAGCAAAGAAAGTTGTTTAAACTCTTACATGACAGACCTGAAAGTCTCCTACCTGAATTAACAACATCAGTCAATCCACGAACAGAATAAATCGACATATTTCGCATTTAATACTGTACACAAGCCATCTCCTACTTACACCACCCGGTTTCACAACTGCCAGCTAACAACACCAAGGGCGTTGTTGCCGTGTGACATCCCACAACCCTCTGAAAACAGTGAATCGATGGCTTACGTGCAGCCTTTCACAGGGGGGATTATACCAGGTTTAACCAAACGTGTAACCCCGTGGTTGTGTCTCAATGTCTTAACAGAAGCACTTTGAAGAGCCTCTGACCCGGCAGGAACTGGACACCAGCAGCGGCGTCCTTCTGCCGTTTTACGACCCGGACACTGGAGTGGTCTACCTCTGCGGCAAGGTTCGTTGTAGATGGTGAAATAACCGTCGTTCTGTTTCTCTCGGACGCGCACCAGCAGCTGACTTTCACATGTTGTCCCCAGGGAGACAGCAGCATCCGATACTTCGAGGTGACCGATGAGGCTCCTTATGTCCACTACCTGTCCATGTACACCAGCAAGGAGAGCCAGAAGGGGATGGGCTACATGCCCAAGAGGGGTCTGGAAGTCAACAAATGTGAAATCGCCAGGTAGTGAGATTTCAGAGAAATGTTGGTCGAGTTTTAGCTGCGTGGGTGCGCAGACGGAGATGCTTTTCGTCAGTCGGTCAAGCCGCTTTGTCCCAGACTAAAGTTGAATTTGTACAGATGCTCGTATTTCCCAGGTGATTAATCCTGGTGGTAGTGGGATTGTATGAGCATTTTTGATTTGCGCTTTAAAAAAACATGAATGGAAACATTGAGAAATTAGAAAAACAAAATCCTTGAAAAGCTCATAAAAGTTTTTAAGCTCGAGGAGGTTGAAAATTTGGCGCCTCAATAAAAGGTGAATGCGAATAAGTGCAATGGAAACAGATGAAGGCAAGAAAGGGGGATGTTCAGTGATCACAGGACTTAAACATCACCCAACTCACCCCTCTTCCGCTGCAGGAGAGAATGGTGGAGATGGAGGCAGCAGGTGACAAAATGCACTGTATAGTAGTAGTAGCTGACTTTCTGTAGTATTTTCAATGTCCATTGTGCTATTTGTTATGCAGTTTCCTTTCCTCTTCTTCTACGTTTACTCTTTAAATGCATCATCAGGTTTTGCCTTTTTCTTCTCTTGTGGAAAAGGAAGCCAACTGCCGGCCCTCTCAATGAGCTAAATACTAATATATTTTTTTGATTTTTGCATTACATTTTAATAAAAACACAGTTGCTGACACAAATTAATTTATATTTAGCACCAACATCCTGTAAAAGTTTCAATTTCTAACCTTACAATTCATGTCAGCCACAACTTCGGCCGTGTTGAGCCTTAATTAGCAAATGTTAGCATGCTGATGTGTTAATAGCGTTAATTTGCGGAACTTCTGAGTCATTATTTTGTACCTCAGAACCTCCACGTCAGCTGCCATGCAGGTAGCTGAACATGTGGCCTGTAAAGTAGCTAACACTGGTATAAATGTCCTTGCTAATGCAGGACCTGCACATAATCCTGATTCAAAAATAGAACGCAGAAGAAACAGAGGGAGGCGTGAAGACCTATAGACTCTCATAAAAATGTAATGAACAACTTTTTATGGTTAGTTTGCACCCAGACAGGGTGAAGAGGTATAATAACAAGAAGGTGAACGATAGAGCCCCGTGGGTGGACCGCATGAAGCCCTTTTCATTAGCACACACATGCTGTTTTTTAGACTGTTAAATGGTGTGCCATGTTCAGCGCCACAACTGTACCAGAAAACGTGACGTCTGAAAGTGTCTTTCAAACCTGTTGTCCAGTGAATGATGTTCTAGCTGCATTTGAATTGAAACTGCCAGAACAGAACATTGTCAAAAACATGGCGAAAATGATTGTGTGCATCATTTTAGCCGTTGTGAATGTCCCCCTTTCCCAATCAGCGGATCATGTGAACAGACCCGACCACTTAGAACATACATTGAAAATGTTCTTCTACTCTCAGGTTCTACAAACTTCATGAGAGGAAATGTGAGCCCATAGTCATGACAGTTCCACGCAAGGTAAAATGAACACTACATCAGTCGCAGGTAGTTTGTGGGTGGAGGTTAAGGCTTTGACTCACGTGCCCCCACCGCTGTGCAGTCCGATCTCTTCCAGGAGGATCTCTACCCGGACACCGTCGGACCGGACCCGGCGATCGAAGCTGACGACTGGTTCCAAGGAAAAGACGCAAAACCCGTCCTGATCTCTCTAAAGGACGAGTTCACCACAACCACCAAAGCCAAGGAGTTCAAAGTTCACAAGAGCCTCTTGAAGACCACGACTGCTACGTCTGCCGTGAGTCAACAGGACAGCAGCGGGGTGAGGCGTTTGAGGCTTAATGTCACGCTGCGTTCGGGGTCCAAACTGTTTCGTTTTTACAACTGCTTTACTTGCACTGGTGGAATATGCAGCTTAAAGCATTTATTCAAATTGAAACACTTACTTTCTATTTACTTTTTATGCTGCGCGCACTTCTACTATATTTAAGGGAAAATATATTCGTTTTTTTACTCCGCTAACCACTTAAGTTACCATCGGGGTCGTAAAAGGTACTTAGGACGATGCTTGAATAAACGGCATCTCATTTGAAAGTGACCTGAAACAGCTCAAATAAACGCAGGTTTGGATATCGTATCATGTGTTACGACGTAAGCAGCAGTTTACCAAGTGGAAAAAACAAAACGTTATCAACCAGGGAAATAATGATGCACCGCAAGCTGGTCGAAAATGAATACAATTATGCAAGTTGTCCAGCTGATTGAGACGTGAAATGAGTCGCGACACACGTTTTAAACAACAGAGATGCTACTCACTGTGGCGGCGCTATCAGGTCTTTTCACACTGTCCGATCATATGAACGAGGGAAGTGCTGCAGGAGGAAAGTGGTTTCGACTGCGCCGGTGAGACCAGGAAGCTATTGTCAACATGCCAAAATGACTATCTAACAGATTGGGGCGGCGCTAAACGGGAAAGGGCAGAAACAGGGAGGGGAGGGGGAGCAGAGTTGTTCCCATACGAGTCTCATGTTTTCTTCGCAGATGTTACAAACCCCAGACAGATGTTTTAATTCTCTCATTTACAAAGAGAACTAGATGTGTATTGCTTTGCAAGTTTACAACCTCCCCACCTCACGAGTGAAAAGGGATTCTTTAATTTTGCAAAGAAAAGAGTTAGAAAAATTACAGTATTTTGACCTTTTGTCAAAATAAAAGGACACTTTTTCATTTATGATTTGAAAAAGGAAAAACGGTGAGAAAAGCGTGAAACCAGAGATAAAGAGATAAAGAAAGACAAAGTAATAGATGTAAGATGTTTCCTATATGCAAACAAAAGGCTCATTTCCCTCAAATTTGGCTCACAGATTTGTGAAAATCTGTATTGGTGAGCACGTCACCTTTGCTAAAATGATCCATACACCCGGCAGGGGAGACATAGTAAATTGGCGGTTTGTCTTAAAGGAGCCCCTTTATAATGTAGTGAACTCAAGCTTTACATGGGGCATTTTTTAAGGGGGGGGGCAGACAAATATCCCTCCCATGGATTTGATCGGTTGATGGATTATTGGTCCACTCCTCCTTAATGGCTACGCCATGTTGCTGGACATTGGCACGAACTGCAATGTTTTCAGCTTCCAGGAGTGTTGCACAATTATGCATTATTCTGGCAGAGCTGAAGAGATCACCAACACCGATTCCGACAAATTTGTGATCCAAATTACAGAGAAATAAGCCTTTTATTTTCACAGAAGAACTCTTATATATTATTTACTTCAATTCGTGGAAAATGGGGCCCAAGACGAACGTGATGCTTGTATGTCTTTGTTGTTTACTTTGGATACCTGAAGAGCCGAGACAGCTGTCATCGCCGTAGGTCTGAACCAGGTCTAGATTTGTCTCTGTTGGGTCATCGAATAGACGTCTCCAAGGACGCAGCCAAATTGTCAACAAATCTCCTCGCCCAAACGATGACGCCATCAAATACGCGCGATTACGTCACAGTGCTGTGTGTGTGTGTGTGTGTGTGTGTGTGTGTGTGTGTGTGTGTGTCCGTCAGGAGGTGCAGTTGTTGAGGAAGGAGGTGAAGGACCTCAAAGCAGCGCTGCAGGAGCTGACCAAGCGCGTGAAGGAGCTGGAGAGCAAACATTGAAGTGGACGAGTTGGGTGACACAGGAACCGTAAATCAGTAGCAGAAGACAAGGAAGAGTGGCGCCGAACAAAAGGGACTGTCAGAGTGGGACAAAGGGAGAAGTTTAAAGACGACAGGTGACTAAAAAGTGAAACTGCATTTTGAAGCTTGAATTTGCTTTATTTGATTTGTCTGATCAATATATATAATTTTTTTTTTTTAAAAAAGGAATCCTATTTTAATATATGTTTTTGGTTTGAAATAAAGTCTTCTGAATTTCCAAAATGCTATTTAAATGTTGTTTTTTTTCCCATCAAAAACATGACATAGAGACAAAAAAAAACCAAACAAAAAACCTGTTTGAGTCACACTAGATTTTAATCATTTATACTCATCGTCATCGTATGAAATGAGGAAATAAGATGAGCAACAGCGTAAAATACGTGAAAGAGAAACGTCATGTGGACGTATTAAGAAGGGCTCCCTGAGGCCTCGTGAGACGTCTTTTGGCTAAAAAGGAACAGACAATAATCGTAACAAACACTCAAACCGATTTTTCTTCACACCTGTGAGGAAAAAAAAATCAGAATGCGACAGTTTACGCAGCCAGAATTATTATTGTTTTCTTAATTCTATGACCACAAAAGGCCACTCTGAGCACCTGTACAGCTTTTGTCTTCCGTTTACTTTACAAATAGCTTAAGCAACCCAACACCAAAACAGCTTTAAGTGTTAAAACGACACCAGCATAAGTAAATTAAAAGAGAATAATAATGGAGACATCAGCACTCAGTATTTACAGAGATTTTTCCTGGATTTTCCCGTCAGCCCCCAGTCTCTCATCAAGGCCCCTCCTCCCCTTGGTAAAGCCACTACACGTAGTTTTTGCTGGGGGCCGAGGCGCCGTTGCTGTAGTACTTTGCGGTTCGACCGGAGCTGCCGGATCCGGGCCTGCTGAAGCAGCAGAGCAGACCCCCGGCCAGGAGGAGCAGCACGCCGGCCCCCCAGCCCACAAAGACGCACGCTCCCAGCTCCCTCTTCTGAGCGGCGGCCACCAGGGGGTTGTTGAAGTCTCGCACGACGATGTGGGCCGACCAGCTGACGGGGATGATGACCAGGAGGCCGGCCAGCAGCAGGCTTATCCCGGCCACCAGGCTGATCTTGGGCTTGGCGTCCTCGTTCTGCACGCAGGTGGTGAAGTCGGCGCCGCAGAACAGGATGAGCAGGCCGACGCAGCTGAACATGCAGCTGATGATGGTCATGGCGCGGGCGGCCTGCAGGTCAGAGGGCAGCACCAGCAGGGAGTCGTAGCTCTTACACTGCTGCTGCCCGGTGCTCTGCACCACGCAGTTGGTCCACAGGCCCTCCTGAGCGCTCTGTGGAGGCAAGGCCGGAGTCATCAGTGTCACTCGGCGCACTTCCCCACTTCTACTACTGACTGAAAAGTATTGGACATGAAAAGGCCAAACTAACACGAACAGGAACGGCAAAATGCTGCGGAAATATAACTTTATCTGACAACGTGACAGATCCTTATCATAAAATGTGATACGCTGCTGAGGAAAAATCTCCCTTTAAGCTTTTAACATTACTAAAATTGTGAATATTTGCGTTAAAGTAAAGCGGTTATTATTTATTTATTATTATTTGTTGGACACGTGTGTGTCCCGTTTTTATACTTTCACAGTGAGTAACTATTACTAATACTATCAACGCACGCATTCACTGATGAGCCGCGCTTCATTCAGGAATTTGACCTGCATGTAGCGTGAGTATTTTTTTTTTTCCACTTTTGAATTAGTAAATATAGCGACGTGATACCTGCAATAAAATGATGTTTTATACAATTTACATAAAAACAACAAAATGTAGCTATTAATGAGTGTCAGCACAGAAATCACATAAACATTTTGTAGTAAATGATGGTAAAAAGGGAAGAATTAAAGGACAGATTCGTGATTTTGTGCTTAAATGTTTGTATATGTACCTTGTTGCAGCGAACTCTTCGTCCCTGATTGATCCTATGTTTAACATTTTAGTGGTTAAATATGCTGAACTTTCAGGGTGGAATAGAGTTTTAGTTGAAAACCATTTTTTTAATGATTAAAAAAGTTTATTTTTGCCTCCCTTCCATGCCTACAGACGCTCTCCTCACTCAAAGGCGTATTATTTCTTCATTTTCATTCATTCCCTCTGTTCTGAGAGGCGTCAGTGTGTTTGTTTCAGTACCTGAGCCGTCACGATGTTGGACCCCGTGAAGGAGGACACTTTCCAGCGCGGGACAGCGCAGCATACGATCACCCCGATCAAGCCGAGGACCCCGAGGGCCACACACACAATCTGGACTCCGACAGACCCCATTCTGGAAGAGGGCAAGAGGCGCTGAGCTGAGAAGTAACACAATTCTCTTACCTGTCTGTTTGATTTTTTTTTCCCATTTTCATGTTAAATTCTAATATTGAATGAAACAACCTGTTTCCCTCCACAGACAGATCCGCTGACATGTGTGTGTGAGGTTGTTTTTCTTATCGCTCTCTCTCTCGCTTCACTTAGCTGAACGCAGACTGGCACAAACATCCCTCTAACAGGCCTTCGCAGGATTATGTGGTTTAGAGCTACGTTTTAAAACAAATTCATGTCGTGACAGGCCCCTGGCCGCCGGGGTCTCCACCCAGGACCGCCTGAGTCCCTCCCTCACCTCGTCTCGCTCCAAAAATCTGCAATTTTTTCTATTTTAGAGTCAATGATTCAGGGGAAAATTAAGAAAACCTTTTCTTTGTATTTCAGTCACTTATTGTTGATCAGAATGATACGAAACTATGAAGATTAAAGACCTTCCTAATAGCTGTACTTAATTCTGATAAATGGCATGTTCTGACAGCTGAAAACAAAATAGAATTCCAATAAAAGCTTCTAAATTTAGCCAATTCACATGTGGATTAGTTTGGTTTTATTATCCTTTTAATAAGGCGACAAATCTTTTCACGCACGGACGAACAAGTCAAATGATCTGTTGCAGTTTGGAAACACCCACACGTTCTGTTCCATTTGTAAAAGTATCATAATACAGCCAGTGTAGTGAAACAACAAAGGAAGGCCTGTCAGTGTAAATTTGACCCGATCACCTACTTTCAGAGCAGATTGACAATATGGGTTCAATATTGATGTTTTTATTCCTTTTTCCAAAAAATTGATTCGTTTTTGCTCCTCAAACTCCCCTTGAAACAACGATCACAAACTACAAAACATAGAGAAAAACATGGTTTTGAGCCTTTTATTCTTTTCCTCTTTCACTTGATTGCATTTTTTTTCTTTTGCTAGTACCCATTAAAAGGTATTCAGCTAATCCTCCACTCAGTCCTCTCATCCTCTGTCGTTTCAAGCTTCTGCATCTCTTTTCAAAGTTCAGGCTGTCCATCAGCGTAAACAAATGCATTAAAATATTAAAAAAGATGCAAACCTTTTATTTGGATCCTCACAGCCCTTTTTGAAAATGGAGGTGTTTCTTGAGGTTCTTCCTGTCTGGTTACTGATGGTATTCTGATGTACAGGCTCTATGCAGGGATGGCGTGATAAGATGGGGTATTTGTAGAGGAATGTGAGATGCTGGGTGGGGCCGAGCTCCAACAGGGACGTCTACAGGAGGGAAGGAACTCGGCACCAGCCTGAACTTGTCCCGTACGTATGTTTCCCTCTCGTTTCCAACTTTGCACCTGCCGAGGGTCTCAGTTCTTACTCAACACGCCCTTGAAACCTCTGCTCCGAGGGTAAAAAAAAAACCCCCAAAAAAACAGACTGAAAATACACAGTGTTGTTATGGCACTGATGATGCCAGGTGAATCATGCTGGCTTTCCAAAAAAAGAAACACTGAGTCACCTGGAAGCCTCCGTACCTGCACATCACAGACCCCCTCCACCCCATCCCGACGCCCACCTCTGTTGCAACGGCGATGACGAGCAAAAGGAGGCTGGTTTTGCAGACCGAGACTGAGCGGATTTAGGATTTTTGCGTAAGATTATTGCAGAGTTTCACTGGGGTGTAAAGAAATGAGGAAACAAAAAGGAATGTTGGGAAACAAATTGGATACACATGCCGAAACACACAGACAGACGGTGTTACACTGACACTCACAGATTTGGTTTGCATCATTTAGATTTTTTTTTTTTTGCACATTTGGCAACACAGTCTCAAATAATATGAAATATATTCTATCCATTGACTCTAATGTGTAATGTAAGGATGGATTTAATAATAGATATAATAGCACATTAAGCTTTAGTCTCAGAACGAACGAGAAGCTTATTTTGCTACTATTTAGTAGTTTTACCATATTTTGAATTAGATTTAATATCTTTATTACAGGTAAAAGTCCAGCACTGAAGACATCATTTCAGTAATAGTGTAGTGTTATTGATAGTAAATTAAAAGAGAAACAAAACAGTGATGCAGAAATATGGCCTCTGTGGGCTGTACACTTACGTATTTTACATTAAGAAGAATAAAATCTCCCTGTGGCATTCAGTGGCATGGAATGGAAATACTTTGATATACCTACTTCATATGAATGAAATCACATTAAAAAAGCAGATTTCCTGACTGTCAGTGTCACCGTAACCCGAGCAATCACTGTTCAATCTGTCCGTTTACATGTACAAACAGCTGGTAGGAAAGAAAGTTGAGTGCTATTCAAAGACTTTTTGAGGCTTCTGTTAGTCATATTGGCAGAGATTTATTTAGTAAAGATCCTAAAGTTTCTCGTGAAAACAGCTTTTTAGTGTAGAGTTATGTGGAAAAATTGAAAAAAAATATATATGTACAAGATATAAAGGTGCATCTTAAAAAAGCAGAATGTTGTGGAAAAATTCTTTTTTTTGTCTCCAAATGAAACAAAAAAGCTAAGATTTCATGTATCCTATATGCATTACATATGAACTGAAATATTAAAATTACAATTAACAATAGTCTATATTTTCTAAATAGTCTAAAATTATTATATATTTTAAGTAAGCCGCAAGAAAAACTGAAAACCTATTTATTCTAGAGTTTTGGTGTGAGGTAACTGTAACTGTCCAGCTTTCAGTGGCCAGATGGTGTTTTTAGGCTTTACACTGCGATTCAAATCGCCACCACTCGACGGCGCACTTTCAGCTCTGGACGACTCTCAATTGATGCCGTTCGTAACTTGTGGGAAGTGCGTCACAGAGCGTAATGACGGACACGGCAAGCGTCCAATCAGATAAAACCAATCGGTTTCTGAATTCCACGACGGACCAATTGGCGTGTGAGAAACTTGTAAAGTCTACGCATTGATTCGGCGTTTCATCCCGCCTACTCTTCAGCAAAACGGTCTTTTTTTTTCCTCTCTTTTTTTTTTTTTTTTTAAAAGTTCCTCGGGGGAGAGTAAAGAGACCCGGTCAAACCTGAGGAAAGGGGGCCAGTTTTGATCTCAGAGGATACATTTAAATCCCAGCAGGCTCGCCATTAAACTAAAGACAAGGTCTTGGCGACATTTAATCTCTATATGTTACATAGCTAACGTTAGCCAACTAGCCAGTTAGTTTTGCTACGATATTATCTTAGGTTACTTGGCTACTAGCTGCCTAGCTAGCTTAGATGAGCTCAGATGAGCTCATTCATTGTTCCGGTCCGCTCACTTTAGTCGGCTGGACAGTGCGAGGTGTCCGTTACTAACCATTTTCTACTTGGTCGTAAAGCATATCGCGGGCAGCTAACTCCGTTTCCCTTTTCTCGAAATCGAAGGTGCAACACGGAAAACAAAGGTCTTGACTGCCTGAGCACGTCAGAAAATAAGGAAAATGGCGGAGCCGGACAAATTAAACATCGACTCGATAATTCAACGTCTCCTGGAAGGTAAGGTGGACCAAACTCGCCGTGCAGAATTTTACATACATCGTGTAGCTTATGGGAAATCTGAGCGGTTGTGAAATGAGTGTTTTTAAATGGCAGGTTTGTCGGCTAAAGTCAGAAGTAGTCACGTTATGTCGTAGAGGTGCTCGCAGACACTGTGGTTGTGTTCGGGTGAAAAATCACAGCCAAATGGACCTTTTTCTGTAGAGGTTGTTGAGCTAAATGTTATTTGATCGCAGAGGCTTAAAAAAAAAAAAAAAAACCCCCAAAAAAACAGACTGAAAATACACAGTGTTGTTATGGCACTGATGATGCCAGGTGAATCATGCTGGCTTTCCAAAAAAAGAAACACTGAGTCACCTGGAAGCCTCCGTACCTGCACATCACAGACCCCCTCCACCCCATCCCGACGCCCACCTCTGTTGCAACGGCGATGACGAGCAAAAGGAGGCTGGTTTTGCAGACCGAGACTGAGCGGATTTAGGATTTTTGCGTAAGATTATTGCAGAGTTTCACTGGGGTGTAAAGAAATGAGGAAACAAAAAGGAATGTTGGGAAACAAATTGGATACACATGCCGAAACACACAGACAGACGGTGTTACACTGACACTCACAGATTTGGTTTGCATCATTTAGATTTTTTTTTTTTTGCACATTTGGCAACACAGTCTCAAATAATATGAAATATATTCTATCCATTGACTCTAATGTGTAATGTAAGGATGGATTTAATAATAGATATAATAGCACATTAAGCTTTAGTCTCAGAACGAACGAGAAGCTTATTTTGCTACTATTTAGTAGTTTTACCATATTTTGAATTAGATTTAATATCTTTATTACAGGTAAAAGTCCAGCACTGAAGACATCATTTCAGTAATAGTGTAGTGTTATTGATAGTAAATTAAAAGAGAAACAAAACAGTGATGCAGAAATATGGCCTCTGTGGGCTGTACACTTACGTATTTTACATTAAGAAGAATAAAATCTCCCTGTGGCATTCAGTGGCATGGAATGGAAATACTTTGATATACCTACTTCATATGAATGAAATCACATTAAAAAAGCAGATTTCCTGACTGTCAGTGTCACCGTAACCCGAGCAATCACTGTTCAATCTGTCCGTTTACATGTACAAACAGCTGGTAGGAAAGAAAGTTGAGTGCTATTCAAAGACTTTTTGAGGCTTCTGTTAGTCATATTGGCAGAGATTTATTTAGTAAAGATCCTAAAGTTTCTCGTGAAAACAGCTTTTTAGTGTAGAGTTATGTGGAAAAATTGAAAAAAAATATATATGTACAAGATATAAAGGTGCATCTTAAAAAAGCAGAATGTTGTGGAAAAATTCTTTTTTTTTTCTCCAAATGAAACAAAAAAGCTAAGATTTCATGTATTCTATATGCATTACATATGAACTGAAATATTAAAATAACAATTAACAATAGTCTATATTTTCTAAATAGTCTAAAATTATTATATATTTTAAGTAAGCCGCAAGAAAAACTGAAAACCTATTTATTCTAGAGTTTTGGTGTGAGGTAACTGTAACTGTCCAGCTTTCAGTGGCCAGATGGTGTTTTTAGGCTTTACACTGCGATTCAAATCGCCACCACTCGACGGCGCACTTTCAGCTCTGGACGACTCTCAATTGATGCCGTTCGTAACTTGTGGGAAGTGCGTCACAGAGCGTAATGACGGACACGGCAAGCGTCCAATCAGATAAAACCAATCGGTTTCTGAATTCCACGACGGACCAATTGGCGTGTGAGAAACTTGTAAAGTCTACGCATTGATTCGGCGTTTCATCCCGCCTACTCTTCAGCAAAACGGTCTTTTTTTTTCCTCTCTTTTTTTTTTTTTTTTTAAAAGTTCCTCG
>KV751363.1:1171559-1185445 GCA_001698575.1 Mola mola
TCCGAGGTCTGCGCAGCTGAAGGTAATAGAGGGGTGAGGGAAATGTTTTTCAAGGCCGTCGATAAAGTCAATACAAGGAAGCGACAGGCAAGTGAATCTGTGGGCGATTTATGCCACAGAGAGAGAGGGGGGAACGACAAGGTCATTGAAATACAAACAGTATCGGAAGATGATACAGAGAAGGAGCAGCAGGACCTTGTAAAAAGCAAAAGTAAAGGGCAGAAAGAAAAGAGAAAGGCCATGCCTGCGGTCATGGAATGTAAAAGTTCCAGAGCTTTGGGCGAGGTGAAAGAGTCTGATTGTAAATATTTGCCCAGTGAAAGACCTAGAGGAGAAAACAATGTGGAATGTGCTAGAAATAAGGTCAAAGATGCAAGTAAGGAGGAAGGAGTTGTTAAACTATCAGAAAAAATGACTCGGAGTGTGAAACATCCAGCGAGTGGGCATGAAGAAGATATCGTCATAAAGCAGGCGAAGGTCCTGCTCTCTGATATTTTAAGAAAAGATGAATCCTTAATAGATAAGAGATTAAATAGAGATGTTGTAGGAAGAGGGGTTTTTAACTTGGCCTCTAAAGAAATGCAGAACGTTGAGGGGGAAGAAGAACAGACTGAAATAAATGGAGACCACTGTTCAGTACAGAGGAGGATTATGAGACAACGAAAAATGAGGCCGAGGGCAGCAAAGACGAAAGCAGAAGGTAAGCAGAGCATCAAGGGACACTCGAGCAAAGAAATTCCAGCTATAGTGAACACTGACATGAGTAAGGACACAGCGCAGCTTCAAGAGTCACCACAAAATTGTAATAACTCACTGGCTACCTGCCTCAACCCACTACCTCACGAGTCACTAATTTCGACAAAAGCCACGACCAGTCTGCATCCAGACACCAATTTACAGGCACACATACAGTCCAACATACCTCTTAAGAAACGTACGTTTCGCAGCTCTGTGGAAATAGACTCTGAGCAGGGTTTGAATTCTTCCTCAGATCAAGCTTGTAAAGAAGGCACTGAGTTAACTCCATCCACAGAGCCGAAGCGGGAGGGCCTTCCCACATGTTCAGAGGAGAATAACAAAGTGAAAAAAGATGGCAAAGGCAGGATTAGGAGAACAGAACTGCAAAGGTTAACAACTAAAAAGATTACAGCCTTTAACCGAGGACTTCGCCCGCGAGCTAATGAAATTCAGCGAAGCCATTTACTAAGGAAAGTTCGGAGGTGTAAAGTAGAAAAGCCAGATCCAGATGATGTCAAGGCTCAGACAGCAGTAAGTGATAAGCTCACAGAGGAGGAACAAGCTGAGGTTCCTGCTAACGCCCAGCAGCATTGTTGTAAATACCTAACTCATAATGATTCCCAGCAGAAAGACGGTGCAGAAGTGGCAATCGTGCAAGGTGAATCGGAGGAGACCAAGCCAAGCATCAATTTAAAGATTCTTTTTAAGAGGAGGAAAGGGAGAGTGTGGGAGATGCAAGGAGTCGGATTTGAAAATGCGGCATTAAAATGTGAAAAAAGAGAAGATTTGGTGACCTGTGATCCTTTTAAAGCCATCATGGATTCTGTGTCCGTTTTGAACATGGAGATGGAGGCAGCTCAGGCTCATGTACAGGCCAGTAAGAAGTCAAAGAATAGATTGCATCGATTAAAGAGAAGAGGCGAGAGGCTAAGTGAAAGGAAGACCGTGAATTTTCCCTCAGACCTTAAACAAGATGTAAAAGGGCCCAGTGAAATGCCCAGTGACAGTGTGCAAACTAATGAGAAGTGTGCTGGGGAACTGCAAGGTAAACTCAAACTGCCAGAAAAAATAGAGAGTGACAGTGTTGTGTTGGCAGCCGCAGGGCTAGAAACAAAAACTGAAGATCGCTTTTTAAAGAACTGCTGCTTGTTTGAAAGTGGGTCACAACAGAAACCTCAGCCTGAAGTGGATTCAAATGGTCTTCCGCTTCCAGTTATTAAACTCCGCAGAAAGATGGAGGATATCTGGGAGGTGGACAGCAAAGAGGAGCTCAGACAACCGGAATTTAAAATAAACCCTGACATTAAAGAGGCGAAGGGTCACATACTGGGGACACAGAAGAAATGCTTTGATTTTGGCAAGCTCAAAGAAGAGTGCCCATCCTCGCAGAGACGGAGCAGCAGCTTGCCCCTTCTTAAAGCAGAGCCGCCGCCATTTTCTCTATCGCTATCACCGCTGTCGCTGTCTTCCCCTCTTAATGACAGCAACACCGAAGTTATATCATTGGATGCGGACACAGCCATTGAAAGGCCGGAGATGAGCAGTGGAGGGAGGAAACAGTGGCACAAAATGGAGAGAACACGCAAGTGTGGGCCTGTAGAAACACCCACCACTTGTCTTAGTCACACTCTCCAGCAAATTGACAACAGTCTCTCAAGGCTGTCTGAGGGATTGTGCTCATCTCAGACTTTGGAAAAGCCAACTGCCTGTCCCAGTACTTCGAATTCGGTCATCCAGCCCCCGTCCCAGTCTCCTCCCTTTACGACTGCAGACAACATGCTTTCCGGGGAGCCCAGTTTCACAAACTGCTGCGATGATATTCTGGATTTTCAGTGTCTCAACTTTGAGGGTTATTATCAGCCTCAGAATATACTTCCTTCATCCCCTTCAGATCTGTGTTCACTGGACCCACCCACAGATCCTTTCAGCAGTCCTCTCTCTCATAGCCCGCCTGATACATGGACCACTGAAACGCCATACCTTGGCCCCCCTAGTCCAGGAAATAGCTTTACCAGTGAGGATCTGCAGTTTTTCCCAGGTCTAATTTCTTCCAAAAGTGACTCTGTTCCGTTGGAATGTGAACCGAAAGATCCCTCCAAAGACAGAAACATTCTCAACCCCAGTTTGGGTTTCTCTCTTGGCAACTCTGACTACACTGCCAAGGATAGGATTATAAGTAAAAATCCAGGAATGAGGCACCCCAGAGAAGACCTCAGAACTCAGCCCTTATCTGTCGTCAACAAACCTCGGTTGTTTGGAACAACATCATTATCTTCTGTTACATCTCCATCTCCTGTTACTTTAACCCAGCCCTCCTTCAATATCAAGGCGAGCACCAGCCAATCAAAAGGCCACTCTAGCCTTAGAACCCAGGGGCCCTTCCACCGTATGACTCTTCCTAATAAATCCCAGTCTTTTGTGAGTAGTCAGCCAAACACAGTCAGAGGAGGCCCTCAGAGCTGTTTACCCAAATCGGTCCCATCATCTCCAACCCCAAACAAGTTTCTTTCTCCACAACTCTTCTCTGCGAAAAATCCCAATCCTCCCGACAATCCATTCAAATTCCAAACCTCAACAGTTATTCACCGGGTGCTCAAGTTCCAAGGGGGGAACCCGACTCAGAACCTGTATAGTGCACCTTGCAAGGACACCATGGCTGCTGGCATTCCGACCAACACATCCCGAACAATTGGAGCTAAACCAGGTATTATTGAGAAGAGCCACCAGGGTCATAAACTTGGTGTTAGTGCAGACATTCATGATAAAGGTAACATCTCTGTTCAAGGGTTTGGAAAGGATGTCAGCCATCTGAGTTCCCCCAGCCACCACAGCAGGCCCAACCCACACTTTAACAAACCCAACTCGTCTTTCCATCAGTCTTTTAATAAAAGTAAGATGTCATCTGACAGAAACGAGAATGTCGAAACCAACATGACATACAAAAACCTTTCTTCGTTGCCAAGATCTTTCTTTCCTAGCAAAATGTCTGACGGCTATTCATTGCCACAAGAAAAAAGCTTGCGGCAAGATAGGTCCACACTGTCAACTTCAGACAAGCACCAGCCATGTTACACTCAGCAAGACCCTTTTGACTTTAGCTTTGGCTCGTCCCTTTCACCCATGTCTCAGGACAACAGCCCCCAAGTCATCCATAGTACACCTCCTGGTACGCCAGCACCAGCAAACAAGGCTCAATCCTCAGCATCCTCTGCCTCTTTCCCGTATGGCTATCAAGGTCCTCCTTACGTACTAAATTTCAGCGGAGATCATTCATTGACCCTGGGTCTCAGGGACGGCCCTGAGGGATGCCCAGGGTTGGGACCGACAAACTACACCTACCACTGCCTAATGGAGCCTTCAGGCACCCAAGGGCGGCTGGTTCTTGAGCCCTGTGGACCGCAGCTGTCTAATCCAGCATCTTTTTCCTTAGGTGGATTTTCGGGGCTCAAAGGCCAGGATGAGCACTGCAGGAAGGACATGCAGCAACAGTGCCAGTCCGGGGAGCACCAAGGCCCACCACACTATGGACCTGTCCCAATGTCTCACTCCATGGGTGCTACAAAACCCAAGAGAGTGAGGTTAGTAGTGACGGACGGCACAGTAGACTTGGATCTCCAGTACTCGGATTGATTCACACCCACTGGAGTCACTGGATCCCAGAATGCATTTGGATGTTTTGCCCTTACTGGATTATACAGTATCTGTCGCGAGATGTTTTGTAAACACTATAACTCATAGTCTGGCGGTTATTTCGGCCCGGCTGAATTTTCTAACGCATTATTTGATGGACTATTATTGTATGAACGACTTGTACATGGTTTTATGTAAAAGCGGTGTGTTTTACCTACTGAATGATTTTTTTCTTTTTAAGATGAAAAAAAATTAAATATCCACTACAGTTTGCTGAGAATACCAAATTGCAGTTACATAAATAAAGCAAAGCATTAATATATTTGTGAATAGGACTTTGAACTTACAGGCCCTGTAAACACCAACAGCCCTCTTACTGTACTGTAACATAGCTGTATGAATTTTTCTATACCACGTATGGCAGTGGAATTGTGAGAACCGTCGTCGGCGTGGTGGTACGTGCATTTGTCGGTTTCTAAAAAGGCAGCTTTGTGCCTCAGTGTTTGATATGTTCTCGTGACTTTTCGAGGCCCCTGTTGGAAAAAGTCACCCGTGTTTTTGTAATACTCACAGTAAGCTCTTTTTTCTCACTTTGTGCGCGTGCGAGTGTGCATGGACTTGAGGGGTGAAAGTGAGGCGTGTTATCCTAACTGACTGTGTTACCGTTTGGGTAAATTTGAAAAGATTGTTGATGAAAGTTTGTGCATGAGTAGCGTACAGAAAAAATGATCTCCAGACCTGAAACAATATACGTCTAAGGCCGACTCTGCTGGGTGGATGAAGTGTGTGACATGAACTGTGATGATTCCCACAGCTGCTGAGTGAGTGATGTGTCTTTTCAGGCCAGTTGTGCTCAATGAATTCAGGCGCATGAGATCTTTGTAAGTAGAATTTAAAGGGACAGTTCACACCAAAATCAAACATAGTTTCCTCTTGTTTATTCATTTAGATTGTTCTGGCTTGCCGAGGTTCTCTCCCTTTTTCTCGAATATAACAGGACTACTTCCCAGAACTCATGAGCTGCTTCATGTAGGAGCTTTTTTTCTTTCCGAAGAACACCATCACATTGGGTCATTCATTCATGGATGAGAGGCTTCTGAGATGGTGGCATGGAAGGTTTATTTAGCCAGCCTCTTACCCTTTATATGGAAAGAAAATGGGTTTGCTGCTGCATGCTGCAACTCACACCAAAAAGATCTAGAACAGTCCAGAAGTGTAAATAGCAGTGCTGAGTTGGATTATGTGTTTTTGATTTTGGGGTGAACTGCTCCTTTAGAAATGCATTGAAATATAACCATGTTACCAAGTGACAATCTTCTCACAGAGCCACTCACTTTTGTCATTTATTAGACCTTTTTTTTTTTTTACCGAAGGTGTTAATGATTCTTAAACAGAACAGAAGTTCGTCAGTAGTTAGTTCATCAAATAGTGACTCGCTGACTCGTTATTTTCTTGTGGCTGATGAAGCTACTCGTTCATTGGTGTTTATATTGTAAACAGAATTATTTGCTGTCGATTGTGGAAATCGCACACGCCACCCCTCCCCGTGTATGTTGAATCGGCGTGACATGTTTGAGAAGGGGCGCTCAGTGGGACTGCACAGTCCTACATTACTACCATGAAAATGTACTGTCTCGACACGGAAAGGCCAATTATTTATTTTATCCTTGAAACGGTGCTTTAATGTAATTTATATTTCACATTGATTGTTCAAAATATTAAATGTTTGTTTTGTTTTTGTTTTTTTTGTATCATTATTTAATGGGACAAAATACTGAACTAAATATTTACGTGAAAAATTTAATGTCTTGGACATGTCACCAAGTTTTTCAGTTGTTTCAAGTAGAAAACTTTGTCTTTTTTTAATTGGCAGTTATTAATTAACGTCTGCTGTAGAAATGTACAAATGTAGCCTATATCATTAAAGACACTTAATTCTTTTGCTATTTTCTCTTTGACTTAACTGTGTGTGTGTGTGTGTGTGTGTGTGTGTGTGTGTGTCTGTATATGTGTGTTTGTGTGTGTGTGTGTGTCTGTATATGTGTGTTTGTGTGTGTGTGCGTGCGTGTCTGTGTGTGTATTTGTGTATATGTGTGTGTATTTGTGTGTCTGTGTGTGTGTGCGTGCGTGTCTGTGTGTGTATTTGTGTATATGTGTGTGTATTTGTATGTGTGTGTGTGTCTGTGTGTGTGTGTATTTGTGTGTCTGTGTGTGTGTGTGTCTGTATATGTGTGTGTGTGTGTGTGTGTGTGTCTGTGTGTGTGTGTGTCTGTATATGTGTGTGTGTGTGTGTGTGTGTGTGTGCTTTTGTCTGCGTGAGTCCATGTGTATGTTTGCGTGTCTGAGTGTCTGTGCGTCATTACAGCGGCGTCGTTACAGCGTCGTTATTATAGCATCATTACAGTGCCATTACAGTGTTATTACAGTGCCATTACAGCGTCAATACAGCGTCATCACAGTGTCGTCATTACAGTGTTATTACAGTGTTATTACAGCGTCATCACAGCGGTGGGACCCGGCAGCGCACTGACGCGTCTGTATATGTATTTATAAACTAAATATAGAGCTGTAAATTGTTGACGTATTTCCCAGTATAGGCACAAGCGATTATTTCTTATTCATTTTGTTAATTGTAACATCTATCACTTAACAAGCACACATTATGTGATTCATAGCTGACTAAATTTGATGACATACCTTCGTAAACTGTTTTATTGTGACGTTTATTGTGAATTTACTCGATTCTTATCGTTGGGGTTCAATTAATGGTTATTTCATAACTGATTAGTCTGCTGATTCCTGGTTCTTCTGTGTAAAATGTCACAAAATCGTGAAAAATTGATCAAGCTGAAGGCAACGTCTAAAAATTGTTTTGTTTTTTTTTTTTCTTTTTATCAAACACTTGTTCAAAATCCAAAACATAAATTCTCACCCAGAATTGAGTTCAGGTAATTGAGCTGGTTGACATTGTTTCTTAAAAAATCACTAACCAAACAGTGGCTGATTTCATTTTCCATCAATTCCCTGTCTGGGGTTCGATCCTCCGAGATGCTAAAAACTGCCGGGCGTCCCTCAGATTTTAACGGTTGTCATATTTGCAGGTTAAATAAAATCAATATAATACATCTACTGGACAATTTATACAAATTTTTATTTCATATAAAACTATTTAAAATGATGGGGTTGGATTTTTGGGTTTTTGTCCTCCCTCAAAAAAATAGATTTCATATGAATTACAATCATTGTTTTTGTGTGTCCAAACTAGAAGGGTTGGGGGGGCTCCTGAAAAAAAGCTTGGGGGCAACTGTAATATTTGACTAATTGGTTCTAAGTAAAGAATCAGATTGTTTAAATCAAGAATGAAGATGGTGTTTTAGCGAGTTTTAAGTTTGGCTTTGATCAAATGCAGCTTAATTTGACAATAACTCATCAAACCTTTAAATTAAGATTGTAAAAAGATTTTATTACTGTTTTGAGCACTGAAGTAATTTAATTTTATACGGAATACTTTTCATTCTGCTACGTTTATGCAACTTAAATTCATATTTGCAGTGTTACAGTATAGATTTAGCTAGTCAGTCAAATAAATACAGACTGTAATAAACTCCACCTTTACCAACTGCCTTATTGAAAAGATGAAATTGGACTTTCTGCTGTTACTTTTGGGACTTTGATTCAAATGCACATATGTGTCATGCAAACAGGCATCTTACATTATCCTCACATCTTAGTTTTTCACAGAGAAATTTTACTGCTTTTAAGATTATCAGGCATTTCTTTTTCTCTTGTTTTGCTTAATTTGGCTTGTCCTCCTGGTTCAGCGCTCATCCTTTCACCTCCTTCCTGTCTACCTGTGCGTTCCTCCCTTCCTCTTCTCCTGCATATGACCCACTTCTACTTTTCTTCCAAGCTGCCAGGAGCAGCAGAGCACTTAATTCTATTGCCAGGTATAACAGTTTTTCTCACAATGAGGATGGAAAGAACGGGAGGGATTATCCATTTTGGTGGTGAGGGAAAGTCTTGGGAAAAGGTCAGAGAAGGCAGGAGAAAAAAAATCTGGCAAATATTCATATTAAAATGCAGTATTACTCATCTGTCAGCAGTTTTTTCCCTTCGATTTGTACATCTATTAATTCAACATGTTTAATCTCAGCCATTATCATTACACAATTCAACAGGTCTCTACCCGGAACTACCCAGTTCCTATTTAGGGAAATTATTCATGGAGGTTTACGATTTACATTTAAGATTCTTACTTACATTTAGAGAAAACAACAATGTTGCAAAGGTGAAAGCACTGGGTCCATATTTTACTCTACAAGTGGAGTGAAAACAATGTGGAGATGAGTACTCAGCATGCAGTTTGGTAGTTTATTCCAAATCCCAGGTCCCTTTTAAGGGTCACAATTTCTTTTTTGAACTAAACTTTGCCCTTTTTTAAAAATAAAACACTGGATAATTGGACCATTGTGAGCCTCAAACTGAAAATTGTTCGGGGAAATGTCTCTTAAGTGTCTGCACACAGACATCTGACACAAGTCAATTTGGGAAACTTTCCTTGGCCGCAGCTCTCATCTCCAGATCTACAATTATGCAAATATCAGAGTACACAAATCAGATCAAAGGCCTTTTTTCAAGGTAAAATATTAAAGATTTTATTTAGTTGTTTTTTTTTTACTGCTGGCTTTAAAGGGAACTAAATGGATTTAAAAGGCTGGCAAAGCTCTGTATTGGGTTAAGGTTGATTTTAAACATGTATTGTAAATGTAATGGCTTGAGTCTCCAGAATATTAACTTTTGTTTAATAGTTGTGTTATCATTCCTAGTTTTTTCATGCTTCACCCTCGCCCTGGTTTGTTTGACCTTCCCTGTGTGTAAGTTCATGTGTTCCGTCTGTGTGCGCCTGATCAAAAGTGTTTCATCAGTCTAGTGTTTGGCCTGTGTGTTCATGCTGTTTTCTGGACGTGCCTGTTTTTGCCGTATTTTGTTCGCGGTGGCTAGCTCTGTCATGTCACTCGCAGCAGTGTACGTCATACGACACATTCTAACCTCGTCTAACTCTAACTAACTCTAACTTGCATTTTGCACCCAGATTTGTCCTCTCAAGTCCCCCGCCCCCACCCCGCCCTACGTATGGTTCTACGAATTTTAAAGGAGAATTACAATATTTTTCAACCAAAGCCCAATTTCCTCAACTCTGAGGGTCTAAAACCTCACAAAATACATCTTGTTTTGGATATGGCTCCAGTTTGGAGTTCAGGCTTGAGGCTGTGAGGAATGTTACTGACACCGAAAAGGTTAATGCAAGTGACTCAGATTTATCCCAATTCATCTCTGTCTTTTATGCCACGCGCATGAGAAAAGAAAAACCTCCATCACGATGACGTGACAAAATAGAGAAGGAAGTGAGGGCGATGCCAAGGATTTAGTTCCCCCACATGGAGTCATGGAGTTCTCAGACAGTGAGAACAAAAACTGGATCCGTCAAGAAGAACAGCTGAATTGTGATCTCGACCTGCCTCTGGAACTGGGAAACTGGAGGACACGTTTAAAGATTAGCTACTGTGACTTGATGTTGATCTTGGCCAGCTGTGGTTGGATGAGGCCAGAAGGACAAGGATACGCCCTCAGCCAGCGGGTTGAGTAAGCGGAGGATTTGATACAGGATCTTTACAGTAATTGAGTCAAAAACACATGCTGGTACACTGTAGGCCTCTACTCCACGTTAGCAGACACTTGAGATAACATTCTGAGTGTTGTTAGTGTTGAAAAAACGCATTTTTCTTTCCGGTGTTTTTGATTGACCTTCGCTATTGCATTGATTAGCCTTGTCGAGCTAAAAGGTCCTAGCAACTGAATTCCAAACTGGAGCAGTTTAAAAAAAAAAAAAAAAAAAAGTAAATAAAAAAAATCTATTTGTGAAGTTTTAGCTTCTATAGCTTCTCAATGTTCCAAAAAATAGGCTTTGGGTTAAATCACTTCTCCTTTAACTTTGGTATCCTCCCTGTTCCCCGTGTTCAGGCCTCTGGGGATTAAACCCACCATGGGATAGGAGGGGTCCTTGGCGCCAGTAGCCACACGAAACAGCTGGCTGGGATTTTGCTCTGGAGCGCTGGGACCACCGTCAGCAGGAGCAGAGGGCCGCAGTGGTCCGTGACAAACAAAGCTCGGGCTGGGAGGAGAGCGTGCACTGGCGTTATTTCCCAGGTGACAGCTGGCAGAGGCTCCAAAGGTGTAATTAATGACTGCAACGGAAGCCCGTGTCTGACAGAGAGCCTGAATAAATATGTCAGCTGCACGCGCAGGGATGTTGCTTTCATCATTATCATGGCCACTTGTCTTTATGAAATCTGAATGCCTGCTACTAGGGGGACTCCCTCATCTTCGTTTTACCGGCTGCAGTCGTGAAACACAATTAATGCTGCAGTCCCAGATAGAGGCTAATGAACAAAACCTGTCACACGCACACAAACGCGCTCCCCTTGATGCTTTTACAGTGGACTCAGCCGGTCAAAGCGGCGGCGCTGGCACATGCAGGCCTGACCGCAATCAATGCAAACCCAATTTGAAGAAACCAATAGATCAGATGGACGTAATACTCCTAATACTGCGTGCCAAACTTACCTCTTTGTGAGTCACTGTCGGACCGAAGAGGTGGGCAGCCCCCGCTGTGGGAACGCTCAGATCCAAGCTAATGGACGCCAAGTAAATGGCAGCAAATTAATGGGAGGATGGTGATATTTATAAATATTAACACTATTGTTAGTATTATTATTCAGTGGCTCCATTATCTCACCACCTACTGAAACCAGGAATGACTTTTCTCATCTCTACCTTTCTTATCTTTATATTTAAGCTTTTCCTGGGATTTCTGAGTGCTGAAGCTGCAACATGAATACGTCTAAATTCCTGTGAATTACTTTGATGTCTTTAATGTCTTTTATGTAACATAAAACATAAAGTAAAAAAATTACTGGCCGGTGGTTCGGCGCCTCCATGAACCGTACACAGTGGGTAGTTAAAGTACAGAGGGGCGAGGGGCAAGAAGAAGGGCCGGGTGGTTTTTGTGGTAGTTTGATTGGTAGAAACCTGATTTTTTCGAAGGTTTAGCTGCATGTTTTGTACTAAACTCTGGGTTACAGTTCTAGTTAAATGTGTGAAGGTCGAATTACTGTGGCAAATATGAATATACAGGAAACAGTAAAAAATCTTAATGGTAGTAAATAAATTAGACAAACGCTCAAATAAAGATATGATTGTTGGATCACTCAGCTTTTAGTTGGACAAACCTGAATATGGCAAAACCAATTAGGTTGGGGCAGATTTTATAGGAACAGGAAGTCTTGTTTTGTTGGTATTTTGGGAGGGAAAGTAAAGAGTACTGAGTTAAATAGGTAATGGGTGCATATCAGCAAAAGGTTTGACTGACTTTGTGAAGATATGAACCAGGTTGTTGTTTCTAATTCCCCTTTCACACTTGCCTGACATCCCATAATACTGCAACCTCACAATGTGTAAAGTCACAGTAACCAGTTCAACCAAATCCCTCAGTGCATTCTTGAGATCAGGTCTTAGCAAATTGTCAGTGGCTTTGACCTGAGTTTGTTTCTCATTCATAAGTGTGGCCCACGTGAAGCTGCAGTGACCTCTGACCTCCGAAATCTGATCAGTTCCTACTTGAGCCAGAGGTGACATTGGTGCAAAGTCTGAAGAAAATCCCTCAAGGTGTTCTTGAGATATCTGGTTCACAGGAGTGGCCCGGACGTACGGACAAACCGAAAAACAGAAGAAATGACATCAAATCACACTGTAGCTCTTCATTTCACATTTTCTGTAATTCACCACATGCTTTCAGCAGCTGTATTTGCCCAGAAATGTACTTTTCCTAGTTGTCAAGGGCACTTCTGAAGCACTGAGATCTCCCAGCTTTTGTGCTAATACAACCCTGGAGTCCTGAGATATGACACCACGACATGGCATTGGCCTACATGGTGTTAATAGTGTGAAAGACGCAGCGCGCTATAATATAAGCTGGAAGAATTATCAGAGGCACAGAGAGCGGATGATATTTAGAGATGAGGTGATTAGTTTCGATTCATAGGAAGCAAAAATGTCAAACATTTGGTATTTATGCTATTTCACTTCCATCTGAAAATCTGCTGTTTTTGCTGGCGATTGGATTAAAATAAATGCCAGACATGTTCACCAAAGGATTATTGGATTCGTAACTGAGAAGATTGGCTTTTAGGTCACGGACAGGTTTCCAGCGGATTAGTTTTTTTTTTTTTTTGTTGTCGCAGCTCTGGAACTCTGGGATCTCGCTGGAAAAATCCACCAGAGCTTCTGCACAACCGAGTTTCGAGCGAGACGGCGCCCACTTGATACACTTTCCTCCCTCAGCAGCGAGGTGGTGGTCTGACTGCTGGGAAACACCTGCCCGCTCTCTGAAGATTGTCATTGCACGCCTCACTATTAGACGGGCGTTAGCTCACTAAAGCCTGTGAGCGGAGTTCGACTGGCCTCGCTCGCCCATGATTGACACGATGGAGATGATTCTCCACTTGCCATTCAGTTCAGCTCATCAGGCTCCCTCTCCTCCATCGCCCTCCTCCATGTATGCTAATAGGTATTGCAGCAGTGGCTTCCTTCATCCTCTTGTTCTCGTCTTTCATCCCTTATTCATAGTTCTGGGTGTGTGCACATGCTGGCTGCGCTGGTGCTGCTGCAGTGTCTTCATTTCCAATATGATCGGTGGATTGTTGGAGATTTTGTTTCTCCAGTTCGACGCGTGGTGATTTTTGGATGATCTGGATGTTGGGTGGATCCCACAGTGTTTTCAGCGTGCTGAGAAGGGAGGAAAAAAACAAAAAATCAGAGTTTTCACAGCTAAGAGTCCAACTCCAAAACATCAGAGAGAGAGAGAGCGAGAGAGAGAGATAAAGGAAGGGAGGGAGGAGTGTGCCCTGTATCCGGGTAATGATGGAGGAGGAGGAGGGGAGACAAAAGAGAGCGAGAGGTATGGGAGGAAGGGTGAGGGAGAGAAACCAGCCAACCATTACAGAGAGAGAGAGAGAGAGAGAGAGAGAGCATGCAGAGGGGAGGAAGATCGTTGGACCGAGCTGATAGAAGTGTTACTACAGAGCTGCTGCTGGAGGACGGACCGGCAGCCGAGGATAATGCTCCATCCCCGCGTGCGCGCCGGCACGCCGGACACCCTCTAATTCCTCACGCTGGAGGAGGAGGAGGAGGAGGAGAGTCTTCATTGCTGCGGCCGTGACTCTCCTGTGTTTTTCTCCCTTACAACTAGTCTTCTCCATCGTCCTTCTGCTCGCCCCTCCTCGCTCCTTATTCCTCCGTAGCTGGCAACCGCTGGGCCTCCCCTCCCCTCTTTTCTACTTCTGTCCCCCCGCCTTCTTTTTTCTTCCAGAGGAGGGATTTCTGGGTTTCATCAGGGATTGTAGAAGACAGTAAGAACGCTTTCTGCTTTTTTCGAAACCTGCATGGGAATTGAGGAGGAG
>KV751363.1:1195273-1242168 GCA_001698575.1 Mola mola
CTTCTTCTTCCTCCCCCTCTCTCTCTCACTCTCTCTCTCTCACTCTCTCTGTCTCTCTCACTCTCTCTCTCTCACTCTCTCTGTCTCTCTCACTCTCTCTCTCTCTCTCTCTCTCACTCTCACTCTCTCTCACACTCTCTCTCTCTCTCTCTCTCTCACTCTCTCTGTCTCTCTCACTCTCTCTCTCTCTCTCTCTCTCTGTCTCCTTTTGTCCGCCTCGCCTCATCACAAACACATCACATTTGTTCCAAGGACTCTTTTTGTGGTGATCAGGGGGGAGGAGTGACCACCTAATTTTTGAGTTCTCCCAACAGTCACCGCTGCATCATGTAAGCGGGGTCGCAGCAGCTGCATGGCGGCGGCGCTGGCCCGGGATGATGATCAGGGCGTGGGGTTGGGGATGTAATCTCTCTGTGTTTGTGCACGATTCAAGAGTGTCAGCTCAAAAACATCATGATGCATTCGTGTCCTGTGGCAAAGAGAGCAGACGTGAAAGGAACGCATGTCCATATCAGGGTGGGTGCTGGCAAATGAAACAATATCCTGATCAGCATCAGTCTCTGATTTCTGACTTGTGAATTCTGTTTCAGCTGAATTTGAGGCGAACTCCTCAGCTTGCACGACGATCTATGCTGGGATCTCGTGCTGGCTGTTTTCCCCATAAGCCTCGAGTGCAGCCTGATTGGATCGTGTGCGGCGTTCAAAGACTCTCCAACCAAAGCGAGATTCGTGTTCTTTTATCAGCGAGAGGCTTATTTGATTCAAGTGCACAACGAAGCGCCTGAGATCTGTGCGAGCTGTGGAGGCCGTTGTTGCACAGATTGAAATCAAATCATTTTTGTTCGGTGACTGATCTCGTTGGGCAACGCGTTGCTGCACTGGCAAGTAGATATTGTTCATATAATGATGAATGGATACCTGCAAATCAAAGCCTCTCTGCTCCAGATCAGAAAGATGCACCAATATGAAAATTCTGGGCCTAAACGATATGAAGTAACTGAACTGAACGTCGTGATTGTCCAAATCCTCAATTCGATTTTAGTTTTGATTTTAAGGTCACGATTCAGTGAGATTCTTGTTCTGATAAAGTCTTGATTTGTGTTACCGCTGGATAATACCGTCCCCACGTTAACCGTGTCACACGTGCACTCAAGTACAGGGAAGTACTTGCAGGTTAAAAGCAACTTGCTATTGAAACTACATGCAGTGTCATGTGTGTGTTTTTCCCCCTCTTCGCCGCCTGCAGGATTGCTGATTCCCCCTTTGATTCCGATGATTGAAATCGTGACGTCATTTCGATCTGTTTCTGATTTACAATTGGGATCGTGACTCCCCTACTGGAAGAGCAACTTCTCCTGCTGGCATGTCCGCCGTTGAATTGGCCTTTCACCATCCATGGGGACGTCCATACGGATATACCTGGTAGAACAGCCAATAAGAACGCCTTCTCTCTGAAATGACTCATGAGTGGCCAAAAAGTACCGTCACTGGAAGATTTTGCTCAAACCTGAATCCGGAGCCGGGAAGAGGTGCGCAAGTCTGATCTTTGTCAGACCGCTGGAATTACAATATTCGCAACAGCTGGAATTTTTGCTCAGCGACATCAAAAATAATAGATATCATTATTTTAGACTCTTTCATGATGCGTCAGCCAGGCGTTAAAGGTGTCCAAATGCTAAAACTGATGCTTGTCATCTTAATCCAGGACCATCTGCTGACATTTTTGTCGCCTGGAACAAGTGTCACGTGTGCCGCCTGTGATTGAAAGGAGTCCAGTTGCTTTGTTTTGTTCTTTGTCATGTTTTAATCGTGTCGGGGGGAAACTACAAAAATCCAGCCTGTGCTGTTTAATGTTTGTCTCCCCTTTGTTTTCTTTTTGTTTTGTAATATAAGGATCATTTCAACACCGCCTCTTTCAGACGGTCATTAAGATGTGATATTTTTGATTTTCATACTGATTCAGCCTCTCCGCCTCTCTCCTCCCCCACCATTGAACTTAACATGGGCAGAAGTGCGTGTGTGCCTCATCCTCTCGTTCGCATGCATGTGTCAGTTTGCTCCAGCAGTAGGCAGCAGTGGGTGTTCCAAAGTTTATGCTGGATGATAAATCACTGACGTTCAGGGCCAGAAAAGGTTTGGGTGTCTTTGTGCATTAATTATTGGAACACAGCTGGCAGTATTTACAGTAAGCGTGAATGCGAGGTGATGTGTGAGATGCAGAACATCCTGCCAGCTCGACCTGGACATCAGAAAGTGTGAGTTCCCTCCTGGCAGGCAGGATGATGGAGACACAGCGAATGTCCTTCCCAAGTTTGGTGATTCATCAGAGCAGTACAAACACAGCGCTGTTTACTTAGCTTCAATTAAAACAGCAAACATGCGACGGCTTACCACCTCTGCGATTGCAGTATACCAAATTCCAATTTAATGCGGGACTAAAGGTGGTTTCTCACCTTCTGTTGTCACGTTTCTGTCACGCTGGGGCCGGATGACAGGGGAGAGAGATGACAGGTGCAGATCAGAAGGGACTGAGTCAGTGCTGAAGTGAAGGACAACGAGGTGAGCCTGTTTTTGCACCGGACAGCAGGAGCGTGATGAAGTAAAGCACATGAAAAATGACTGTACTGCCCCAGGATGCACATCGTGAATGTGACTACAGACTCAGTAAAGTAATAGGACCAAATTGTGAGAAGTCTTACACAAAAAGCAAAGCTTAACGCCCTTAAAATGTGCAATATGAAAATACAGCAAGATGAAAAGTCTGAAAAGTCAGACTGCAATTTGCTTCCACATATTGACTGAGGATGCACTAATATGAAAATTCTGAGCCGATACCAACAGCAATATCAACATAACAAATTGGCCGATATTGATTTCATTTGGTGTCCAAGGAAATAAAAAAAATCGTCTGTATGAAAAATAACTGAACTTCCACAATATTACGCCCCTCCCCTGCAAGTTGTCAGGATTCTCACATTAGGTTTTCATGTAGAAGACCCCGGCTGTCTGAGTTAGCTGGTTTTTGTTTTAATGACTGTCGTTGGTGGACCCTGAAATCCTCAGCCATGACGCTGGCTGGTTAATTGAGTCATGATGTGTGTCGTAGGACAATAAAAACACCACATGGACGTATAAACAAGGCCAAAATCATAGGACAGCAGATGTATTGGTGGATGCCTCCTTACAGTATTTGCCTATACGCTCATACCAGTCAGCCACATCCAGCCGTGCTTTGGGTTTCCTGTCCAAACGTAGTCACATAGTTTCCATAAATGGCAGCTCTGAATGTAACTTACTTCCTTCCGTTCAGCGCGTAACTCGCTGACCGACTCCAGCAAATGCGGCTGATTAAATGATAAAAGGTGGCACGAGGGGGTCCGAACACAACCTTAGACAAATCAGCGCCCCGACGGAAGCCAGTTTTACGGCACGGAGTACAAAACCAAGGTGGTTAACCTGCCTCAGGGCTCAATCGGCTAATGAAACTGCTCATGTTACTCTCGTGGCTAAGCTAACCAAGCTAACCATGTGTAACAAGGCCAATTATGAAGCATTATTATACGTAACAGTCATATACAATTTTTTTCATTATATGTATCATTATTACACAAAATCTGTATATAGTTGTTCATAGCGGAAATTCGATTTAGTTCTGGTACCCCCACAGGAGCGGAAGGACGCATCTTTGCTTAACATTTCCGTGTTTTAGCCGAAATGTTGGCCTAATCTTTATATGTATGTATTAAATTGTTTTCTTCAACTGTTCATGTTCACCTGTTGTCAGGAGGAAAAACAAAAGAACCCCGGTCTGGTCGTCTTCATCAAAACACAACGAAGGCAATGCTAGCCACCGCTCGGACGTGCGTCAGCTAACGGGTCTTTAAGCTAGAAGCAAAGTTCTCGAGGGAAGTTCGTAAATCTACTTGACGAAGAGTGGAATCAGAAAATATTGTCGCCATAAAGTATGATCCAATTCCACCAAAAATCAGCCACCATGTTCCATGTTGACACATTAATCCTGCTGACACAAAGTGTGAAACCAGCTTTCATGTGATCCTGAGGCTTGATTGATGGATGTCATGATGTTACTGGTTGAAAAAGGTGTCATATTTGTAAAAACATGACTTTGATATAATAACGGCAACAAATGGAATTGTTTTTCGTATTTATATGTAGACTTTGATCTTAAATGCCTGGAAACTTGAACATTTGTCAGTGACGTGACATTTATTTTGTGTGGATGGAAGAATCCCATCATGCAGTGGCAGTGTAGAGTGGATGAAAGACGTGTCTAAGTGTCTGTTTTGGCTGCTGAATCTGTCTGAGCACATAGATTTTCCGTTAAAAGTCCTTGAAATGTGAAACCACAGAGCCTCCTGGAAGAAGTGCTGATTCAGCTGGTGCTCAACTGCAGGGAGCTGAAAAAAAACAAAACAAACAAAAACATTTAGCGAAACAAGGCTTTTTCACGCCATGACAGGTTCACAGTTCGATTCAAAGCTCTCATCGCGCCTGCTGGTTTGTTTAATCCCAACCTTCATATAAAACCTGCCTTTTTCAGTCGTGTCAGGGCCGCACGCTCATCGCAACCCCGACTCAGGTCAACTCCCAGCGGGCCGACATCGAACTTCCACTGCGGCGGCGACTCTGCTGACGCTTGGTACTTTCTGACAGGACTTCAGAGGACGTCGTTCCGAGGAACGCGGCCAAATCCGAATCCAGTAGGCTCCTCTGAATGTGAACCAGAGAGACACGCCAAGAAAACAAAAAAGGGACGACCGGGAGGTTGCCACATGGTCAGGCTCCGATTTTGACGCCCGCGGCCGTGAAGCAGCACCCACCTTTAATATTTCACAGCCCCTCGTATGTTCAGGCAGTCTCCTCCCCTACAGCTACTCCCATTATGGCTTATTTATTCATGAGCTCCCCGGGACGCCGCCAACTAATAGCCTCGACTGGGCCGTAGATGGCGGCAAGTGGGTCGTGCCACCGCGAGCCGAGCCACCACTTCAGCCAGAGCAGAGAAATGAGCCTGTGTGATTTAAGACATAACTCAGCTCTGTGAAACAGGCAGCAAACACTGCGTGGCTGCTCGCACAAAAAGAAGCCCAGATTCTCATCAGTCCCACGGAGCTTTAGTGGCGATGACGAATAAAGCGAATTAATTAGCAGGCTATTTGAATGAGATCTCAGCACTCTGGCTCCCCAGCTAAATCACTGCCTTGCTCTCTTCTGCGGCAAATAGAGGAGCTTAAACAAACACCGTGGCCTCACACGCTCACGCAGAGAAACACTGCTCGCACACGACGGCTTCATTAACCGATAACGTGCCTCGAGCACGAGCTGATATAAAATAGTCTAAAGCGCTGACAATCATTAATCTCTGGGAAATAAAGTGCAGACGCACCACTTCGGAAGTGTCTCATTGTATCTGAATCTGTTCAGAGCAATCGTACGGTTCCGATCAAATTTAGCATTCTTACTGCCAAAGTGAGGGCCGTTGGTTGGCCCGC
Organism: Mola mola; assembly: GCA_001698575.1. Lineage (NCBI taxonomy): Eukaryota > Metazoa > Chordata > Actinopteri > Tetraodontiformes > Molidae > Mola > Mola mola. Next base: position 1,200,787 of record KV751363.1, read on the forward strand.
TGCTCCGTCGCACAGGGGTTGTTCTGTGTGTTTGATTCTGGCGTTCATCAGCTGTCAGGATCCGACAGGTCCTTGTAAACAACCAGCGCTCTATCTGATCAATAGGTAAGCAAATCAGCTCAACCCTCCGCCTCAAGGCACCTTCGCAGCCACGTAACGACGTTTGGATACAGATTCCAGTTGACCTATGCTGCCCACAAACAGGAGGGAGAAGAGGCGAGAGTAGATTCTGATTAGAATTTCTCTGATTTGACCTACCAGGAACAACAGCAAAAACACAATTTTAACTGGAAAATACCTTAACAGTCACTGTGCTGTGTGTTTGCTGGCCATTTTGAAGCCCAGGGAAATGGGCTACGAGGTCACTCCGAACCCTCAGGTGGAGCTCACACGCTTGCTCCTTTGTTGCGCCTTTATGTAGTTTAACACACCCACTCACGTCTCCTCTATAATCCACCGTTGTCTATATATAGGGAGCCCTGTGGGGGTTTTTGCTTTATTGCTTTCCCCCAACATGTCTCTAAATCCGCCTCCTGCACTACAGCACCGTTTCTTTTGATGCTCAGGAATCACAGAGGCAGAACCGAATGGATGTCTTTGGGCTTACCGACGGTGTGACAGGTTTTTCATTTCTTGTGAGAACGAATGCCTCGGCGACCGTTTGCAGATGAAGTGCCGCAGCCGTGGTTTTACATTTCAGGATGAAATAAAGTAACATTATAGTCTCGGAGTGGAAAGTTTGATGCCAGTTTGCTGGAGAAATATTAGAAACACTGTAACGGATAACCAACACCAACAGATACTTCGAAATTTTGTTTTGCTGTGACTCATTTCCCTGTTTGTGTCAAGGAAATCGAGAAATCATCTGTATGAAAAATATCTGAACTTCTACAGTGTACAAAGCCCCAATCCCATGTCAGGATTGGTTCCCTAGGCTTTCTATGTAGAAGACCAGTGTAGGACAGCAGCTGTATTCAGTGCACAACGATTTCTTCTTCTTCTTCTTCTTCTTGTGTATGCTCATTGCAGAAAACAACAATGGACATGTGCGAATGGAGGTCATCCCAAACACTGTACTACACATACACACACACACATATATATATATATTTGGGTTGGGAATTTTCAGTAATTTCAGTATTCAAGTACATTTTTTTACTGTAAAAGGCGTAAAAAAACGTGACCACAATGCAGAACCACTGTTTCACATACATTTACCAAACAGCCCGCTGTAGCCCGCTATATAGCTTTCAATTCATCCCCGCCGTCCTCATACTTCTTCCTGCTCTCGTGGTTCATGCTTAATGGGAGCTGATCTCCGGTCGCCATTTTCATTATTAGCACTGGCAGGCCAATCTTCACCGCCTTGCTATCGTCACGGCAGCGTGTGCTAACAGATGTGCTAACAGAGCTCGCAGATGCTGTGATGCATCTGCGTCCGCTGGTTACTTCTTGTGCTTTAAGTGCATGTGGTTAAACTTCAAACGAGTATTTCTGTAAGTTTAACGCCACATATATTGCTTTGGTCAAAGTTTAAGGGTTCACTTTTCCTGCTCACTGCTGCTGTGATGCATGTAACCCTGAGTAAGTTCAACTATTGTATCCAGAAACAACACAGCGCAAGTACACGATTAGTAAAATACTACTTGAATAATAAGGTCACCAACCAGCACTTGATTACTCAAATACTTCTGCATCCATATAAACATAAATATATATGGACGCGCCGATTTGGAAACTCTGGATCAATACCATTTCCGATATACAGTATAAAATGACAATTTAGCTGATAACAGATACCGATTTTGTGTCTTTTTGTGTCAGGGAAATAAAGAAATCCTCCACTAAAGTATGGAAAATAACTGCAGGACAGCAGATGTTGCCAGTGAAAAATTGGTGGGACACAACAGATTCCGTTGTTCTCTGTCGTTTAAAGTCCAGTCAGTGGGATTTACGTAGATTTGGAGGCAGGAGTGCACTTTAATATTGGCAGATATTAAACATGTTTTCATTTGCGTGTAATCAGCTGCAGCCGTGGTTTCACAGTTGCCTGGATTGGACAACACAAACACAGGCTCAAGAAAAGGCCTCAAGGGTTCGCAAGCCGTAAGTCGCACGGAACGGAGACTCTGGGAGAACAAACGTGCTGCTATTCTCTCGTGATCCGACCTTGGCATAAATCTGCAAAATTTCCGTGAGAGCGGTAACGCGGCTGTTGACCCGGCTCTGTCCTCTCACAATTCAAACCAGGCTCCTCCACTGGCGCTCACCCTAGTTTAACAGCACAAGGGACGGTTACATCAGAATGTGTGTAGAACACTCCAGCTCTCCTGGGTCGGCGGTGACATCTTCTGCCGTCTTCTGTGACGTGCAGCTCCCACGTGGACGCCTGAGTGCCCGGGGGATGATTCCACATGTGCTCAACGGACTGCAGGGTCACAGTTTACATGCAGTATGAGGCCCGTCATCGCCATCGGCACGCAGTGCTCCGAGCAGGAATAGCGGCGGGGTGGATTGTGAACGCACATTGTAGCACACACGCAAACAGGGTTTACGGGAGGTTTTGTGTTGTCCATTTGTGCGCATCAGAGTGCCGTTTTGTGTGTCGATGTCGTACAAGGAGGGAGGGAAATTGGCCGTTCCAGTTTAGTGGCAGGAAAGTGGGGCGATCTGTTCTTTGGAAGTTTCCCAGTGAAATTTCCTGGGGACCAAGACACTGAAAATATCTATCTATATACCAGCTATGTCCTACATAAGAAAGACGGTGAACCGGAGCGAGAGAGAGAGGGAGCACATGAAGTCAGATGTGTGATAAAGGAGGACAGAGGGAGGGAGGTTAAATGTCACTGTGCTGGTGCGGCATCAGTCTTTCGATGGCATCTCACAGATTTCGGACAGATTGAAGCTCAGAGGAACCGGGTCAAGACTCCGGCAAGGTTACTTCATTTCCCCCTCGCACGCCTGTCACATGAAAACTCCTCCAGTAAAAGTAGGGGTGCTGGCTCACAGGATTTATTTGGATTAAGCTTGCACCTGGCAACTGTGTCTCCAGTTAGCAAACAGATCGATCCTCCGCTTGCCAAGACACAGACTGGCTAAACCCGCCGCTTCCTCCCCTGAGCTCTGCGTCTTTTAAAGCAGATGTTAAATGGCTCTTCTTGCTCATGAATATCTTAACGTTTCCTCTCTGACAAGTGTGTTGGCATTGAGTGCACGCTGGGTTTACACACATTTTAGCTTGATTACAATGTGACAATGAACAGTGGAAGCGAAGAAGAAACATTTTAGTGCGGGCCGGATCATCGTCAGGCTGAATCACCGTGAGAACACCTCACAGTTTCGTGGTAATATGAAGTGCATTTTTTGTTTTTCTGCTCTTAATACTCCCAATCAGCTAGTATATGATTAAAAATCTGGTTCAAAATTATTGTGCACAGAACACAGCAGCGTATAAACACATACAAATCAAAAGTGCTGCTGCATCTTAAAGAACATCAACAAGCACTAATGAAACGAAAGCGACGCTGCCGACAGAGCACATAAATATAAAAGCTGTCAGATGTTTGCGAGCGTGCAAATGGCTGCGCAGGAAAATGTGCCGAGGCGGGGGGACACAATCAAACAAATCACTGCTCGTAAAATAAAGGTTTCCCCCTCCAAGTGCCCATTAACTCACTGCGCTTAGCATGCACGCTGGTGCAAGATCTGCCCCGTCAAACATGAACGATATACTTAAATGATGCACTTAAAGGCATTATTTGACATTTTGGAGGACAAGCTGTGATCGGCAAACATTTTACTGGACAGAGATGAAAAGATTGATTCACATCAATATATGAAGCTACTGCCAGCAGCCAGTTAGCACAAAAACCTCCACTAAATTACCCAAATGACCTCCACCGAGGAGCTTGTTTACACGCCGTCTTGGTGAAACTTGGTGGGATGGATATTGAACCAGCCAAGGAAAAACTCATTAAAAACTCATTAAATTCTGGATCTGGGAATTTTTTAAGAGAATAATAGTATTTTTCAACCCGACAACAGTGATTTAAAAAAAAAATTGAACCCCAAAAATTAGCCTCAGTGCTAACTAGAGCTCAAACTTTATGCTGTGTCGTAAAGTCAGTGTTATGGTTTGATATTGGTAAGTCATAGAAATACTGTGCTGTATTTGTGTAATGTAGTTGAAATGATGGTAAACATTACTGTGAATTGAAATATTAACAGTAATCTTCAGTAAAGCGGTTCCACTGTAAAACATACTACTCTATTTATTCGTCACATTTTAATAACTGAATTTAAGAGTCATTGAAAGTCATTAGCAAACAATGTGTTTTGCCCTCAGCTTCCTCGAGTTCGCTGAACAACACTGAACACACACATAGTTGTACTAAATGCGCACAGGTCACATAATTGATCATTTCATAGCATTCTTTTGGTGTCTTTTGCCATGATGACACGTTTGTATGATTGTCTCTGTGAAAAAACTGACATCAAAAGAATAAACTAACATAAAGTCAGTGGTTCACTGTTGACAAACAACCAGCATGTGACAATAAAGGATGCGAGCTGTGCAGAGGCACCTCGGCTCCCTTTTGTTGTGGTCTTTCAGGTTGTGAAATGTAAAAAAAATCAAAAAGAAAATTTCTCCAGTATAAAGTTTGCCCACTGGGGTCTTTTAGGTTCTCAAGGCTGTACAGTTAAGAGATACTGGGTGAGTCAAACTGCTTTTATTCACCACTAACTGCACTTAAAGTGTTACTGCGAGTGTTTCTGCAAGTTTAGCAGATTACTTCTTTGGAAAACAGTGCCCCTGACACAGTCAGTACGAACATTTGTTTTATACAGAATCTTTACACTTATTGAGTTAAAAACACGCAGACGTTTCACTCCATGTTACCAGACACCTGCAACAGTTTGAGGGGAGTTAGTGCTGAATAAAACTATTTTGCCCAAATATTTGGCCTCACCTGTGTAAACGAGCCTAGTGACCAAACTCCATACTGGGGTAATTTAAAGATTTATTCTGTCAGATTTTAGTGCCTAAGAGGCCAGCTAATGGGGCTTCGGTCGAAAAATACAGGAATCTTCCTTCCAGGGAATGGTTTAAAACAACAGAACTAACACGAAGTACAAAAGGCCGTCATGAAGATGACTTGACTAGAAGGAAAAGACCAACTTGTCAGTTTTACATAAAGTACAATACATACATAGTGTACGTGAGAGCCAAATGCAGCAATCTCTTCGTTTTTTCAAGACAAAATGTACAACAGGCATCCTGGTTGAAATTTTGAAAAAACGCCCCCTGAAATGGCTGTGTTTAAAAACTCGGGTCACCGTGTACGTGTCTTCGTGTCAACAGAGCCTTAATCACAAGGAAAATACCCATACTAGCATCAGATGGAGCAGTGGCATACAACTACTTTGAGAATCTGTGGACTCAGTTTAGCGGTTAACAGTTAGCAGTTAGCGGGGCTAATGTCGCTTTAAGTTCGCCGAGCTAACAGGAAGTGTAAATGGTGTGACCTGAAACAGAAACTGCTCTCCTGGGAGGATGGCAAGGGATAAAGATTTATGTCAGCGAGATGTGAAGCGGAGGAGATAATTATCACTTGTTTGCATTAGGCAACATCAAATCCCTCCATCGACGTCCTCGCGTGCAATCAGAGAGAAACACACACAGGCAGAGCATTCCTTATGAAGGTCTTTTTATGTGTAAGTCATGGCTTTTCTCTTGGGAACTGATTATCACTTTTTATCACTAATTTTCACGCAATTGTCTGCCCTGACCGCTTCCTGCTTACTTGACGGCGAGTGATTCTCTTGAAAGTTTTGGGTTCAGGCTTGTAACTCCAGGTCAGGTGATATCTGGCTAACATCAACCTTGGAAAAACACCACTAGTGGGACAAACAGGTTCGTCGTGCCGGCCCACTTTCAGAGGGATGATGATCACAGCGCTGGCGTGGGTGGATTTTGTTCAACAGTTTCTTCTGTTTTAGCTTGTAAAACCTGCAGGAGACGTTCCTGTGTCTGCGTGATAGAGCTGCTCACCATAACAGCTGTCACATGCATCCGGTGAGGGTCTACACGCTGTTTTACAACGTGACAGGCATGAAATTTTACCAGAAAGAGAGAGAAAAAGATGCGGTTTGCGATGTTTTTTGTCATTAAAGTGTGGATAAAGGCCAAATCTGAATATCAAAATCAAAATATCATCCTCTCTGCTCTCCATCCTCCAGGCCGGCGAGCCGAATTCACAGCCTTCCCTTACACTGTCCTCTCTCCGCTCCTTCATTCTGCCTTCCGTCTTCTTGTTCCACTCCTGTACCTCTCCACTTGTATTTCCTTTCCTCCATTTTCTTCTCTCCTGCAACCATGTGTTGTTTTTTCTTGTGTGTCTGCCATCTTTTCTTTTTGCCCTGTAATAACATCAGCATCTCTCGGCTCTGAACTGTGGGTATCTACATGATGGATCTGCACCAAATTTTGCACCAGAATGTTTTTTTCAACCTAAGCCTCATTTCCCAAATTTTGAGGGTCTACAACTTCAACAATACATTTCTTTTCTTTTGAAATTTTTTTCCAGTCTGGGGTTCAGTTGCTGGGCCGCGGTTAGCTTGACGAGGCTACGCACTGCAACGGCAACAAGCATGACAATACATGTAGGAGATGTATTACAGTTAGAATTTGACTGGCTCTCGTAAATATTCGGGAAACAGTGGATAACAAGTGCCCCGTCGGCAATTGATTGATCACGTCTGAGGAGCTTCGAGAGTAACAGGAAGCGCACACGTTGGTTTTATGCAGTTATTTTAGAGAGTTACGGAGACCAAAGGGTCCATTACCTAAAATCCTGCGTTTCCTGTCGCAGACGTCTGCCATGGGGGTGCCCTTGCTGAGCTGTTCAGCATTGCACAAATCTGAACCTTTAACATCATTCACATGTAAAACTTGGTCAGTTACAGCAGCAGATATGCAGAGTCTACTTATTAATGCAATTACCAATTTAAGTTAGCATTGAGCTAACAGATAAAATTATTCATTCATGAATACGAGACGGCTTCAGGCATCCGTGGGATACACATACACTCATCCCTGCATGTCGTTGTTTTCTCTTATTGATCATTAGCTTATTATATGTTGCAGTTCAGACCTCAGCAGGACAGAACCTTCAATACATGCTGTGGTGAAAACAGCCTGTGTGGATGCTACAATGCTCCTTGATCGACTAGAACACTTTAAGTTTGGAAGTGGAGTAAGAGAAAGATAAGAACTACAGAAGTATTTCTTTTTCTCCCTCAGTTACATCCAGCACCATTGTGAAAAAATGTCATTAATCGGCCCAATTAGTCGTCCACGCTGACTCGCCAAGTGAGCGTGTGCAGCGTTTAGCTTGTGTCCTGCGATGGGCCTCCCCTCACCTTGGTTAAATCCCTCACTTTTTTCTCAGCTTCTTGTCTTTTTTTCTCCTGTGCTGTCTTCGATCTCTGTCTCTAATCACCCCTCTCTTACCTGACTGCTCCCCCCTTCATCCTCCTCCCTCTCCTTCCTTCCTCGCTTCCCGTATCTCTGATTACTCAGCACTATGCTAAAGCAGGGATTGTTCAATTCCATTTATTATCATATCTTCTTTAAGTGTCTCTCTCTGGTTGGTCGGCTTTCTGACGAGACAAGCGCCAACCTCTCCGCTTTCTCCCGTCCCGCCCGACGTCTCCGTGCCCTTGTCTCTCTTATGCATCAATCTCCTCCAACAATTTGGTCTCCAGCCCTCTCCTCCTCCTCCTCCTCCCCCCCCCCCCCCCCCCCCCCCCACCGCTAACAAATATCAGTTATTTTTGTTTGGCTGAAGTCTCTGAGAGCGTGTTTGGAAATTTCAAATGCCTTGTGCTATTTGTGGGACTGACCCTCCGCTCTGCCTCCTCCTCCTCCTCCTCCTCCTCCTCCTCCCCTGTCATCCTCTCTCACCATTTTTCTTCCACTCCTCCAGCACTCCCCTAAATTTTCAGAAACGGCTCCATATAAGAGGTCTCATTAATTTTCCTTTACAATTAACAGAGGCTTTTTAAAGCTTTCAGCAGCCTGTAAAATGGAAAATTTATGCAGCTTTAAGGTTATAATAAAACAGTTAGTACTCATTCATACTTACATTTACTTATTTACTGTAATTACATATATTTTTCAACTTTCATTTTATTAGGCTTTAGGCGTGACATACTGCACTGTTTGACCCACTACATTTGTCCTACGGTTATTACTGCAGGCATAAAGATTTTACAGCCTCGTCGAGTAAATTTACTGTTGTGGATTTAACAACCTGACGCCTGAACCACGAGGGGAGTTTCACCTACTCAAAAAAATTATTTAGGCTCACAAGCGAGGCACAGATGAGGTTACAGTGACCTCGACCTTTGACCTGTGGTCACCAAAATTTAATCAGTTCATCCTTGAGTCATAGTGGCCATTTGTGCAAAGTTTGAAGAAAATTCCTCACAGGGTTCTTGAGATATCACGTTCACAAGAATGGCCCAGATAACCAGAGCATATAATGCCTCCGGTCCTGGGAGTCACCGGCGCGGAACCATAAAAATCCCCTTTTGAAAGCTGGGTCTCTCTATTATACGACTGAATATGCTACCGCTGGCTGTGTTTTACACCTGCAGAGAGGAAATAATCTAATATAATAGGCCCATTTCATAATCGAACGTTACAGTGTTGTTTTCGTGATTTCAGCCCACAGTCAGCAGATCATAAAGGGTTTGAAGGGACATTACTGGAAAACAGTGTGCTCAGACAAAAAAAAACCCATCATGATCTGGATTTATTCTTGCACATTTATCCACATTTATATGCGTTTTGGATGTATCAATTCTTCAGGTGCTACATCAAGACCTCCTGCGATGCACAAATGGAAATGTAGGTAATTTAACAATGAGCAATATTTCAAATATCGTTCAAAAACAGCTTAATTTCCTCATCCCCTCAAAGTTGTGCTGATGAGAAATGTGTTATCTGTTAACTGCTGCGTCCTCTGAGGTCCTTGTCTGTATCAGTGTGGAAGTTGTCACGTCTGTTAAACTTCTCCAGCGTGCCGCGCACTCGTCTGGCATCTCCGGCGTCTTTCATGACTGCGAACAGAAGTCTTCCTGCTAATAGGCTCTCAAAAGTTGAAGGCAAGAACGCTGCCAGAGAGTCAGCGCCTGTCACAGCCAGTCTAAGCCTGTTTGTTCTCACTTGTCGTCCGGAGCGAGAGGAGAACAGCGTATATTCTGCAGACAAGCTGTTTGGCCTCGCGCTCGGGCTCGAAACAGTGCTTTTGAAGAATTTCAACTCTCTGTAATGCAGTTTCATTTATTTCAGGTATTAGTGGCAGGAAGGAGGTTTGTTCCATGGCATCATATAAAAAGTTGTAATGATCTGCCGTCAGTGTCTGGCTTTTGTCTGGGAAGACCACTTAACATAAATATCTGCCAATAGGCCTCTTGTGCACCACATCTTTCATATCTCCGTGTTCCACGAGAGAAGCCTTAACACAATTTCTAGCATTTCTAGAAATGTGCACCAGTGTGAGATAAAAACAAATAAATCCACTTGGACACAAGGTGACTTCAACTAAACCAGCAAAGCTTTTTGAGTCTCTTAATAGTGATATTTCTAGTTCCTTCCCCATTACAGTGCATCTATAAAAATATGACAATGTGGATGTGAGATTATGAATAATCCTGAATTCAGGTTTGCCTCAGAATGAAATTAAATGGCATCAAATTAGGAAAATTATATCATCATTCACACACACACACACACACACCAGCTGCTTCATTATTCTGTACTTGATGTTTATTGTTTATAAAGAGGAAACAAACAGATGAACGTTTCGGTGTTCAGATTGCTGTATGTAAAACTTGTAAAATGATGTGTTTTATTGGTCTGCACAGTTCCTCTCAGGTGCTTCCAGGTCGGATGTTTGTCATTCCCTCTCTCGATCAGTCAGTCCTCCGCCGGGAATCTGAGCGTCGTCGCTCTCGCCGTTTGCTTGGTTCCGTGCAGAACTGTCCAGAATGTAGCGGCGCTCAAAGTCCTGGAACAGCGGCAGAGCCGACCGGGAGCCACGGAGGACAGATCTGTTGTTATCTTGCTCAGCCTGAAGTGGCTTCTCAGGTCTCTCAGGGTGATGGAAAGAGCAAACCAGCCCGTAGTTGATCATGTGGAGAGCTGCTGTCCTTCGTGGATGTGCAGTGACTAGTTGCTGTGTGGAGTTTGAGAGATGTGTTTACTCAAGATGAGGCTGCTGTTTCCACCGAGCTTCCCGGATGATTAAAAATTTCATCTCGCCTTAGTAAACGGACAGAAGTGCAATGGAGCCATTAAAATTTAAAAGGTCGATTCTTTATGAAGCATGAAGTTGCTGGGTAAATTTGCTTTCTTTAATCAAAATGTTTTGGCTGAAGGCCTCACTGAGAGAGGTTGGTTTAAAGGGTAAAACACACTGATGTGTGTGATGCAGGAGGTCGTTGAAATCATTTCCCACTACGCTTTGTTATTTTTTGTGTAAAGGTGGTTCGTTTTTCTGTTGGTTGTGCCAAGATTCAAATCAGGATGTCACTAAGACACAATGATTCATCCTCTGGAAACTTAATCACTCCAAATTTTGGTAACACTTTACAATTTGGGTACAATTAATAACATTAGTTAATACAGTTACTAATCATTTACTAATGGTCCTCTTGTTAATTAGGGTATTAATACACATTTTAAACTTTTTCAATATGGGTAACAAAGAGAATTAATAAACGTTAATTCATACGTCAATAAAGGATTTATTGCAGTTAAGGCATGTTTATTCAGTGTTCATAAGCATTAATTAAGTGTTAATTGGAGGATATAAAGAGCATTAATACATGGTTAGTTAAAGCTAATAAATACTTTATTAGGGTAAGAGTTAGGTCATATGTTTTATTCAATTATTAGTTAATGGCTATTACTTTATTAACAAATGTTAAACACTATTGAATAAGTACCTTAGTCAACATGAGGACTGTTAGCGGTTCCATGACACATTAATTAATTGTTATTAAATGTAATTAAATACTTATTACTGCATTAACTGACATCAATTAATGTGCCCATTTTGCAAAATGTTACCTAACTTTCCTTCCAAACGACCTTCCAGGGTTTCCCGCAGTGTTTTTTAGTTCAGGCAGCCAAGACATCACATGACCCCCGCCTGACCTACTGGTGCATGCACAAAAAAATCTGACAGCTATATTTACTACATAAGCAAGGGCTTATCAAATTCCAGATCTGTCCCATTGACACTGTGGTGACATTCAGTGATGGAGACAGTGAGAGCGTGATAGAGTTTGCTGTCAGCTCCATTAGGCCCTCCCAGTTTCTACACCCAGTGTAGTCAAACATTACTCGTAAGAGTCAGAAAAAAGATTAACTGTCAGTCCGCCAACCGCAAATATGGGTATTTTTTCTTTTGGCGAGTAAAACCTGGCGAGGCTGTGTGCTACGACGGCAGTTTGTACCTAAATTCATTTCAAGAAAGGCTCTGCCGAGCATCTCTGCCATGATTTAGTTTCATTTATTTCCGTAGATTTATCTCAGTTTCTCTCCTCTGCTGCGACGGGGATGCCATGGTGCGTTCACACGCACCCTCATAAACACAGAAAGCTACTCACAAATCATAAACGTAACTAAGACAATTCTTTTGTTCTTTAACTACACCACTTTAAGTAATGAGATGCTATAAAACTGACAATATGCCACTCATTCATTCATTTCTAAAAAGATGTTATATGATTCATACATGGCTCAGTGGGTAGACTGATGGTTTTCCTGGTGGTTCAGTTCCCATCGAAGTGTCCTTGGGCAAAACACTGAACTCCAAATTACGCTATTGGTGGGTGAAAGTGTATTAATGGTTTCATAGTTCCCAACTTAGATACTAAACTACCACATATGTATGAATGTGTGTTAATGGGTGAATGTGAGTGAAAATGACAAACGCTTTCAGACGTTTTTACCATATAACGATCTAGATAGATACATTTCAATAAATATAATATATAAAAAATATTGTCAATTTGATATCAGCATATTCTGGTACTACGGTTCCCACAAGTCTATAATTTTCATTTTTCTGTGGATTTGTTTATTGATTACTTACTAAAGACACGATATGTGAAAGCTGTGATGTTAATCGATTGATTGTTTTTTTTAAAATCTCTAGTTCCTCTGGACCCCTTGACCAAAAACCAGATGCATCTCTGCCCCTTCCCATAGTTGTGGACGTATAAAAAGACATATTCTCAGAAAGACGAGCTAATATCATTACCCAAATATCAACATCGGCCTGATGTTTTATTTTCCGATCATCTTCTTTAAAGTTTTTCTTCTCCAGGATTTGAGTTAAAACGACCTCAGTTACACAGTTACAACATACTATTCTGTGTAGTAGTACCCTAAGTAAGGTACACATTGCAGTGCCGCTACTGCGGATTTGCAGGGCTATTTAGGGCAATAACAATCATCCATTTTTGACAGACATTTAGAACTACCGCTGTGTTTGATTTATCGTTCTCATGGTTTGCCTGCTTTCGTGCCAGTGGATGACTAATCCACCTGTCACTTTCATTACTTCCACCTGTCACTCAGCCACTTCAGGATTTGAAGATTTCATCTTATCTTAATGTGTACGTATTGTTTACTGGCCCACATGGCAGCACTAGGGATGGATTTCCATCATGGACGAGTTGTATTTCAGGGGGGAAAAAGAGAGAGAAATGTTGGCGCATTCGAGAGCGTCTGATGTTTCACTTACCTGCAGGCAAACGTGGAGTTTAGCGGCGCAGGCAGGCTGTCAGAATGTCTGTGAGAGGTAACAGTTCATTTACACGTGGGGTGTGAACAGTAAGTCATCGTGCGGTGATGGTTAGAAGTACTGCATGTGTGTAGCTGAAGCAGTCTGTCACCATGGAGACGGGAGTTTGTAAGAGTGATGGAGGTTGTTCCTCCTACAAACCTCTTCTGGTGTTTTTCTTTCTCTCCGCCGTCAGCATGTCTTCTCCTTCCTCCCTCCTTTCCAGTGTCTCCCCGGGAATGATGGCGTTGCCACTGCTGCCGCCCTCGCTGTCGCCATGACGATGCCATTCAGCCCCCTGTCCAGCGACGAGGAGCAACAAAGGATGCTGGGAAACACTCGACATCTCTATCCAGGGGCAGAGGACGAGGAGGAGGAGGAGGAAGAGGAGGAGGAGGAAATGGAAGAGGACGAGCGCGACGAGGACCAGGAGGAGGAGGAGAACGGCGAGCTGGAGGGGGAAGAAGAAGATGACGAGGAGGAGTTGGTGGAGGAGGTCAGGCGAGGAGGCCTGTCGAGGGGCGGACAGAGGCAGTCGGGCAAGCTGGCCGGACGGCCCGCGGGGGACAGGCAGGTCCGGCCGGGGAACCCTGGACACACGGCCAACCCCTATTCGTCCAACGCCGGTCCCACCCACCAACAGCCGGCCAATCACATACAGCAGCAGCCGCAGAGGAGGCTGAAGGAGCGCAGCTCCAGCTCGGCGCCATCTGAGGACGCCCACATCTCCATGATGGTGTTCCGCATCGGCATCCCAGACATAAAGCAAACGGTCAGCTCTGTTTTTACACACACACGCACGCGCACACACACACACACACACACACACACACACACACACACACACACACACGAGTCCTGCAAAATCCCAAACTCACTATAACCATCAAATCAATCAATAATTAACAGTTATCAAGTTCACCGCTTAAAGGAGGATTCTGGTGTTTTTCAACCGACCCCCGTTCTCCATCTATGGGGGCCGAACATCTCAAAAAATATGTTTATTTTTTTAAATCATGGCATCGTGGAGTCAGGTGACCGCGAACGATCAGCTCCACATAGATAAAGATGGATAACTTCCTCTCATTGTACAAAAACGAAGCCAAAATAATGTACCTGGGATATGAGCGTTGCCATCCTCTGCTGGTGATGCCGTTTGGAGCCGGCGCCTGTGCAGTTTTACACCCACCCGTCCAATCACTGGGCTGTCAATCACGACATCTCACTGCATCTTTATAGCATCAGGTAACTGATTATAAAACCAACCCAGTAGAAAAACGAACGCTTAAACTTACATCAGTGTGATAAACACGATCTCAAACTACAGGAAACGTCTTTGATTGATTTGATTTGAGGAGCACTGATTGATTTAAAATAATGGAGTAGAAGGGGATTATTAGCAAGATGCTTTGGCTCCACTTTGGGGAGCTCTCATGTTGTTATATCATTGTTTATGGGAATGACAGACCGTCAGAAATTCATCACTTCCTTCACAGGTGTCTGTTAACATGGAGTGGATACCTACAGTGTGTATTTGACTCAATAATTGTAAAGATTAAGTTTATAAAACAAACCTTTGTACACTTATTCCTGCCTATTCTCTACTTGCAGGCAAAAGACAGAGCACCCCAGTCGTGATTAGTCAATTCCCAAAGTCTCACTGTTTTCAAGCTTTCTGATGTCTGCTAAATAATCAGACGTCCCTTAGGAATAAATCTAATCCACAAATTTGTTTCTGCCAAACAGATTTGACATTTGACTGGTTGTGACTTGTGACTTGAGATATTTGTTGTCTTTGAGTCAAAACGGAGGCGTTTCACTGTGGGTATCTGCTCCATGTTAGCAGACACTTGACATTTCAAGCATGGTTATTGGCAAAAAAAAAAGTGGTTTATTTGCTCCCTCTTTGCTCCGTCATGCCTCATGCTGCTTTATAGCCTTGTTGAGCTAATTGGTTCCAGCGAACAAACTCCATACTAGAGCAATTTTCAAAATAAGTCACATTTAGTGAAATGTTCAACCCCCATATACTAGCAATTAGGGCCCGTGGTTAGTATAAAATGCTGGACATCTCTTTTAAAGAGTACATTTATTGGCTATAAGTGGCTGGATAATGTGGGTCATTTTCAGCAGAGATCTCCTCAGTTTGTGCTGGTTTTCAAAATAAGCAGAATCAGGGTCTATTTTCACTTTTGTGAGCTCGAACAAGCCAAAATGTGTCTAAAACATGGATGCGTGGAGGCATTTCTCGGTAAAGCACTGCCTGAAAAACTGAAGGAATAGCTTCTACTGTCATTTTAAAGAAAATGACACCTCTGGGACTTTGAGGGGTGTGTTCAGGAGGGAGCCACGTCCGTCCAGGGGTGTCTGATGTGGTCTATGTGGTCGGCTCAGTCGGCACCTGCAGCGTGCAGAGCTCCAAAAACACCACAAAACTCAGGGGATAAGTTGTATTATATCGACTAGATTCAAGGTGACCCGGAGGAGAAAGCACACGAGAGCGATCGGGATGAGGCTACGTGGGAAAGAATTGGATTTTTTAAACAAAGCCATGCAGGAAAGTGTTGAGAGAGAGGAGGAAGCTGAAGTGGAGAATAACGGCGGCCCCTGGCTTAATGTCCCCAAAGAGCTTAAACGATGCAATAACGCGCGGCGTGAAAAGAGCTGGTTCAAGAGCCTTGTTGAGAATCTCAATTCCCAGTCTTACGCCACCGTCGGTGCGAAAGCCTCCAGGAGAAGCGTGTCGAACTTGTCTTCTCAGGCCCAGGCTTTCATTTCTCTCTGATGAGTGATTTGCTTAAGTGACGGCTCAATTTCAGTCATAATTGGACTACAGAAAAACGGGGAATCTGGGTTGCGAGAGGACTGAGGCTGCATCTAATAACTGCGTTTTTGTGCAGACGTGAACAAAACAAACGAGAAGATGGAGACAAACCAGACATCCTTTTGTGTGTAAACAGAAGGGGCCTCAGACATTAGCCGCCTCTTTTGTCCCGATGCGTCGGCTTTATAAATTAGCAGTTACAGCAATTGAAATAGATATAATGGTGGCTTCCTGCGCGCGTGTCCATATTTTATATTTACCATCCGAGGGCACCATAAATGCCTCGCTCAACTCTCCCTCCTCCCTCCTGCTGCCGTGTGATTTATTATTGATCTGTGCATGGGTGTGCTTGATCCAGTGTTTTTAAACCCGAGCATAAATAATTCACCGCTCCCTTCTTTTCCCAACAAACAGGCATCAAAGTTTAATTGTGAAAAGTGGAACCTCAGAACCTCGGAAATTTGTTTGACAGTCGAATGAAGACACGTGTTTTTAAAAGTAGAGGTAGAAAAAGGTGGAGTGGATAAAAAAGAAGAAGATGAGATGAAGGTAAAACAGAGTCATGAATATGTATTATTTAAAATTGCACATATTCATAACATTAACAAATAAAACACAGAGCAGGAGGAGGAGGAAGAACCCAGCGGGCTTACAGCTAAGTTAAAAACCTAAACTTTTAGGAAACACATCATTAACATACAAACGTATGGACACAGAACGATGAAAAACTAACAATTACAAAATATAAACCTCAACAACAATACAACAAACAGTTTAAAACGGGTGTTTTTGTGTGTATACTGAAAAAAAACCTAAAATCCTGCATGTCGGAATTCCATCTTTATTCATGTGTTACTTGGTGTTAAAGTGCAATTCACATTTTACTTAAAAGACCCAGTAATATGATGCCTGTGACTTGATTTAGCCGTGTGCACATTCAGTCAGTGACACCAGAGGTTAATTTGCACACGTTACCCATAAGTCACTGCAAACGGCACGACGTGACTGGAATTATTGGACTTACAACTGACCTGAGCAAATGTTTTGGTGGATGAGGGTTTGGTGTCTCATTTGCTTTCAATACTCAAGTGGATTCATGAGAGTAAGTATGTGATGTGTTAATATCCTACCACAAACACACACACACACGCACAGAAACACACACACAGGAATGGACAGAAACGGAGGCACAGACACATGTGACCACGTGTGCTGGGAAACGCTGGGAAACTAAACCGTGAAAATTAAGACTACAAAAACCCTTCAAATAGAAACATGACATAAGCTAGAAACTCAAAATCACCCCAAAAAAATAACGTTAACACAAACTCATTCAAGAAACACAAGAAAAAACCGAAATTCCAACAAATTATTTATCACAAAAAACCAACAAGAGACTCTAAAATCAAACAGAAAACCGTAAGAAAAAACCATCATTACGACACTGACGAGCTGGATAAGAATGGAGCTGAAATGTTTAGTAACTTTACCTACAACATTTATCATATCTGGACCCATTTCACAGCTTAAAAAGTTATCTCTGTTATACACTTTTTAACAATTAACAATTATAACCGAGTTAATTAGATGCTGACAGGAAAATATGAGAATAATGAAGCAGATATCAATGTGTGCTGTATTTTTTAACTTCTTTTCCTAAGTTTGCTGCTGCTTAATGAAGTCGGACATGTAGATATAAATGTAGATATAACAGAGCCACAACACGACCTTCTAGACTTCCTGCCAGGCTGTCTTTGCTCCCCGACGTCCTGACAGTTTTAACCCACCGGCGATGCCACATTTTCTCTCACACGTGTCCTGTCCTGACTCAGCCTCTCTGGGACATTTTTTCCCCACTTTCCCTCTTTTATTTGCTCCCTGCACATTCAGAAAAAAAGCCTCTAATCCTTCTTTGTCCTGTGGGCCTCCTCCTCCTCCTCCTCCTCCTCCTCCTCTCGCCGGTGTTGGCCAATATCCCTTTACACTCCCAGTCCATTAGGTCTGTTCTATATGTCAGCTAATTCACCCTCGGTAAACTCGAATCGCTCATTAATTGTGCCATAATGAGACGAGGGAGCCTGCGAGAGATGCACATGTTTTAAACGGGTGGAGGAGGATGGAGAGTGACGTAGGTGCACGCACATGCAGTGATGCAGAGTGGGAACACTGACAAAATTCTGCTTGATTTATCAAATTTCCCTCCGCCAACTGACTGTGATAAGGCTTCTGACGTTGTGGTTCCGGTGGTGCACGTCAGAACAAAAAAAGGAATCTGATAATCACCCATCGGCTGTATATGTATTTTAGTTTTGGATATTCTGTTGAAAGAGAAATTAGCCAGTGTATAGAGAAAATGGAGACTATTTATTTTGCTTAATGTCTGAATGAATAAAGGCACAGAAAGAGAAAGTCTGAAAGCCAAAATCAAAAATACTGCACATATTTTTTCCCCGTATCTATTTAAAAAAAAGGGTAAATTCAGAGATGTCCGATGGAAAAAATCGTTAAGCAAACGTGCGGATGTCATGATATGACCATAATTCACAGTTTTCATGGTCATCGATACAACAAATGTATAAACTAGCATTTCTTTAAATTAAATGTTTTATTGGATTTTTTACACATTTTTTACATTATTTTGATCCTTCAAACAAAAGAGGTAAGACAAACCTTTTATATTCAACTTTTAAAACATTTTAACATTCATGTAGCCGCCTTTTGAAACCAAAACAATAATACAGTATCATTTAGAAGATTTCTATTACAGCTGATGAACTAAAATATTTATTATCATCATCAAATATATCCAGATAGTTTTGGATGACGCACTTTAAAAAACTAAAAACAAACAAAAAAAAGTTGAAAAAGGTGAAGGAAACTGGGTAACATCACAGGGTCTGAGAATCAGGAATCAACAGTTTCTCCAATATTTTTCACATTTTTTAGTTAAAAAAAAGGTCAGAATAAAAGAGAGTGGAAAAGGGTCATTTGAAGTGTTTTGTTGTTGTTGTTTTGTGTGTGTCTAAACCCAAACTCAATACTTCAGCCCAGCCACGACACAAGAACACTGCAAAGTTTTAACACGTGAATGGTTTTCAGAAAGTTGCCATGGGTTGTTAAATGGCACAAAGAACATAGAAAAAGGCCTGAAATGGGCTGCAAACCAAAGGTGTAGTTCTTGGCTACCTGCAGGGAAAAATCTTGGCCTTGGTTGTTAAAGATCAAGGAAAATTTTGGTCGGATGGTTTCTGTCGTCTGTCTCATGCCAATCAGGATCCTACGTAGAAAGTTATTTTCATCTGTGGCAGCTGATTGTTTTGTCCACTGAAGGTCGACAACGTGCTGAAGAAATCATGCAAACCTTAATCGAAGCCGGACGATTTGCAAGCCAAAGGATGTCCCCAAACAAAAGATACTGTATATAGATAGTTTTTAAATCATGTAAATCCTCTTATAGCTTTGGTTTCAACAGTTCTTAAAGGAGAATTCTGGTATTTTTCAGTCTAAACACTATCTCCCGAACTTTGAGTGCTCTTCCTCAGGTTGAAAAATACAAGAATTCTCCTTTTTATAATGTAATGATACATTTCATACTGAATTACTGTCCTTGAAATGGTTTTATATGTAACCTGCTTTTTTGAAACACTTCAAATTTTAACACTTTAACACAATTTCAACACAATTTTTTTAGCCCCTTTTCAACAAATCATCAGCTCATTACTGCATGTGATTTGAAACTCTAAAATTTGTTAAGGTAATTTTTCCACTTTTTGAACTCTTATGATACTTCAAAACATGTTGCAGCTATTATTTGTTCTCATTTTGACAGTGTGGTACCAAATCTTTACTTAAATCAATTGCTGCCCGTGCTGGAAATTCGGCGGAAAACATTTTCAGAAGTCTGAGTTTTGTTTCACTGTAATTTCAGCAGGTTTTTTTTTTTTTATCCCATTAAGACCTCAGGTGCCCTCTGAAAACAAACACTTCAAAACCTAAACATGGTTTGACAATAACCTGAAAAAAATTAACAGAACTGCCAATGTTCCCTAAAACCTTTGTTTTTCAGCCTGAAATAAAGGGTCGGTTTGACAATAACCTGAAAAAAATTAACAGATGTTCCCTAAAACCTTTGTTTTTCAGCCTGAAATAAAGGGTCTTTTAAAGCTTACACTTGTGGCTTTTGCTGGGAACCATTGTCTTTGACCTAGAGTGCGCAAACATTAAAATAAATAAATGAATAAATGAACCAAAAACAATGAATTTAGCAGCTGACAATACCGTATTTACAGCACTATTAATCAACTGAGAATGGGGATTTTTGCATTAAGGCGCATTAAGGTTCATTGTGGCTTTGCTACCAGTTGTCCAGCTTTTCTGGATTGGCCTTACTTTTTAGAACTGGCAGCTTTGTCCAAGTTCTATAACAGTGCATCTCAAAAAGTGTGTAATGTGCCTGGAATGTATTTAATCTTCAGTCAGTTAATTTTAGAAGGAATAATTTTTTGTAATAATTATTTTCCTTACAATTATACATAACACAGATAATCTCGCTGCTCTGGTCCCGCCTACTGCTCCTGACGCCATTTTCACTTCCCACAAAATGACCAATCAGAGCCAAGTGAACATGTGAGGATGTGTCAGCCACAGAATCGAGCAGCCAGTGTCCCCTTTCCACAGTAACTTTAGCAAGAGCGGCTGAAGCTTTACAAACCCAGTGGTGGAGAAACAACTACCAGCATAAGAAACTACCACCAAAAAATAACCAGTTAAATAAAAGCACCTTGTGCACGGCAGCCTTCCCTGCAGGGAGGGGCTTGGAGGCGGAGCTAGGGCAGAGCAGAGTTCTCTCTCTTCTCAATCTTACCAACTGAGGATATTAAAAGCTCACTGTCTTAAAACAAAAATCTGATAAATCAGATTTTTGAGCAACACTAGTATACAATCAATGAATGAAACAACAGATTGAGCAGATTTGTGTTTAATTCAGCCACTTCCGATGGCTCAGCTGATGCCCATCTAGGCATTCAGTTTGACAAAAACGCTGCTGGCTCCTCCTCTCTTTACGCTGCAACTGAGTTAATCAGTGTCATTCCTGTTGTCACTGATGCCTGCTCTGCTCTCTACCCTGCGGCGCATCTGCTTCTCCAATCTCTGCCTCAGCCTTCCCACAAATAACGTTAGCTCCCTCAAATATATCTTCCTGCAAATAGGCCTCCAAGCTTCTCCAGCGGCCCGGACTGAACCTGGGAGTGACACCGATGGGGGGAGATCTCTGTCGGCTGTCCCTTTGGACCTTTGCACCCTGATTAAAAAGACAACGCTCCCTTAACTCACTTGTGTGCGCGGCAGTGGTCGGATCAGCGCGTCACAAGTTGTTGGCGGGTTTCTGCCTCAGCAGGGGGGTCGGGGCACCATTGGTTTGCAGGTTTATTCGATTTACAACCAGGCATTTGCTGCCTGCCTCGCACATTAAAACAGCAGCAGCCCCTTACGCAGGATTTGGCCTCTCAAACACGTCCATTTCAGAGCCTGGTTGAGATGCACGCGTCCACTGCACAGCTGTCTGTTAATGAACGGGTGAACCAAGGAGGTGAAGAGCAGGTCTGAGATAATGGAGAGGAAACGATGGGAGGAGAGGAGGACGGAGTGCAACGTGGGTGAGCGAGGGAGAGACCCTGGACATAGAGGGAGCAGGGCAGTGAGAGGATGACAGCAATGCTTCAAAGAACCTAATTTGCTCCTCTTCTGAACTGCTGTCGTGGCTGAAGAGACAGTGACATATGGAGAGGAAGTCGCTCTAACTGGGGACATGGCTGGCATGTGTGTGTGTGTGTGTGTGTGTGTGTGTGTGTGTGTGGATGTATATTTGTTTGGTGGGGGGTTATTTCCCCATAGATCTCATTAAAGTCCCCCTGTAGTCGGCCTGCAGAAAAGGGCCAGAGGGACAGAGAGAGAGAGAGAGAGAGAGAGAGAGAGAGAGAGGGAGGAGGAGGCTCTTATTTCTGCAGAGATATGTGAGAGAGCTGCTGGAAGGAGGAAGGAGAATAGGATAGATGGGCAGAGGAAGAAAAAGAGCAGCATGGACAGAGCGAGTGGGCGTTTGTGAGTGGGAAAGTGTGATTGCAGCTTCAGGAGGCAAGGATGCAGAATTTTCACTCTGCGAAATGATAAAACAACAAGAGAAACAGATGAGTTTGTGGCTGCAATAAGATTTGAACGTAGAACTTGAAAATCATATCAAAGGTCGATCAAAGCTTTCCCGGTTTAATTGCATCACGATCCCGAAGTCGAACTGTGTTGCGCTTCTCCGTCTGGGTGGTGTTTCCACGGTACGAAAGCTGTCTATGACAGTTTGCACGCAGCTTTGGTCATTTGTATTTTGGATATAAAGTTTAAGGGTGCAGGTCTTTTCACCAGTAGTCTGGGATTGTCCGCTGCTTTCCATTTTCAGCTGCTCTTGGCTCTTCTTCAGCAGGCACACTCTTCTACAGTCTGCTTGTCCCAGAGAACAGATACGACATCGCCGCAGTCCGCACTACCATAAAAAATATATAGGAGCGTATCGATTCTGGGGAGAAAAATCTATTTTTAAAATTACAATACTTCCATTAATCAATATTTTCCCTGATGACTTGTGGGCTTAAAAATTACCCTTCTGATGCATCAACTTGTAGGCGACTTTGTGCAAGTAGCTCCTCCGCTTCGTCCTCGGACTCTGAGTATGGTTCAGACATGTTTGGCTGAATTACTCCCATGTTAGAACTTGCCTCTTTGCAGCGTAAAGTAGACTAGTTTAAAAGTCGGATGATGAAAGAGCAGGTCAGCTCCGGCTCGCTCCGGCTGCAGGTGAGATGAGAGAGGCGCTGGGGCTGAAATGGCACATTCACAGGCCTCCACAACCTAAAAGAGGCAGATGCATAGAATTGTATCCATCAGATTTTTAGACCAATCAGATACTTTTTCACTGATAAACATAAAATATATGTAACTTTATGAGACAGAAGTAGTAAGTTTGAACCAATGGCTGCCTGGAGCAGGACTTCGAAATATCATAAGCTAAATACTTAAACTATTACAAATGAAAGTACTTGTGACCTCTTGATTCTCACATATACATTATATTAATGGATTATGATTATTATTATCCAATAAAAGGACAGATCCATCATCAGGTGCACCATCCGCTCCCAGTTCAAGCCGTTTGACCTAAAGTATATTATTATGGTGTATGCACGGCACGTGGCGGAAAGGTGCAGGCATAAATTTGATCAGACGGAGCAGCTGACTCCTGCAGGGCAGCAAATAAGTTCTGACAGCAAGAATTGTTTTCAGGCTGAGATGTTGCAGAGTCGAGAAACCTCAAGAGCAATCAGTGTTTCTCTAGATGCTTAACGTGGGATGTTGATTGTACGACTTTGTACTTTTACACCACTCAAATGGTACTTTCAGGCTACTTCCTGCACTGCTGAAATGCTGTGAGAACACGCTGCTGTCACTGAGGGCTTTGTAGAACTGAGCTGGCAGCAGCCATTATGGATAAATCCCCACTGCGGTTGACAGTGACCCAATTCTGCTTTGTTCTTTTTCCCCCCCCCTCAGATCTGATCTTTTGCCTTGACTGTTCACATATTTGTATACATGACCAGCATCTGGAATCAGATCTGATTTAGGGACACATAAGACGAACTGACAAGACGATTTCATGGGATTTGCACATCAAGGCCGTTATTATAGCTGCTGCTGTGTCTGCAGTGTGAACACAACCAAGGTGCGACCACTACAGGCTGCCACAAATGCCACAAACACGGGGGGCTCTTAATGAGCTGCGAGGTCACCTGTGGCTGATTTTAATGGAGCACAGTGTGTCCGTCTGTACTGTTGTGCTGCTACAAGTACAGAAATGTCTGTTTTTGGGGTGAGTCAGTGGGAAAAGTGTTTACAGAGGCCAGTTGCATTCCGCAGGCCTGATGAGGCCTAATTGTCTGGCCTCCGCGAAGCTGGAGGATCAGTCATATTCCTGGAGGCATGCAGATCAATAAGTGGTACGAGTAAACGCTCCAACTATCTGAGGTATCTTCAGCAGAACAGCTGGTGTGTTTTATGGTAATTCTCTGTTTCATAATTATTCAGGTTGACTGTGGGAAGATTCAACCTGTATGATGACTGAATCCTTAAAATTCATTCCTTCCTGCCGATGTGAGTCACTCAGAGTGTGTTGGCCTTCATCCGTTACCGGGCCTGTAGGTGTGTATGCTCGTGAGTCTATCTGTGTGTGTGTGTGAGTGTGTGTGTGTGTGTGTGTGTGTGTGTGTTTGTGTGTGTTTGTGTGTGTGTTTGAAACCTAATCTAATACAATCATACACACCTTTATATCTTGTCCGTCCCCACCCTTTCAGCCCGTCTCTTTTTCCATACTGCTCTCTCTCTCTCTCTCTCTCTGTGACACACACACACACACACAAAAAAATGCACTCTAATGTACACGTACACGCTCACACACACATGCACACGGACACCCTCCCCATCTCCTAGGGAACACAGGGATGTCTCTATGGCAACAAGCAGCTTGCTCCAATAATGAACCGGTTGCCATGGTGACCGGGTTGGCTGTGCGCGACAAACTGATTGAAATAGAGGGAGAAAATGTTATGTTACTCCTCTGCACAACCCCCCGCCCCCGTGCAGAGTTTTATCTTTTCCTATATGGGACACACACATAAATTGTCTTATGTGTGTGTGTGTGTGTGTGTGTGTGTGTGTGTGTGTGTGTGTGTGTGAGAGAGATTACGTTGAGGGACAATGGACGAGCGAATGAGCTGGGTACTTTTAAGTGCTGGCTGGAGATTTGCGCCCATATAGCAGTGCAGCCAATAGCATGGATCCTTGCAGCAGGGGTCAAATAATCCTGCTGCTGACTCAAAGTCAGAAAGCAACCGGACTCCACTCAGGATACGGGGAGGGGGCCAACCTTCTGTCAGACATCTGTGTGGTCGGTTAGTTCCACTTTGCTGACTGAGCCTCTGAACCGTTAAGCCACTGTCGACCCCACAGGAGACACCACTCATTTCCTGTGTGCAGACCCAGGCCAGCCTGCATTGCTCTGCCGCCGTCTCTCCCTGCTGGTTACGATGGGGTACAGCTTCAGTGTGCTGCAGTCAGTCAGGTCAGAGAATCCCTCAAGGAAGGGTCCAAAGATAAACTTGAGAAGAGTCATATTATGGGGTGTAAGGAGGATCCTGGTCCAGAACAGCTCTCTTTTAATATTTCAAATGAAACCAGCTGTGCTGAAAGCTGAGCTGCCTCTCTCTCTCTCTCTCCCTCTCTCCCTCTCTCCTGCAGAAATGTTTGAGGTTCAACCCCGACGCCACCGTGTGGAAGGCCAAGCAGCAGGTGCTGTGCTCGCTGACCGAATCTCTGCGGGACGTCCTCAACTACGGCCTGTTCCAGCCCGCCACGGAGGGCCATGACGCCAAGTTCCTGGAGGAGGAGAGGCTGCTCAGAGAGTACCCACAGTCCTTTGAGAAAGGGGTGCCGTATTTGGAGGTACTTTGCCAAACGATAGGATGCAAGACCGCACCAGATCACAGCGAAGTGATGCAGCCTGAACGTGCTCAACACCTCACTGTTATTCAGTAGTGCAGCGGCCAAAAATGTCCAAATCCCAGATGAGTGAAGCACAAGAGGGCAACTAGATTTACTGGAACTGTTCTTTATCTTATTTAAATTAGGATCAGGCTGTAAAACCCTGGGTTTACGAAAGAAGTTTCATACACACACTTCTGAGAGGAGCACCACAGATGTGTTCAGCTTCAACACCTGCTAATCTCATATCTGGTCCGTGCAGTCGCCTTCTTTTCATGCTACGTTATGACCCAGCCGATACTCTAAACTGCCTTTAAACTGCAGTAAAGCCGGACCACTTCTTTCACAGTCCTCATCTTGAGTGAAGAGGAAACATGGACAGCAAACCAGATAAAGCTTCCCTGTTTAATAAATGTGCAGGAGAGAGAACACTCACTGTGTTGGGATTAACTCCTCACTGCCTTCCTCTTTTTCTCTCCCGTGTAGTTTCGCTACAAGACCAGGGTGTACAAGCAGACCAACCTGGATGAGAAGCAACTGGCCAAACTGCACACTAAGGTATGGAACTCCCGCATCTGGACCTCAGGCCTTCAGCCGTGTAAATGCGCTGATACAATGTGAGCGCCACTAAATCAGCGCTGTAGAGTGTGTGCCACTGGGAACGCATGCAGCGATTCTGAGGCAGATGGAGTTGTGTCCTGTTTCTCTGCCTGCAGGCCAGCCTGAAGAAATTCATGGACTACATCCAAACCAATGCTGTGGACAAGATGGTCAAGCTCATGGACAAAGGCCTCGATCCCAACTTCCAGGACGCTGACACGGGTGGTAAGAAGCACCACGGAGCCCCGCCCACCCTTCAGTTTTCCTCAGCTCCAGCTGACACCACAAGCACCATAAACTGACCACAGTGAACATTTTCTTTACGTCAATATCACCGATATCTGCCACTTTTTAAAAGCGGCCTTGTATGTCCTTGTGTGTGTGTGTGTGTGTGTGTGTCTATATGAAGTCTCATATGTGCATGTGTGATATGTATTTATGTCTGTGTATGTGTGTCTTTATGTCGATACAGTATTTACACTAAACAGTGTATACATATAGTCATGTTGACAGACTTTGCTTTAACTTGAGACTTTTAAAGGCCAGAAGTTAATTCAGTGGCTCTATTTTAATAACACTAATAATTGAAAGCTTTCAAATCGGTTACAGGAGCGACAGTTAACAATTGTTCGGACGCCTGAACCAGAGCAACATGCTGTCATTGCTGTCGTTTGTTTCATCCCCACGTTATTTACGTGTTTATCGAGGTTTACAGTGTGTTAGTGAAAAAGATCTGCTTCCAGATGGCAAGCTGGCACATAGAATATGGCGTTTTTGGAAAGCACAAGATGTCATTTTGTAAAGTACATTTGATCCATCCATCCGCAGGCCTTTAGACTGTAAATATTCCATCTACACACCCACATGCCATCAAATCCCTTCCTTCATCCATCTCTTGTGGCTGAATTTTCTAACATAATTGCATTTAAACCCCCTGCAAAAAGCAGCGCTCCCCTTACGCTGTCTGCTCAGCTCTGCAGTATGTTTTGACCTAACACGTTGTCAAAGATCCGGGCCATTGCTGTTCTCAATTTGGTGGCTTTTCCCAGATTCTGTTTGTGCTGGTGGGGGGGGTTGACAAGCAGGGAGCAGACGGCTCCTTTACACTTTGAGTCTGCAGCTCGGTGTCACTCCAGCTGCTCTGGGAGCAAGTGTCAAAACACAAAACACACGCTGCCGTCACAGGTGTAAAGCAGGTTTCCGCTTAGTACCACCAGGGGACGACAGAGAGCCCAGTTTAACCCCCCCGGGGATCAGAAAGTGAAGATGCTGGTGCAGACCAACAGTAGATGATACTTGAAGAGGTTATTGATGCATTTTGGAAATCTGGGCTTGATTTTGGATCCTGATTTCTATAACTTTGTTTTAAAACTGTCAAACACCAAAGAATCTACATCAAATATAAAGCGTGCCTTTACGGCTTCTGATGTTTTTTTTTAAATGTTTATTGTGTCGAGGTGTTCAGGACTATCAAGTTTGTTCAGGACAAAGTAGCAGTCAAAAACCTTCAGAGAAACACTCTCCTCCCCACCGTTAAATCTTACATTTGATCTGCTTGTCTTTCTGAAGAAGGGATCTCTTCCTGGTTTCCTGCTCATCAGAGGACTCACACTGAGCACTTTAATAGGACTTGAAATAATTGGACCACATTCAACGTGGCTGCTGTCAGTAGGGGATCACTGCCATCACTGCCGGGGGAATCGCTTAATGGGCAACCCCTGAGTCGTCCTCACATGGCAGCTTCAGAAGAAGCGCAGCCACAACATTCCCCCAAATTATTTGCACCTGAGAAACTGTACGAGGATAAAAGCCCTTTGTCGTCTGCAAGGTTGCCAAAAAAACTCTGGTCGCCATGGCAGCCAGCACTCTTAGTGCGTCAATGAGACAGCCAAGTGCTTCTATTCTCCTACGTACCATTGAACTTGATGAAAAAGTTCAGTCTTTTTTAGGTGAGATCAAAGGTGTTGACGCAAAAGTGGTGCTTTTATTTTGAAATGATTATTTTATTTCTGTGTCTTTGTTGCTTCATCTGATGTCAGAAAAACTGGCCAAACACCAAAGCATCAGATAAAAATTAATAGCATGAGTTTGGAACTTAACGCCACTATCTGTAGGCTGAAACCAATTTCTCCTGGGAGATCTGAGCTGAGGTGAACATCACGAGGAAACGATGTTCAGCGAGCTAAAAATGAATTATTTAACCATTTAATTAACTGTTTTAAACTGTTTAAATTTAAAACAGTTTAAAACTTTAGAACAGTCATGTCAAGGCTTTATTGTTAAAACCAACTGCAAGTAATTGTTTTATTGTATCACATTTATTTAGTTCTATTTTAGAAAGACAATTATATGATATAGCATGTTGCCAGCCCATTTTACCTTTATGTTAGATACGACAACTTTAAAGACAAAGTTAGTGAATTTTTGTCTCTTTTAAAATAGTTTCTAACCACAGATGCAGAGACCTTTTGGGCCGACCTGAACTCATGTGGTGGTCTGAACTGTGTTCATGTTCGGTCAACCAGTGATCAGCAACCGAAATGTCAATGAGCTATAAATGTCCTGATCAAACACGTTAAACACACATTCAAATTCTCTTCTGTGTGTTTAAAGTGTGTTTTGTGGGATAAAATTACCTCATTAAGAAATGTCAATGAGCTATAAATGCCCTGATCAAACACGTTAAACACACATTCAAATTCTCTTCCGTGTGTTTAAAGTGTGTTTTGTGGGATAAAATTACCTCATTCCTCTCTCCCTATTCTTTCCTTCTCCCTCATTAAAAATAAGAGTTTCAGTGAGCAGAGGACATTTTCATCTTCAGCATTGAATGGGAAAAGGTTGTCAAGGGCCAAACTCTGCACATACGTCGTTTTTAGTGAAGCTCAAACATTCAACTGTGGCAACAAGAACAAAAAACACAGGACTGAATGGAGGACGATATGACTATTAAAGTTTTAATGTTTAGAAGAATGTGCTTATTACAGGACTTGGATGGGCTCTAATCATTAGCGCCAGTGTGTGGACATTAGCGGCATCTAGTGGTGAGGTAGTAGAGTGCATGCAAAGGAGCACGGCCTCGCTGCTCCTCTCTCTCCACACATGTAGAACTACAGTGAGCGTCTGTGTGTGAGCCACCATTTTGAATAAAGTAAGTTAACAAACTTGGGACAAACTTACTTACTGCTGACAAAAAAACTTCTTGCACCGCTTCTTTGTCACCTTTTACTGGGGTGAGTCTCCTTTGTTTGTTGTATTTCAACGCAACTGCAGTTATACAAGTGAAGATGGCAGTAATACACGCGCATCGGCAGCCAGACTGAAATAATCATTGTCTTTTATACCAGATCAATACCGATATATGGAAAATTTAATAACATCAGATTGCTGATACTGGCATTGCAATATTCCATTTTTTTCTGTTGATGCTTCTTGACCCGACATGATGCCAGGAACCACTAGGAGCAGGCCAATGCAGATCAACAGACCAGGTGGCTACAGGTCAAATATGTTTATTAAAAGAAAGGCAAAACTCATAAAAAAGGCAGTCAGGGAGCACGACCAGGAAGTCAGTCCAATCTAATAAACAAATGCACAAAGGACACAGGCAGAAATCGAAAAACAGTCCAAAGTCTAGAAGAAAACAGACAGAAACGTTGGCAATAACTCATAAGACTATCTGACCGATCGCAACGTACGAGAAAAACACGGTACAATAAATCATACTTTAAACGCAAATGCTTTAGAAGAAAGAACTTAGAAACTCAAAAGAAAACAAACACTTTAACAAAAACCCGTAACAATGACTCTTATCTTCCCCTCATTAGCAAAAAGTGGCTGTAATTCATTAAGAAAACTGCAACGTAGACCATGGGGAGTGTACAACAAAATGTATATCTAAGATATGTTTGATTTGTAATATGCTTTATGAGGGAGGAAAAGCTCTCAGATTGTTTGTTAAAGCTCAAAGGGTTTTGGAAACACTCAATGGGAGCTCCACAAGCTGCCGCTAACCAAGCAAGCCTCTGTTTTAGCTTGTGCTACTCTGTAGCCGCAAACCTTTGATTTCTGTTTGTTTTTTAGATTAAAAGCCTAAAATGATTGGCTCGAACATGTCTGTTTGAGCCTCTGTTGTTCAGTATCATCACAGTAAACAGTAAAAACAGAAAAAAGCCCCCCAGGCGCAAACGATCTGGCCAGCGCCCCACACAATTCATTTGACTCTCAGACTCTTAGATTAAATTAATTTACTCGTAAATCTAAAAAGAAAAAAACGTTTGTCTGTTCCTCCCTGTGTGTGGCTTCCAGAGACGCCCCTGTCGCTGGCGGTGCAGTGTGAGCCAGGCGGAGGGGAGTCCATCCGGGTCCTGGTGGACGGAGGGGCCCATATCGACTTTCGCGCCAAAGATGGACTCACGTCGATACACAAGGCTGTTCGAGGCCACCGCCATACGGCCCTGCTGGTAAACGCTCACACGTGTCCTCGAAGTTTTCCTTTGTCAGGCCACAAAAGGAGGAAACCAGCACTGCTGTGTGCATCTGCGAGATGGATTCTTGCCCTGAGAATGATGCAGTTTTTCCGTCAGTTGTGTTACTGTAAAAGCAAACAGGCCGTTTCAAGCAATACACGACCACGTACACACACACACACACACTGCTCACGGACAAAAGATCTATTATTCCTCCCAGCCAGAGAGAGAGAGAGAGAGAAAAAAATTACATTAAAATTCCAGAACAAAAGTGTGCTTCACATTTACATTTGAGCAGTTTGTTCGGAACGTTCGGACAGGTAATTGCATGTGTTATATGGTCAGAGTCCATGTTTTCCACAAAGGAAAGAAGCTGTTAAAGATTCACAGCCGACTCTGGCTGAATGCGTGATGTTCGCCAGCCGGAGCCGCCGAACGACTTCAGCATTTTTTTTCTTTACCGCTCTTTTGTGGTCTTGTTGTTAGCTCATAATAGTCATTAGTATTTAACAGCATGATAAAAAATCCAGTATTACAGATGCACTGATATGGAAATCCTGGGCCAATATTTAAAATAATTTGGCAATACAAGTATTTAATTATTTAATTATTATTATTTAATCAAGGGAATAAAGAAATCCCCTGTATCAAAAATAACTGAACTGACCTTATCTAGAGTTAAGCCCCGCCCCCACAAGTCATCAGGGTTGGTCCCTTTGGTTTTCTACGTAGAAGACCCAGGCTGTCGGAATTGCGTCTACAGATGCTCACCAGCTTCTTTCAGCATGTTCATAATGTCCAAAACTTGCTTTTCATCATCAGCGGCCGTGTTCGAAGCTGCAGCCAGGTGCAGGGCAGCAGGGCAAAATGAATGAGACACAACCGCTGACATGAAGAAAGATGGACGTCACTTCCTCACGGGGTTCAAAAAAGAAGCCAAAAACAGGATGCGAGTGCAGAAGACGATCGTGGCCAGGCGCGAGGAAAACATCATGAGAGGACGAAGATTCTATTTTCATTGTGCCCTTTAAGAAAAAAAAAATCAATTGTTAAGAAAAAAGACGAAATAATGCCACGCCCACCTGAGCCCCACACCTTCAGGATCAAACACCTTGATCAATTGTCTTATTGGGTCTTGTGATACTACATATCGCCTCTGAGACAGCACGCAGATGTACCCATGGATACCCTTCATTTGTCCGTTAGCCGTTGTTTCAGCTTGTATGAATGCGACCATCCTTCTGAACGGAAGCTGTTTTTGGCACAATCTCATACTGAAACCCGCACGGTGCTAATGAGCTAAAAGAGGGAGAATTTCTTTGTTATTAAAGCCGATTGTGAAGTACAGATTCACCAGTTCATCTACAGACATTATAGACATTATGTAGATCGACTTTTAATTCTCAAACATTTCAACTGTAGTCTTTGTATTTCAACATTATTTTCTACATTTTGCCTTTTTTTCTTGAAGTGCATATTGAAAAGAATAATCTTATCTCATAATTTTTTTTTCTCTCATGTCCAGCCCTCATCCTCTTCCGTACATGAGTTCTGCCATCTGGCGGCATCATATGGAGCTCAGCTGTCAATCATGACGTTTGCCCTCACTGTCATAGCATCAAGTAACTCATTCGACCTGAACCGATCAGAAAAGTTAACACTTGAGTTACACCAGTGTGATGCCAACTACCTAAAATGACAGAAAACCATCTTTGGGAGAAAAAATTCACTTGATGAGTAATTTTTGGTGTTTTTGGTGTATAATGGAGTTTTAGGGCCACACTGAAGGTTTTTTTTTTCCCTAGATTTTGAAAATACATTCATAAATCTGGCTCAAAAAAGGCGTAGCCTTTGAGAAAAAAAACTTCAAAAGGAAAAACTTGTTACAAGAAAAAAGCATCACAACTTTACGTGAATAATGTCGTAACTTTATTCTTGTAAAATTACGGCTTTGTTCACATAATGATTCAACTTTATTCTCATAATATTTCGAGTTTAGTCTCATAAATTTATGATGTTTTTATTTATGTATTTATTTATTCATTTTCCTCACTGTGGCCATAACACACTGTGGTATTAGTGGGCCAAAAGTTACCTAAAATAATGAATGAGGAGCTCAGGACTTATGCTGTAGCCAGCCACCAGGTGGTGCTCAAGAGCTCTCATGTTGACTGTCTTTATATTGAAGTCTATGGATTGAACAGATTACAATCAGCCAGTGCCCCCAATCTACACGAGGATTACCTTTCCTGCTGTGTCCCTCTGCAGGTCCTCCTGTCTCTGGGAGCGTCTCCGGACTACAAGGACCGGCGGGGGCTGACGCCGCTCTACCACACGGTGCTGACAGGGGGGGAGACCTCCTGCTGCGAAACACTCCTCTATCACCACGCCAAGCTGGGCATCAGGGACGAGAACGGCTGGGACGAGACGCATCAGGTGCGTGTGTCAACAGTTTGGGGGTCTTTCAGGACTTTGAAGAGTCATTGGTCAGACTTTAAAGGGGGTTCTGTAGATTTTTACCAAAAAAGTGGATACAGATTTCAGTGTTTTCTTCTATTCTCCCGCAGTTAATTCTTCAGTAAATCAACAGCGAAACTTTAATTAGAGCTGTAACTTGGGGCAAAATTCTAAGTCGAATGGGGTCAGTGGCCTGAATTGTGTCTATTTAGGGCTGTGGCGTGAAAACGCCAGAAGACAAGTCTTGGGGAATGTTGCTTGTGTGCGCCCACATCCTGTCAGTAATGTGTCAGTGTCACTTTGTGTTCCAGTTTCTGCGTATGCGCAAGCATCCGTGTCTGCGTCAAACCACATTCACGCCATAAAACACTGCACCTGTCATCTTTCATCGCGGACACCTTTCGCCCTCCATCCTACCCATCCTGCCTCAGTGGCCTCATATCCCAGCAGTGAAGCGGAGCGAGGGATGAAGGTATCAGCCTCTCTGTCTCATGGTGATCACACTTCTTCATCAGCATCCGTCTCTGCAGCCCTCCTGCTGCACGTGTGTGTGTTGGGTGTAGTTGACACTTGAAGGTTTGGATCCACCCATTTCCATTAGGACGTAGTACATAGTTGATGAAGTTCCCATTTGCAGTAAGTTGTATTTGGTGGTAATGCTCTGGGCTCAGAGTGCCCTTCCATTTACTGTAGCTCAATGAGGCTAAACAACAATGGCATATTTTCGTCCATATGATGATGGATTAAGATTGGGGTTACCAATCATTTGGGTTCTCTCACCATTTTCTAGTTCGGCAGTGATGTTAATTAAATGTGGCGTCACTCTAGAACCGTCACCTCCTCCTTCTTCTGAGCCTCTTCATCGTCCTTCTTTGTGTTGTTTTTTTGACATCTTGCCTTTTTAAACCTCCTTACTGAACTTTTCTTTGATTTTCTCCACACCTGCCCTCTCTCCCTCCCTCTCTCCCTCTTTCCATCGCTCACCCACAATCTGCTCATCCTCACTCAGGCCTGTCAGAACGGGAACTCGCAGCATCTGGAGCACCTGCTCTTCTACGGGGCGGACTCGTCCTCCCAGAATGCCTCTGGAAACACTGCCTTGCACATGTGCGCTCTGTATAACAAGGTAGACACGCTTAGACACACATGGCACAATAAAGGGTGTTAAGCATCCTTCATCTGAACACAAACAAACCATTTCTAAATGCAACATAAATCAGAATTTACCTAGAAAAAATAACAGAGAAATTTAAAAAAAATAAATGTTTATCGAATTGTGATTTACAAAGTGACCTTATATGTAAAACTTGATATAATAAACCTAAATAATGTTTTACACCACAAAGCTTTTGTCAACAACCAGGTTGGAAATTGGACAAATTACTGTGGTTATTGCTGTAAAAGAGTTTCCATTTTTACAAAACCTTTTGAGTCAAACTTCATCTTAAAAGCCTGTTCAAACGCTGATGGGGAGGAAATGTGCACAAAATCAAGAGAAGAGAAATCTGTGCCTTCTAACACTAATAAAAACATGTCAACAAATTCTAGAGGCGATATAAAGTTCATTAGTTTGCTGATTAA
The DNA here is from genome assembly GCA_001698575.1 of Mola mola. Taxonomy (NCBI): domain Eukaryota; kingdom Metazoa; phylum Chordata; class Actinopteri; order Tetraodontiformes; family Molidae; genus Mola; species Mola mola. Next base: position 1,235,163 of record KV751363.1, read on the forward strand.
CGTTTGTTGCAGGAAAGCTGTGCGAGAATTCTGCTCTACCGAGGAGCGAAAAAGGACACGAAGAACAATAGCGGGCAGACCCCCTTTCAGGTAACGGCCGATTGCTCGGGCGGTATTATTACGTTAATGCAGCAGAAAGCACAATGAACCGTTATTGGGCTGCGATGCACACGGGGGCCCCAGGTGGGCCGATTGCATGTGACCCCTTAATGTGGATACATTAAACTCTGTCAGCGCAGAAAAAAAAGCCAACTGAGACAATCGCTTGTGTGTGAGGAGACAAGTGGAAGAAAGCTTTGAAATGTTTGCGGTTTGTGCGCTGACCCGCGCGATGAAACAGGTCACAAGCATTCGTGCAGAGATGGGAGGAACACAAACATGCGCTCTCGTGCTGTTTCCTTCAAAATGAGGCTAAAAAGACACATAAACGAAGCGAGGAATGAATAATTGAGACAACAGCAGGATGCTCTCGTGTGTGTGAGAGTGTTTATAGTCTCCATCTCTTGCAAATTTGCCCATTTGAGGGGCACAACGGGGTAATTTAGAGTATGCAGAGCAATAACGCCTTAGTTAGACGGACCCATAAAGAAAATAAACAAAAAGACAAAAAGTCGAATTCTTGGCTGTGTGTCCAAAAATGTGTGTGTTGTTTTTTTTCCCCTCTTCTTCTGATCAGGTGGCTGTTATGTCCGGTCATTTTGAGCTGGGAGAAATCATCAAAAACCACCGGGACGCGGATGTGGGTAAGTAGTTCCGGTCTGTCCGGAGATGTGTGATGGTCCGTCATGTCAGATTATATTGATCCATACTGATACTGTGCATCTGCTCTTCAAAAGGCAAATTCATCGATTTAGTCAACAAATAAAAGGGATGCAGGAATCAAAAAATTGCAGCGTTCAGTGGAATATTATGGAAGCCAAGAACGACCGTGCTTGCGGCTTCTATGTTTGTTTGAATGCAGAGTCAATTATTTTATCATCTTCTGTGCTTGTTTTATTACTTGTAATGTTTCTGAGGTCGGAACTACCTCACGGACATGTGGAGAGCTAAAAATTTAAACTTAAGAGCCATTATTGATCAACATATCAAATTCTTCAGCCTTGTTTATTATTTCCCCTCGAAATCGTGGATATCATGGAATCATGAACATCGCGTTCATGTTAGCATTGTAGTGTAAAAGCTATTGGAGGCTGACTTTTAGAACATTTTTAACATCAAAACAAAACAAACACGACACAAAAATATTGCCAAAATATTACCAACCATCAACATGCCAGAAAGAGATTCACAAAAGTAAAAAACTACAAATGAACAAATCGAACAAACAAAAGGAGGTTATCATGATCATCAGTCCTCTAAACATGGACTTATTGTATTCTGTTTTCTTTCATTATCCTTAATTCTTCCCTTAATGCCCTCTGACCTAAAAGTCTTTAAAGAAAGAGAGAAAATTAGGGAATAGGAACATTTTTTTTTTCCTTTCAGTTAAAAAAATCAGTCTCTCACTCAATAAGATAACTATATTTAAAATGTTTGGACATCCAGTGTAACAAGTATTATCCTGTGAGGCCACGTTCAGTTTAATGCCAGCCAATGTCACAAAAAAAAAAAAAAGCAATAACAATAATCATCAGATTTGGAACTTATTAGATTTGAGCTTCTTCTGTCATCAGGAATGGCCACCCGGTACCATTCCTGATGTCAAAACAACAAGAAAAACAAACTCCATTACTACATTACATGTAAATAATCACATATGAAAAACAATAGATAAAATGTTTTTAAAAGAAATAGGGAAAAAAAAAAAAAAAGGTTCAATTGTTTTTGCTGAGGCTCCCAAACCCACCAAACACAGCACGACTATGTTTGCGAGTCATACGCGGTTGTTTGCTGATGTTAAGGTATCTCATTATCTTGAGTCTTAAGTTAACTACTTATGAGAAAACAAAACATTTAACTTTGGGTTTATTAGATTAAAAAATACATAGAGACGTACAGTATAAGGAAAACAAGCATGATATTATCCTCACTTCCCAGTTCCCTTCGTGGAGTCTCCAAAGTACGCTCCCCAGAGGCGGGAGAATGGCCGGACCCTGACGATACCCCACCCACATCCCTTCCTGCGGGCCAACAGCGACAGCAGCATGAACCTCCCGGACTGGATGGCGGTGCCCAACGCCCCGGGGACCAACATCGTGTCTGTGCAGGTACCTTGGCTGCTCCAGAACGATGCACAGCGTAAACACGCACATTTAATACATCAATGATGAGCGTAATAATGTAGCAGACACAGGCAAGAGAGTGAATTATACAGAAATGTATGAAAGTTAGAGGTAGACGGATGGATGTTTCCTTGTGAGACAAAAAATCATTTCTGTTGAGTTTTCCCACTAATTCGAGATGTTTGATTGTTGGATATTTCCACAGGTGGGAGTTCAAGCAGCTGCATCCCAACACTAAGTTTACATATAGAAAAAATAAGACTTGAACAAAATCACGGATGAACTTAATCGACCTCACGAGGGCTGATTTCAAGGTTAAGGTTCAAGTTAAATATTTGTTTAAGACTCTTGATTTCTAAAGATCAGCAGGTCATGTTCAGAGTCTATTTAGGACGTTTAAAATGTCATATAACTACATATTTTGTAATGCGACTCCATGTGATTGAATTTAAATAATAAGAATACTTGAAAACAAACTGTTGGCCAACACACAAAACAAACAGTCACTAGGTGGCAGAAGGGGTCTGAGTTTCTTCACCTGCATGTCAGCATGCAGAGAGTGTGTGTGAGTGTGTGTGAGTGTGTGTGCGCGCGTGAGTGTGAGTGTCTGTGTGTGTGCGTGCGCGCACGCCATCCTTTTTCTTCTGATACATACTGAAGCTGCACAAGTGGGCAAGAAACACCAATTCTGATTCTGATGTTGGTCATCAGTTCGCTTGATTTTTCAGTATTTCAATTGAAATCGTGACATTCGTCCTCGCTGCAGTAAATGATATCTTGTTTATCAGCGTGAGTTCATCCGTGCGCTCGTGCTGGGGTTATTAAGTATAAATGATGGAGTCGCAGGCTCCTGTCATCATTATCTTCAGGACGATTGGTCATGTTGACTGATAAGCCCATAAACACACAACAGCGTGTGATCAAACTGAATGAGTTATTGGATGTTTACATATTGTGCATTTTAGTATACTCACTGTTTGATTAATGCTGATGTTAACGTCGACACTGAACATTATGTGCTCTTTGCAAATACATCAAAGGTGTGGAAGTCAGAAGAAGAGACAGTAATTAACAGTGAGAAAAAAAAAAAGATATAATCACAGTTATGTTATTGTGGTTATCGTCATTCAATGTCTAAATACGACATGATAAACCATCAGTGGTTTTACAGTAGTGCAATAAAAAAATTAGAATATTGTGAATTTTTCACCAGATTTTCAAGAAAGTGGAAAAATCAACTAAAACGTTTCAAGCATTCCAGTTTTGTTTTTTTTATATATGAAAGATTCACTTTTTGGATTAAATTACCCAAAAAACACAACTTTTCCATGATATTCTGTTTTTGGAGATGCACATGTAAATCCGTAAACATCTCTTGTTGTTTTTTCGCCCTCCGTGTCCCGCACAGGGATATAAGCATACAGGAACCCTGAGGAGCTCCAGCAGTCCCCGAGGGGCGAGGACGCGCTCCCCATCCAGAGGGAGGATCGCCGACAAGGAGGACCGGAGCAGGCAGAGTCGGAGACAGGGGTGAGTGGCGACGGCCGACATCTCAGAGCGAGATGAACCCTTCTCAGTGCATAATTCTGTAGGTTTAAGTACTTTCTGCTGCTTGTCTGCGCTTCCTATAGGAGCTCTTCATATGTTCTGTGTCAGTTAACGAGCTTTAGGGTTCATCAGAGTGGGTAAAAGCTTTCGAAGTACATTTTTCAAGTGACAAAGTGTTTTCTACGGTTCGTTAGTGTTCTCCAGAGATCTGTAATAATAATAAAATTCTTCTGGAAGAAGAAACAAACCAACCATAAAGTAATAAGTCTGGTTTATGTTACATTTATTCAGTAAGTGTGTGCACAGACCTATAAAGGTAATAAATTAACATCAGTAAAAACACAAAGATATTAAAACAAAATTGTTCAAAACTGGAGGATAAAGCCTTTAAAAACATTAAAATCTCCAATCTGAAGCAGCGTGTTGAACAGAGAATCTAGAAAAACCTAAAATAAAGTTTTGTACTAAATAATCTATCCTGGAGAAGTTTGCACACTTTTGCTTAAAATGTTTAAAGTAGCTTTAACGGTGTTGAGCAAAGGATGAATATCACATCATTACATATTTGCTAGTAAAATGGTTTTAATCCTTGACGAAAAAGCTGTTTATAGTGAAACAGAATAAAATCAAAAAATCTTAAAGAAGCTGCGGTTCAGTAGAAGTATCCATATCCTTCATTTTGTCCAAGCAGAGGATTTGAAATACAGCAAACTGTACTTAACGTTCCGTTTGTTATGCAGCCTGGATCCTCTTAACTGTGTTGTGTTTTTAATCATCATTTAAGTACTGCTGTTTGAAAGAGCTCACTGAGCTTCACTTTTTCACATTTTCATTTGAAGTTGTGCTCAAAGAGGTAACATCTTTAGCTGTCGGCATCCTCTTCGACTGTGGCTTAGGATGGAATGGGAACAGGATTTTTTGGATAGGATGGCGAAGATACGACCAGCAGCACAAAACTAACTGATGCAAAACAGAAGAGATTTAGAAATATACACAGTGCTGACTGATAATAATAATATCTGGCTGTAATTATAATACATGTGAATGGGGGAGAAAAATTTGGTTTTATTTTTCTTTCTGACATATTTTAAAATATCTAGCTCACTTTCATTACATGTAGCCTCAATTTTGCCCACATCTGACACAAAAAATCATCAAAAATGTGTGATATGAATACGTAATTGTTGATATGTTTAGAGATAACAAAAAAGTTAAAAATTGAAAATTAAATCTAAAATGTAGATTTAGGAAGTCAAATGTTAAATGTAAATTTTAAAGATCATATTTAAATGTTGAAAATGAAATACGAACCTTTAAATTTTGATTTAAAGTTTAATTGAAACGTGTTGCTGAATATAAAGCTAAATATTTTGAATGTATGCAAATATCCCAAGCACCCCTTGACTCATGGTTACCACCATTAATCAGTCAAAAAAATGACATTTACCTTCAGAAACCATCGTGTTTGGAACACAACAACTGTAAAATAAATACAGGCGATGCTGTGTATTCATTGATTGTGTTCTGGAACTTGAAAAGCAGCAAACAGCAAAATATTGTGTACAGCCAAGCTTGATGGGAGATGCGGGCAGTACTCACTGCAGGAGGGAGGCATCACAGCTGAACAACAGACACTCCGCTACCATAATATTTTGTTAAGTTTTTATCAAGTTTTGGAAGCTGGGAGGTCAAATTTGCCTCCCATCACACCATGGTTGTGGCCTTGTGGCCTGCTACGGCACTGCTTTAGAAGAGCTTTAGAAGAGTTTTAACCTGCAGCCTCACATCGCCCACCCAGGCCGGCCCCTGCCAGCACAGCTGGACAAACGGCAGGCCAGCGGAGACGCCTCTACAGCGCCCTCCCAGGACGAGTCTTCGTAGCCACGCGGTCTCACTCTGCCCAGGGGGAGCGAGAAATCAGCTTCAACAAGGGGGACAGGGTCAAAGGTGAGCATACGCTCATTTTCACGCCATCATCCTCACTGTGTGTACAGTGTACGTGTGTCTAATACTGTATTTTGACCTCCATGATGTCATAAATTGTGTGTCTTACACATGGTACTAACATGACAGGACTGTACTGCCACATGACTCAGATGGGCAACTGAAAGACTAAAGTGGACCCTCACGGCGTGGAGCTTTGGCATAGGCCCAATTTCATAATATGTAAGCTCCTGACTGCAGGGGTTTAACAATTTGAGAGCAGAGATTTAATTACCAGCTTTTAGGCTAACACCATTTAGCCTACTGATAAAGCACTTCGGACGCCGAGCCACCTGAATAATCCAAGTAAAATACGTACATTCCCTCTGCTTTAAGCCCTGTTACAGCTTTCCTGTGTTTGTTTTCGGCCTCTGAGTTACATTCAGGCCACGTTCAGCCTGTAACACCGGAGCAATACATTAGTCTAAAAAGACACGCTGGGCTGCAGAGCCGCTACAAGTTCACATTCGCACGAGTCTGGAGACGTTGAGCAAAGGTTTGACGTTTCAGGAAATGTGCTTTGTTTCTGACAATTGGGGAAAGCCAATATCTCCTATCTGCTCATAACCTAAGCTATTAGAACCTGATGCTTTCACAGCTTGTTTTTTAAAGTTAGCTGTTTCTACACGCTTTCAGTTAAACTAATCAAGGCTTTTTATGTACCGCAGGTGCTTAGAATTACACATGTCTTAATGCACGACCCACTAATCAGGCGAACAATGCACCAGGAATATTACACTGAAGATAAATCCCTTTACCAACAAATGAAAAAAAACACCCAAACTATGAGTTGTGCCACAGCAAATCTTGAATAATTACACCACAAATGGACATACCCTGGTTGGAGGCGAACGCCAGCTGCAGCACTAAAAGATAAAAAAAAAAGTAGTCCCACTACCAGCAAGACATTTCATAAAAATGTCAAATTCTGGCAACGTCTGACTGTCAAAAGATTGAATCTAAATATAACCAAACGAAAAAATAAACAAGTAAAGAAAAATATATATATATTGGGCTGTGACAGGTTTTAAGGGATCACAACCTGCCATTAGGATATTTCTCTCACATTACTTTTTTGTCTCAAAAGCCATTTTGCACCACTGCATCTCAGGGAACGTTAGCCAGCTGTGGCAGAACATTTTTTTTCTGATGATTTTCAATTGCAACTGGTTTATGAAAAACTGCATTTAAATTTGACATACTTTATTTACATGCCCAGCAGACAATTTTTTTTCTGTTTCTGTCCTATTTCA
>KV751363.1:1242245-1259445 GCA_001698575.1 Mola mola
AGCGAAAAAAAAAAAAAAAAAAAGCATGTGTTTTGCGCCACCTAACGGGGGACACATGACCTTGAGAACTAGCTGGTCATGGCTATGTGATGGACTCTGGGATTAGTTACAAAATAACAGCAGTTACATGTCTTCATGTCGATTCCTTTTAGAGATATGGGCAAAAAATGTGTTTGACCTCTAACTGACCTTGACATTTGAGCTAGAAAGGCCAAAAGTTAATCATCTGAAGTCAGCAACAAATGTCACCAGTTAGACCTTTATGACAATTTACTCAATTAAAATGGAAAAAAGTTAATCATCTGTAGCCAGTGCTATCAGCTAAAAAGTGACATCAGTTGGACCTCTCTGTTTCAATTATTTCAAGAGTTATGGTCAAAAAACAAGCTTTTTGACCTTCGAGTGACCTTAACCTACAACTGATGGAAACGTCATAGAAATCGGTCAACGAGTTTTTCTCCAACCTCGCTAACAAATAAACAGTCGGACACAGATAAAAACATAACCTCCTCCAAGTGGGCTGGCAGAGGTAATAATCGTCCTCTTCCTCGGAGGGTGCATGTTAACACCGAGGTTTGCCCGGGACGGATCGGCGCTGTCCTCGGATCAGGTTGTAAATGTCCCAACACGAGTGTAAGGTCTCTGTATGTGTTTGTACTCGATGTCTGCAGGTATGAATATGTGTGTGTTTGTGGGTGAGTCTAAGGTGTTGCCAGGTATGTATGTCTTGGTGAGTACGTTTGCATGCGTGTGTCCACATCATTTCTTTTCTGTCTGCGCGTCGTTGTCGTCTTTTTTATGTGTGTGTGTTCATATCTCATTGGTGTCTGTGTGTTGTCTTTTCCTGACACGCTGCTCTTTCCTGCCCCCCTCCCCCCTCCTCCCTCTTTAGTGTTGAGTGTCGGCGAGGGCGGGTACTGGGAGGGGACGGTCAGGGGTCGCACAGGCTGGTTCCCCTCCGACTGTGTGGAGGAAGTGATGCTTCGAAGCCAAGACAACCGATCAGGTGATCAGCACGCTTGCAGAAACACACACGCAGAAACACACACACACACACACGCACACACGCACACGCAACATATTTAAGATAGTGATGAATTACTGTTTTTTCGTATCAAGGGAATAGTTTTATATTATGGGAAAAAAGGTGCCAAGAAATAGTCCAGCACAAAACCTCCTGCAGAATCACAATGTGTCCCTTTTATACTTTTTAAAAAGGAATTCTAGACAGACAAGGTGGGTCTAATTACTGGAAGTGCAGGATGTGTGGATTTGATTTATATGCTAAGCTAAGCTAACCAGTATAAGTCTTATCGTACAACTGTTAGCAAGAAAGATAATTAGCGTATTACTAAAAATGTTAAAGTATATTGATCTGATTGATTTTGATTTAACATTAATATGGTAGGTAAAGTCTGAAAAATGTAAGGCCATTTCAGTTAATAATACAAATGTAATAATAGCAACAGCAACAATAGTAGTAATAGTATATTTATTTATATAGTACTTTTCATAATACTCAAATATATATTACATAGTTGCAATATATTGATAAAATCAATAATAAATGTAATAAGGCCATTCAAGTTTTACTAAACAACAAGAAGCAAATCAAAATAATCAATATAAATAAAACAGTCTGACGATTATTTTCTCGATTAATCGTTTACTCTATAAATTAATTAAAAATGAAGTGAAAAAGAGATCTATTCAAATTGCTTCTTCACCCCAGTGAATATTTAAATACCCAAACCCTCTTCATTTATTGTTCAAAATGACGGAAAAATGCAGCAATTTCTGACATTTAAGAAGCTGGAACCAAAAAATGTTGCTCGAAACAAGACTGAAATAATCATTCGATGATCAAAAGATTTGTTTCCTTTCAAACAACTACCTGATCAATTGTTGCAAACCTAATTACTACATCATTTACTCGTGTGAAATTAAGCCGTATCTTCCAAAATAGGCCAGAACGGACACGTGTACTTGGAACGGTTCAGGACGCTGTCGGATTGATATCGGGTGTACCAGGACCGGCGTCTGGGAGGGGCTAAACAAAGAATCTCCTACGTGTTTAATACACCGATATTAACTTACAGTAATACTGAGGGTTTAGTAGCTGCTGTAAAATGGATGTAATTGTGTTTCAGAGACCCGTGGAGAGCGAGCCAAACGTCTGTTCCGTCATTACACCGTAGGGTCCTACGACAGCTTTGACGCTCCCAGGTAAGAGTCTCCATGCTGCTAGTCGGCACAGATTCTCTCAGCAGCAGGGGTGAAACAACCTAAAGGTTGGGGGGGAAGGGCTGCTTCCTGTCACAGGTTTAGAGGCTGAGGTCACATCAGAGGGGGTCGCCCGCCTACCAGACGGGGGGCATTTGAGCGGAACATAAAGGCAGATTGGGAAAACTGCCTCAACAAAAACTGCTTTTGGATGCTTCTTTGCATTTCTGTGTGACCTTCGAACCCGAATGAAGCATGAAGGTTCCGCACCAGGTTAGATAAAGCTAAAGACAAGGGCAGTTTGACATTCAGAGGACTGCTCCACCCGAGAGCAGCTGAGGACTCTGTTCTTCAGCCATCGGGGTCAGATCATCTCCACGGAGACACAGCGGGCAGCTCAATCTGACGACCTTTCTGCTGCGCCTTCAGACATGTGCAGAGGGGATGTGTTTGGGCGGTAACATACTGTACTCATCTATTCAGATAAGATGATTCATGGCGTGATTCATACATTGCGCCGGAGCTTTGACGCGAGTGATGTGGTGCGTTGCGAGTGATTCATGCGCTCGGATGACCAAGTGTGAGGGTTCACTGTCTCAGGCGCAGGGTTACCAGCAGTGTTTTGACTCGCTGGCTTTGCTGAGGCAGATTTTTTTGTCGGATCAGGGTTTTAGATTCTCTTCTGGCTCAGAGGTGCAACGCCAGGCTGCCAGGCTGCAGTTTTTTAGGTGGGCTGAACTTGGTGGCGATGGCCAAGCGGCTCTCAGACTGCTCGGATGACTAAGTCAGAAACGTCCTTTGTGTTGATGGATGTTATACACGGTCATGCGGTCATCACTGCTGCCCTTGATCCTGTATCTCACTTCAGGCCAGGAAATACTTGATTTCAGCAACTTTTTGGCCTTTATTAGATGTGGGTGAGCTGCAGTTTATGAGTGTACCTGAACAGTACCCACAGATGTGCCCTCCGTTTTGTCATTGGTCTCAGCCGTCTCGCACGCCGTTATATCCTGTACGCTGCTGCTGGTTGTCCATCCCTATCGGTCGGGAGACTTTCCCTCTGGATGAAAATCTCCTCTTGGTCTGTTTCATCCAAGTCTGTGTTAATAGACGCCTGAAGATGGATGAAAAAGGCCTGCGCTCCCAGGCTTGATCGCTGAATGATGTTGTTTGGAGATTTTAATCTCAATAAATCTGTTATTACCTGGTTGAATGGAATCAGTGATGGCAGACCAATCTGAACCCCAACAAATAATCCTAAAACAGCAGCTGAGATCTTTTCACTTATAATAGGCGCTCACTATGCTTATTGCGCTCACACGTACAATCATTGGCCCGCTGTGACATGCATGGGAACATTTACCTGTACGGCTTCCTGAGCGGAGCCCACACTGGGCCGGGTCTCCTGTGGAGGTGATCTACAGGAGAAACTCTCCTGTATTGACAACAGGCCCGTGGCGCCTCCTCATTAACTCCCTTTAATGGCTTGAATCTGCCTCATGGCGGGCACGGCGTCGCTCTGAGGCGAACTCATTTCAGCGCTCGTGACTTGGACTGAGCAAACAGAGAGTTATTTACATGGAAGGGAAGCCGTTATCAGTCACATTTATTAATTACACGAAGCACATTCCTCATCTCTCTCTTTTAGGCCTGCTTTTTCTTTCTTTTTCTACTTCTAATGTTTTCCTTTCTCTGAATCGCCCTCTGTAACAGTGTTTCTCTCACACCCAGGCACACAGTAACATTCATTATTAACATGCTTTTTATCAACAGTGACATTTTCATGCGAGCGACACACTCAGCCACGCACACACACACACAAAGCATGGATTATTAACGACGTGCACCGCAGCGTAGACGGTCCACGACTATTCGTTTGGCCAGGCAGGCATGGCTGACTCAGAGCCGCCCTCGCATGGGCCCACTTTCGGAGACTTGATCCCTACATGTAATATCTCACCTGTCTCCCTCCTTTCATCCCTCTATATTTGGCCGCGTCTACTGACCGACGCTCCATCCCTCCCTCGCGTTCTATTCAGCGCCATCTTGCTAAACCCCCCCTGTACTTTTTTTAATTTTCTTTCTTTCACCTTACCTCCCCTGTGGTGTCTCCATCTGGAGGTCAGAGACTGAAGGGCACTCTGAAGGTGGAGGAGGGCTGGAGAGGGGGGAGGAAATGCACACTTTGTTTACAAAGGGGAGAAAGGAGACATAATTATGCTTGTTTTTGGCTTTTTTTTGTAAAAGCAACATGTGGCCAAAGCAGGTTAGACAGAGGTGAGAGGAGGGATGTCCTCTGTGCATGAATTAACTTCCTTCCTTCTGTTAGTAATGACCAGGCTCATGATACTTTTACTTTTTTATCAGGGAGTTGGTTGGTCCATCAGTTCGCCTGAAATTCGTAAAAACTGCAGGATGATTTGTTATACCTGCCCAGAGACTATAGTTAAAAAAAACAAACCGAGATAGCCAAATTTTCACATTTACGGACGTTGTTATTAACCTGCGTCACCCCGTAACTCTAAACTCATTAAATTCACTACCAGCTGTTAATACCTAATAGCAATTTGGCATTCTAGCATGCTAATGTGAGACGGCGACGCGTTAGGATTGTCACCGTTGGCGTGTTCGCATACAGATGCTAACATTTAGGTCAAAGCTCAGCTGTGTCTAAGAGGCTGTTCACACGAAAACACCTTCAGTAGTAGTCGGTGAACTTAGTAGTGAAGGGAAACCTTTTGAAGATGCCACCTCTACTGTCGCGGTGCAAGCTAACATTACCTGTATCCCATGGAGACGGTGATGTCACAGCCCCATTCGCACATGTGTAATACCGGTGAGGAACATGACTATCAGGGCTTCAGGGTTTCAACTCAACAAATGAGTTTTATCTGGATGAGACTGCAAACTGTAAATGATTGCTGTTTATATTGTTATTATTCTCACCATCCATTTAGATGAGTTATTTAAGGCTAACAAAAATCCAGCATTGCCCACGTAGGATTGTTATCATAAAGCGCTGCCATGTGAACAGATATTTTTTTTTTTAAATGCAACAGAGGGACGCTTTTAGTACAATCATTGTCATCTAAATGTGGCTTAAGTACCAGTTGCTGCTAGTTTGGCTGTTGAGTCTTGTTTATCTTTGAGCAAAAATTGCCGTTAGCCAACATATATTTCATTTCAAGTTCCCCGTCAAAAGGACACGCTAATTATTTGTGTGATACGGAGATCCTCGATAACCTTTGCTTAATACTAACACACACTGCGAGGATTTTATTCTGCGTAGCAATGATGATTCTGAATTTAGTTAATTTGCTCCGCCAAAGATTTTGAAATAGCCTTGATCTTGATATGAAGCAGACAACCCGTGATCAGTTCCTGGTGATGGAAGCTGACCAGAGCACCACTCACACAAATAACTTAATGCATCACTTAAAGCGATTATATTTATGATGTAGCCCCCGTGGGCATAATTTCAGGACAATAGTAAACGCCTGAGAAACCTCACAAATCCAACTGGCTCATGAATGTCGGCTAACATTAGCCGCCGTTAGCTGCTGGTCCTACCACACCGAGCGTGGAGGGTCCGCTTTGACTTCGCATTCGCGACAAGAGGAACGTGTTATTTCTTCTGGACAAAACTAGTCCACTCTAGTCCAGGATTAGTTCCATCTCTAATAAACAGAGTCATCTGATCCTCGTCTTCCATCCCGCCCACAGTCTGATATCGACGGCTGAATGGATCTCGCGGCGCGGGACGAGGCGTGACATTCTAATAAGGCGTGGCAGTCGGCAAGGCGATCTGCACTAACCTGATAATGTGCTGCGGCAATTACATTAACGAGAACTCGAGGAGCGAGGGACATGATGACCGGCAGCCACAAATGGCAATCAAATGGAGGGCTTTGATGGTGCCCCTCCACCTGGGATGTATTTATAATCAGCCAGCCTCCAGTCCCTCCACCCCTGCCCTCCCTCCTCCAACCATCACCAGCTTTTCTTCTGCTCCTCAGCTGGCGGTGTTTCACTTGTGTTCACCGCTGAGAAATGCCGGAACATTTGGGGGCTAACAAAGCTGAAACTGTATTCAGACATATCTGTTTCTGTTCTTATTGTGTCATTGTGATAATCCACACACAAACACAAAAACAAACAAATAAAGCGCTGAGAATACATAAAACACAGTAAATGTTGAAGTGATTGAAGTAGTAACCATCATCACAGGGATTTCTCTTCTGTGGGAAAACATTTAGGATTTTTACTGCGTGATTTCGATGGCGTGAAAGGCAATTTTACACACTCTCCAGATTGTTTAGCAGTTTAGTCGTGACCAGTGGAAACCTGGCACACATTTCAACATTTGCTTCTGTGTCATCAAATCAGTGAACATGTTTTACTCCTTTGTTTCAGTTTTGATCACTTTCCTGTCCTTCCCGATTTTCTGAAGTCTGGTATTTTTTTAGCTAACTAACTAACTAACTAACTAATCCCTATTTATCGGCCTTATAGGATCAAAACTATTACTAAATACATCTATTTTCAAAATGAGTCCAGTATGAAGTTCAGTCGGTAGGAACATTTCCTGTAGCTCGACAAGGCTATTCAATGCAACGGCATTGGGCAAGTCAAAGCATCTAAGAATGTTATTGCAAGTGTCTGGAAATGTGGCGTAGATACCTACAGTGAAACACTCGTGTTGTTTTGTCGCATTAACTGTAATTATACGATATGAAATAAATGTTTCTATGGGCTGTGTTTTCTCTACTTCCTGTTGCTGACGGTGAACACATGAGCGGCCAAATTGCTGAAGGGGCACCGTTTTTCTGATGTTGACGAAAGACCGAATAAACTTTTATAGATTTATTCCGATGATAAAAACTGGAATAAGTAGTTGCGTCGGAGGTAGAGGCAGGAAGAACTTTCAGTTGTCCTTTAACACTGTTAATCACATATCGCTGCCTCTTCGGATTAAATTAGAGAAACTGACATACGATATTAAGGAACACGTGATTAACTAAGTCATAAACACGTGATATTAACCATCAGTGTTGCTGTCAGCCTCCTCCAGCTGCCGGCTGGCGTCCTTTCAGGCAGAGTTTTCGTGTTGTCCTTCGTGTCTGCGTGAGTTCCCTCCAGGTGCTTTGACCTCCTGCCACCGTCCACAGACATGAATCTTAGGTTGACTCGTGATTCTAAATTACCTGTAGGTGTGAATATCAGCGTGAACGGTTGTACCCTTCCTCTCGTCCCTCGTCAGCCGGGATGGACTGTCACCCTGAGCGAGAGGAGCGGTTACTGATAATAGTTGCAGAAGTTGAGCTCTAAACTAGCTTAGGTCACACTTGTTCCTGTGGGAGATGAAAGCTGTAAAGTGATCATCAGATCCCACAGATACACTGTACACAGTCTGAACGTGCTGCTGCTCCTCCCAGCCTTATTTTTGGGCCAACAGTGGGTCAAATGAGTGAGACTGGAGGTGAGGAGGAGCCAGGATGCTCGTGTAAACGCCGCTCTGGCTGCTGCTTTTAAAACACACTTCTTGCTGGTGCGTGTGGAACATAAACGCCACGGTAGTTTTATCATCAGGATCTTTTGGCTTCTTTGGTTGAAATTTGCAACGCGAGACGAACGACACCTCCAAAGTGTGCGTGTTCGGGTTCGCACACACTGGCGCACAATAGGCAGGCACGCAGCTACGCATAAAAACACAATCATGTGCTCCCTCCCCTCCTCTCTCCGCCTCTCTCCACCTCTCTCCCTCTCTCCTTCATTCCTTCATGCCCCCTCTCTCTCATCAGACATGCGTGCACACACAAACACAAACACACTGTACGCAGAATCACAGCGGTGTAGCCTGACGTGCAGGGAGGCAGAGATGCGAGGGGAGAGAAGATGTGATCGTCCTCACATGCAGGAGGGTGAGACGGAGCGAGGGAAGCAGGGAAGGAAGGAGGGAGGGAGGGCGAGTCGACGGAGGACGGCTTCGACATACGTGGAAGGATGCTCTGACTAAGAGATGATGTGAGTGTCCGTTCGAGAGAATCTCTGCGTCCCTCTCTCTCTCCCCTCCTCCTCCTCCTCCTCCTCTTCCTCCTCCCGCCACTCACCCGCCAGCTGTTTCTCTGTCCGCTCTCCTCTTCCTGTCTGCGTCGATGCGTCTCCTCCTCCCCACCTCCTTTTCCTGGCTCTACCCTCTCATTCATGCTTTGTTTACAGTAAATGTGAAGAGATAGTGCATGTGTGTGTATCAGAGGCTGGAAAAGAAGCAGGAAAGGAAAGAAGGGGGATATTTAAGTGTAATTTCAAGGCACGTGGTGTCAGTAACAGCAGCATCTGCACAGCTTATTCTGAGACAATCGAGAGCAAATCAGCTGCCATGAGCCTGTTTGTTTTGCGTGACGTTAATTTATGATTGAAGCGTTGTGTCACGGGATGATGCTGATGACAAATGTTTCATTTCATCCCCCTCACCTGAATTATTGCTTCAGACCTATCTGCTTCTTTTATGAATGGGAAATCATGACAGTGACAGATCAGCTGAGTAGCAAGTGAAGAAGAAGGGATGACGAGGATGAGGAGGAAGTGTGTGTGTGTGTGTGTGTGTGTGTGTGTGTGTGTGTGTGTGGTGTTAATCACATCAATATGAGCTACATGTGTCTGTTTGTCTGTGTGGGTGTCTGTGCTGCAAACAACCCAATCACCTCACACTCTCTCTCTCTCTCTCTCTCTCTCTCTCTCTCTCTCTCTCGCCTCTTTTTAAGCCACCTCACGCCCCCTCCCCTGCCCTTGCTCCTCTTCTCTCTCTCCCTCTCTCTCCTTCCTCTCTCTCTCTCTCTCTCTCTCTCTCTCTCTCTCCTTGTGTCGCAGTCACAATGAACCATTTCCGTCTCTCTCCCTCACCCATTCCTCCTCTCTCCCTGTCTCAAGTATGAAGGGGCTGGGAGAGCTCGGCCCTCTCCCTTTCCCTTCTTCCATCCCTCTCTCCTCCTCTTCCTCCTCCTCTCCTCCTCCTCCTATCTCGTGGCTCGCGCTCGCCGCTGTCTCGCTGGAAGACGAGGAGGAGAAGGAGCAGGAGCAGGAGGAGGAGGAGAGGGAGAGGAGGAAATGGCGATGGGGGCATGCAGCGAGGAGGATCTCTCCCTCTCCCTCTCCCTCTCTTCTTCCTGGCCGTCGCTCGGCCCTGTGAATAGGAGCGTCTGGTTCATTTACAGGTAGCTGCTATCCCCCCCCCCCCCCCCCCTCCCTCTCTCTCTCTCTCTCTCTCTCTCTCTCTCGCTCTGTCTCCCCCTCTCTCTCCCTGTCTCTCTCTCTGTCTCGCTCCAGTTGCCGGGGGAGATGAGGGGGCGGAAGGAGGGATGCCTGCATGTGGACTTCATGGTCGGCGGGGCAGGATCGATTGGATAGGCCGACAGATGTTGCGATGCATGTTTGCAGATGGATGTGTTTGATTCTCTGCATCTGTGTGTGTATGTGTGTGTGTGTGTGTGTGTGTGTGTGTGTGTGTGTGTGTGAGGACGGACCGCAGCTGGATTCTGTGCGTGTGTGTGTGAGGAGCTGCGCAGACCGGTGTTTCAGCAGTGCAGCCGCTCCGTGTCTCGCTGTATGAACATGTGTGCGCGTCGTTTTCTTTGAATCGCCCTCTGCACAAACACCAGTGCTGCACCGGCACAAGTGATGCTTGTAGCCATGATGGCGTGCTTGTGTTTGTGTGTGTGTGTGTGTGTGTGTGTGTGTGAATGCTGTCCAGGTACGGCAGGAAAAACTCTCCTCCCCCGTTGGCTGGTTGATTGCATGCGTCCTGTGTGGTGTGTTTCCATGTGTTTACCCGTGAGCCTGCGTTCCAGTGGGAGGGGGTCACATTGGTCGCACAGTGCACAGTGATGCAGCACGCGTGACAACTTCCAGCATCCTTCTGACACCTCTAAATCTCTACGGCAGCCTGCTTGGCCCCTGTTGTAACGCCTCGGCTTCCTTCACGCAGTCTGAGTTGTTGCCTCGCCATGTGCCAGATCGTTCGGCTCACTCAGTTGTGGTTTGGATGCCGTTGACCACGCTGGGCTGAGCCGTGCGGTCAGCAGCTGGATCCTCACAGCGTCGCGGTCCACCGTGGTGCACCACAACGCCTCAAACATGCTCTTTCTTGCAAAATAAGAGCTGAACTAATGGTGTGATCAGGTGTCAGCTGGTAAAGAAGTGCTCTAAAATGCCCAAAAAAGTGTAAATATGAGGGATAAACTGCTAATAATCACACCTAAAGTGGCACGTCGAGGCTTATGCCTTTACACCTGCCAAGTGTGACTTGTCATGTGATGATTCCCGGCTTTACAAGTTAAAGAGGATTTACCTTTAACGCCCTACAAAACAAATAACTTGCACACAGTGGATTCGGGGACAGTGGGCTCTTCTGTGGACTCGCCGCTTGTGCAGGCTGCAGTATTTTTCAGCATTTCAGAGGGTACATCCACTTAAAGTTGATGGCATGCTTGATGACAGCTAGGCGCTGGATGGAAGGCATTCCAGGGATAATTGCTACGCACACAAACCCTGTGTGGTTACTGAGCATGTGCAGAGACCGTGGATGGATGTAGGCGAAGCGGTGCAACATAAACATGACATTTCTGAGACAAACTGCCAGCTGTTTGTTAGAGGACACTGTGTAAAAGCATTGGCATAAATGTTTGTTCACATTGCGAGTGACTTGGCTTTGTGTGATTGTTGGCTGTGGGGAAGTGCATCTGTGCAGGTTTGATGGTGCACATTCTACCGTGTTTCTGAGGCTTTCGACCATGCGGCACCTCCAATAAGCTCTAAAGTTTTGTGGATTGATGTGTGTTCTCTGCACGCATGACGAGGTGACCTCTTGCTCATGTGGCCTGCAGGCTCGGAGTGACTGTGTGTATCTGCATTACTTTCTACCGATTCCCAAAATGAGTCTATTTTAAAGGCACAGTCCTCATTTAAATGTTCCGAATGAAAAGATATTATTTTAAACCGTTCAAATTTACCTGAAAGCATCAACAAAAAGGCTATTCACAATAGCATTTTTGATGAGTCACGTCAGATGATGTTTATATATTGTGTTGCAGGAGTGGTTAAGTTGCTAACGGCTAGCTTCGGCCTGGCCTGTCTCGAGGGACCTTATTAATCCATCCATGCCAGAGTTCTCTCTTGCTCGTCTCCTGCTTCAAACCTCTCAGTTCCCTTCTTGAGTTCCTGGGCCATCAGAGTCCAGGTCACCCTGGATCACCTCTGTCCCCGGGGCTGTGGCTAATCCACGCTGCCGCAATTTTCATTTTAAAACAATCTCTGTCCAGATGAGCCTTTCGGTTCTGTTTTCAGGCCAAATAAAAGTCTGTCCAAATAAAGCTTTACACAACATTTGTCACATGATTGTTTATTCACTCATGTGCACTGGGCATGTATGGCTGTAAACAGGAAGCAGGTGGGTTGGTTGAGGACGACGAGAGATTTCTTTGCATGGACTAAGGATGAGATGGAACTGTTCCTGATGAGACCTGAGCAGAAACACAGAGCGTTCACAATCATCTCCTGTCATCCAGACTTATACGGGGTCAGCAGCCATTACAGATTTTTCATTATAGGGACCCTTATAACACCAGAATGGTGTAAATTCTGGACATAAATGTTTGGAACTGCTCCACATCAGGAATCCCGTCGAGTCCCTCCAGCGTGGACCTGAAAATCAACTTCTTCCAGCGCACAAAAAGTCCTTTACTATTAGCGTAAAGAACCTCAACACTCCCCCAGTGCGCCAAGCTACCATACTATTGTTTGAGGCTGTGAAAGGGCCCATTTTGAACACTGAAGAGGGCTCCGGTATTTTTCGACCTAAGCCGTGTTTTTCTGGTCTTTAGGGCTGTAAAATGTCACAAAAGTCCCCTTTCTTGTGACATTTACTCCAGTTTAGAGTTTGGTTGCGAGGACTGTTTACCTCAACAAGGCTAAGAACAAAAACACAGAAAAACGCTTTTTTTTTTGTTTTTGTTTTTACACTAACTACACTCAAAATGAAAGTGTCTGATAACATGGAGCAGAGAGCTACAGTGAAACATCCCTGTGTTTTTCACTCAGTAACTGTAAAGATGATGTATAAGACAAATGCTTATACAAACTGTGTTTTTTCATAACGGTCTCTGCTTCCTGTCGCTGCTGGTGCCGCTCAGACACCGGCAGAAGTTGGGACACAAAACCCTCAGAATTCAATTACATTGTTTGGAGTATGAACTCAACCGGTGGCTAATTCTGACATATTGCACCTTTTTAAGAGTTGGGCACGAGCCCACGAGCCCACGAGCCCATTCATCCGCTCGGTCCCTATCGGGCCGAGCAGCAGAGATGAACAGAAGAGGACAACAATAACAGAGAGACGGAGTCTTGGCACAGACGGAGAGGCTCTCGCAGCCCGTGGAGAGCATTGTGCACTCAATAGGCTGAATGAGAAAGATCATTAGGGGGGAAATGTGATTAGGAAAAAATGAGTAGAAGTTTGGAGAACAAGGGAATGAAGTTAGTGCGGAGCAGTCGGGGCCATTAGGTTGGAGAAATGTAAGAAGGGATCAAATCCAGTGAAGAGTGAAAGAGAAGGGGATGAACAGATGGAGTGGGTTGGGACTATTTTGGTGCACGATGGGATTATCAGCATGTGGTTACAGTATGTTACAGCTGACACCGTATATATGTACATCTCTGACTCACTGACTGGTGTTTCTATTCATACAAAGACCACGACTCCACGAGAGTCCAGCAGCCACACGCCTCTTTGAATGGACACATCCAACAAACAAAAAAATGAGAGGGGAAACACACATTTTAACTAGTCAACTTGGTCTGGCTGCAGGGATGTAATGAAAATCCCTCCCGCACGCACAAAAAACAGCAGCACGGCAGACGTCAGCATGAAAGTATGGGATCGTTTGTCAAAACGCCACCTGGTGGCCAACCCTGATGTCAGAAAATGTTGAAAATCAAATCAGCTCCGCACCTCATGGATGACTACTTGTGTGCATAAAGGAAAAAAAAAAAATCATGATTCAGCAGTTTTTGAGACTTTACGCTGACTCGATGGATCTGCAGCAGAGGCGGTACACACGGCAACGGTGCTAATGATTCCGTGATGTCTCTGAGTCTTGGGGATATACTCGCAGAAATGCATTTTGGTAGCAACACATTTGTTTTTAACAGTAATAAAGGTAAAAATATGCGCATTTAAATAGTGTCATTCTGTCCTCACTCCTTTAGCGCTCAGATCCTTTTGTAAAGACACCAAAAGAACAATGCAACAATATTCTCTTACAAGTGAAATACAAAACTTATTTTGTTCTGCAGAAAAGTAGCCTCTGTGAGCTGTTATATTGGACTTTGAACTTTAACACTGTGAAAACAGAAACATTGTGATTTTTAGGTAAGCTCAACAAAAAACATTAACTGTTTCAACATCCTTTGCTGTATATGCACATTTGGAAATACACATAAGGGATTCCAGTTTAATTAGCGTGGGTGTGACGTCGTCAGACGAGGACGCAGGAAGTAGAAAGTGGACAGCATTACAGCTGAGGTGTGTTTGGGTTGTGTGATGTAGATTCTATGTTTTTCACCTCACATCCTCATTCGCACATTGGTGTTTTGTATGTTTCCGTCTCGTGTTATTTCTAACTCTGCGTCCGTCTCCTCTCTGCTAGTGACTACATAATCAAGGAGAAGACGGTGCTTCTGCAGAAAAAAGACAGCGAGGGCTTTGGCTTTGTGCTGAGGGGGGCCAAAGGTGAGACATGTGAAATGAACGCAAACCTCGTGACCACACTCTTTGACTTATTTTTAATCATATGTGACACAATCTTTCCCTGTTCCTGCAGCCCAGACGCCTATCGAGGAGTTCACCCCCACCCCGGCCTTCCCCGCCCTGCAGTACTTGGAGTCGGTGGACGAGGGCGGCGTCGCCTGGAGAGCCGGCCTCAGGATGGGAGACTTCCTCATAGAGGTAGTGCCATGTTTCTCCTTTTTGCTTTGCCGTTTAAAACACTGGCATATTTTTTTAGAGGCTTTTCAGAAGCAGTACAGAGCTACGTAGCAATCAGAGAAAGTTGTGAGCTCCAATATAAATAAATAAAGAAGCTAAATCCGGATGTGATTATGAATTTTCATCAACATTTTCAGTTTAAAATCTTTTGACTTCACATCTGGATCCACTTATATTTTGTTCTGTGGCATTGGCTTGTGTATTGACACAGGCGACATACGAGTTATCATATAAATATTCCATATAACCCCAATTCCCAAAAAGTTGGGACGCTGTGTAAAATCTAAATAAAAACAGAATGCAATGATTTGCAAATCACATAAACCCATATTTTATTCACAATAGAACATAAAAGTGAGACATTGTACCATCTCATGAAAAATATCAGGTCATTTTGAATTTGATGGCACTAACACATCCCAAAAATGTCAGGATGGGGGCAACAAAAGGCTGGAGAAGTAAGTGAAACTAATAAAAAAAAACAGCTTGATGAGCATTTTGCAACTATTTAGGTTAATTGGCAACAGGTCAGTATCATGGCTGGAGAGGCAGAGTGTCTCAGAGGTAAAGGTGTGCAGAGGTTCACCAATCTGGGAAAAAATGTGGAACAATTTGAGAAAAATGATCCTCAATGTAAAATTACGAAGACTCTGAACACCTCGCCATCTACAGTACATAACATCATCAAAAGATTCTAAGAATCTGGACAAATCTCTGTGTACATCTGACAAGGCCGAAGGTCAATGTTGGACGCTTGAAAAATCCAGCAAAGGCGACCAAGCGACTGTAGAGCAGCCAGAATCCCACATCAGACAAGAATGGGACAACATTCCTCCCCTAAAACTCCAGCAAATAGTTTCCTCCCTTCCCAGACATTTACAGACTGTTGTTAGAAGAAGAGAGGATGCGACAGAATGGTCAACACGGACGTGTCCCAACTCTTTTGAGAAACATTGGTGTCTCATTTTTGTCTTCGTAAATGATACATTTTCTAACATTTGAGATGTTTTTTATGTTGTATTTTGAGTAAAATATGGATTTATGAGATGTGCAAATCACTGCATCGTGTTCTTCTTTACATTTTACACAGTGACCCAGCTTTTCTTGGAATTCTGGTTGTATGTCAAACCTTACAAACACGTTATATCAGCGGACAAATTCCCCCAAATCAAGTGCAAATTTTGCCATTCCAGTTTTTTAGAAACACAAACACGAGGGATTTGAGAGACATTTTAAGTTAATTTAAAGCTTTCTTCTACCATTCTGTAAAAACAATAAGTTGAATAGATCTGATTTTAGGATTCGTTAGGTTGTTGATCCACTGTTTTTAAACTATGGTTTGACAAATTAAAGGAGAATTCCAGTGTTTTCAACTTAAAGCTGCAGTGTGTAGAGTGTAGTGGTATCTATTTGCAAACACGTATTCATAATATTCTTAACTATGTTAAAGTTAGTTTGTAATCACAAAAATCAAAAACTGTGGTGTTTATGTAACAAACAGAATAACTTTGCACCGCCATGATTCTATGGGAGCCAAGAATGGACAAAAAGGCTTGAAGATGTATTTGTATATCATAGCGGCAGCTGGAATACAACTGACGAGGAAGACCGACCCCATTAAAAGTAATGAAGAAGAAGGAGTAGGAGGAGGAGTTCTGCTCACCTTTAGATGTTGCCAATTTTCACACATTGCACCTTTAAGCTCTATTTCCTGAACTTTGAGGGTCTAAAATGTCACAGAATCAATTTCAGCTGCTTGAAAAACTACTTTCTGACATTTAAAAAAGACAAACAAATACAAATAGATTAATTATAATTCATTTGTCTTTTCTTTTGTAAACAACAGAAAGCAGCAGGAAATATTGCCGCTGTGACTGATTGTGTCTTGAGGGCTCCGTAGGTGACAGCGAGCCGTTGTTTGTGGTAGAAAAAGTAATTTTTCTCTGACATCCCATCATGCCTTGTGCTATAGCACTGTAGCTATATCGAGCTATATCGAGCCATTTTCAAAGAAAGATGAATTGTGTGAGGTTTTAGACCCTCAAGCTTTGGGGGCTTAGGTTAAAAAAATACCAGAATTCTCCTTTAATTAATGTCCACAAAGCTGAGCGACACACGAGTTTTCACTTCATCTGCTTTACCGACAAGATGTCGAGTACTAAACCCTCCGTCTCCACATCTGCCCCAGGTTAACGGTCAGAACGTGGTGAAGGTTGGCCACCGGCAGGTCGTCAACATGATCCGGCAAGGTGGCAACAGCCTCATGGTCAAGGTTGTCATGGTAACCCGCAACCCCGACATGGAGGAGGGCTCGAGGAAGAAAAGTAAGGGTCTGTCTTCTGCCCCCAGTGGGTGGTGACTGAGCGTCCCGACTGACCGCTGCTGCCTCTCCCTCCCCTCCCCTCCAGTCCCCCAGCAGAGTAAGAAGCTGAGCACCCCGGCCATCGCCCTCAGGTCCAAATCCATGACTTCAGAACTGGAGGAGATGGGTAAGAAACGGGCTTCCGTAAAGTTTGGGGCTGGGGATGTTGACCAATGAAGAGTGTAGTTTAGAGCTACAGAGGAGGAGAAGAAGACAGGAGAAATAGATGGGGAGTGATAGAAACAGTGTGAAACCGGAGTGTTGGGGGCTGTTGAAGATGTTCAGAGTTGTGAAGGGGAGCTGAGATGGGGCTAAATTTAGATGGTAAGAAAGTGGTGAGGGAGATGTCAGCTCAGTGAGAGGAAGTACAGGGAATGAATAAAGAGAGAGAGAGAGAGAGAGAGAGAGTGATTGGCTGCTGCCATGGATGAAGGTCTCAATGCATTTCACTGTTCTTTCAGAGGTTCCACACTGTCACTTCCAGCACCCCCACTACAGGTAACCCCACACGGTTAAAACGTGTCGCCATCCAACCCCTGTGATCCCCGGCCTCTCTTACCTCTTACCCCCCTGCA
>KV751363.1:1296505-1313114 GCA_001698575.1 Mola mola
GCATTTGCAACAGGAAACTGATGCCAGTGAAATGTCACTTGTGGCACGTAGGGGTTGACCTTATAGCACAGCTGTGGAGGGAGGTGAGGATGAAAAGCTGGACCAGAGAACGAGACGCAGACCAGCCGAGACTTTCATGTGGAAGAGGTGGAGGCTCTCGAATGGACAAATGGACATTTTGTGTTGAACAGCTGATGCTACATCAGAGTACAGACTGTAGTGCAGCAACTGTAACCACTGAACATAAAAAGATGAACAACACGAGAGCTCTCCGAAAGTGAGTCCAAGTCATCTCGATTGCCCCCTGGTGGCCGGCTGCAGTATATG
Source organism: Mola mola (assembly GCA_001698575.1). Taxonomy (NCBI): domain Eukaryota; kingdom Metazoa; phylum Chordata; class Actinopteri; order Tetraodontiformes; family Molidae; genus Mola; species Mola mola. Next base: position 1,296,833 of record KV751363.1, read on the forward strand.
TCTAAGCCCCTTCTCCTCTTCAAGTTTGATTGGGGCCAAGTTAAAAACCCGAAGTGCTCCTCAAATAAATCCTTTTCCCGAAGATGGTTTCTGTCATTTCAGATCGTTCTTATCACACTCATGCATGTTCAAGTCGGGCTGGGTGATATGGCAAAAAAACGTGATCAGTACACAGCTTTCCGTACTGATCAATATCAATATTTATCACGCGTGTATTTTGTTCTGATGCTGACATTTCAAAGACCACACAGTCTGAAGAAACCAGAGGTTTAATTCGTTAACCATAACCCTTTTTTTAAGGTGTTCATGCATAAAAACAATTCATACCAGTAGTGGGCAGCAGCGCCCAGGTAAAAGATAATTAATAGCAGCGTATTCATCCTTCCTTCACTTCTTTCCCTTTTCTTATGATTATGTTTTCCTTTTTAATGTCTGCAAAACAAACAAGTGCAAACAAAGTGAATAGTCAGTTATAGTTACATGACTCTATTCTGTAAACAACTTATCAAAACAACGTAAGAACAACTCAATAAATAATTTGCTATACAATAAAACAGCGCTCCTGTGTTTGAGGGGCGGGGCCAACATTTTCAGATATACAAACCACTACCCCACAACAACCGTTCCTCCCCTTGCTGCACCTCAAACGACCTAGGCTGGCAACAGGAAGTGGGCGTACACTACATGCGGATATCACATGTAGATGTCCAAATTTTATGATAAAACTCTAAATTTGACTTCAATCCCGTTTTGAGATCGTTTTATGGCTCAGTCTGACTTTTTTTTTGCAGAGATAAACTATGAGCAGATGTAGGCCTCAGTTTTGTGTCCTCTGGCATTAAAATAATCACCTTAAAACGGACAATTCACCCCAATATCGTAAACACACATTTCCTTCTTACCTCTAGTGTTTCTATTTTATTTGTACAGATTGATTTGGTGTGAGCTGCTCAGTTTATGACACAGGCTGTAGAGATGTCTGCCTTCTCTCCAGTATAATGGAACTAGACGGCACGTCGCCTGTGGTGCTCAACAGTCCAAAAAAAAAAAGAAAGAAGTTAGAAAAACTCAAGAGTGGGATGTCTGTCCAGAAATCTTGACCCAGTTACTGAAGATATACACAGACCTTGGTAGCTAACGAAACTAAGATCACAGCTCAGCTGAGTGTTGACATCCTGATCTGTCACGAACATGCGAGCGTCTCGGGTTGGGGTTGATGTTTGGTAGAGCGAAAATAGTTCCTGCTTGATTTCTGGAAAGATGTTGCTCACTCACTCTGCCTCCAACCTAAATTGATAAATATCACTCCGGGGATTAGGAGGAAAAATATGCATTTTTCATCTTGGGGAGAACCGTCCCCTTAAAAAACAAAGGAATCACAAAACAGTGTTAAATACTGGCAACAATACCCACTTTGTCGATCCCCAAAAAATTAGTTATGGGGTATTGGTGTCATGGTTTAAAGTTCTCCAATAGACCTTCCTCCCAGTTTATTTTGTTGCCAACAATAAGCTTTTCCTCTCTGCTCGCAGCCTGGGAACTATCAGCGCACTGTGAAGAGAACAGAGGACTCCTTCCAGGCCTGTAACGACATCGTGGCGTGTTTCCAGGAGAGGGCTCGCGTGGAGAGGCAGTACGCCCAGCAGCTCCAAGAGTGGAGCAACAAGTGGAAGCCAGTGGTGGACTCCAGTAAGTACAGAGGCTGCAGGTCCAGAGGTGGTGAGAGGCACACTTTCATGTCACTATTGACACATCTATCACATCTTTTTCTAAAGTCTCGGTCCTCCTCCCTCAGGTCCTCTTTATGGATCGCTTATGAGGGCCTGGCAGTGTTTCCTGTCCTCCGCCGACCGACTGGCCTCCTTACACGCCTCCATCTGTCGCTCCCTGGTGTCGGAGGACGGAGATCGGGTCAGGACCTGGCAAAAGGACACCTTCCACAAGAAGTTATTTGGAGGATTTAAGGAGTCCCAGGACATTGAGACGGGCTTTATACGTGCCCAGAAGCCGTGGGCCAAGCGACTTAAAAAGGTCGGACTGTTTCAGATTAAAAAGCCGGGCTCTGGGGGGGGGGATTATGCTGATGATTGCAAGCTCCAGTCTGAAACACTGATATAAAATAGAAAAATTGACTTCTAGAGGACAGATTCACATTCAGAGATGTAAAAGTGTGAAGATACTCCAGTCCTACGGAAGTTAAACTGAATTTTTGTGGGTGCTACGGAAGCTATTTTCAACCTCTGGCCCATTGCAGGGTCTCAAAGCATCATCTCGTAGGCCTTATTTATAAAGACAGTAATCTATATTTCTAAAAGTGAACAGGGATTCCCATAAATAGAACTTGAAAAAAGCACTCAGAGAGCAAAGACCTCCACCAAGGCCAAACAGTCCCCTCACACACGTCAGTAGACCTGCTCCTATTTCACCTTTATTGCAAACAAAAACTATTAGTTTATGTTTTGGTCTTAAATGTGATTTTCCTGTCAGATATATGTAATTTTGTCCGAAAAAGAGCACATGTTGTTGGTGCCACCTTAAGACATGAACTGCAGGTACAGTTGGTTCTGGCTATATCATGGACCCCAAAATGACAGCATTTGCACCTTTGCATTTCAATTCCCTATATAAATATGTCCAAAATATGTGTTTGACCTTTAAATGAGCTTGACTTTTGACATAGACAAGCCAAAAAGTTAACCATTTGTAGCCAGTGCTGGCAGCTTAAAAATGACACCAGATGGACCTCTATGTGTCAATTCTGTCTGAATTTGTTAAAAAAAAAAACACATTCTATTTGACCTTTCAGAGGCCTTCACTTTGGACCTTTGACCACCAAAATGGTTGAGCTGTTGAGCTGCTGTCAAAATTCAAACTAATCAAATCAAAACTTTTGGAGTTATCCTGTTCAGAAACAAACACTGGCAAAAACATAACCTCCTAATCGGAGTTTAAAATGCCTAATTTCAATGACGAGTTAAGGTACATTGGAAAATCATAAGGAAAAAATGTTCTACAACTACTAGAAAAAATCTGCTGAAGTTAGCTAATGTTCCCTTGGATGAAGTGATTTTTTTTCTGTCTTTTTTTAGCATTTATTCAGAAGGAAATCCTCAGAAATCTGCTGACAATCAGAAATAAGTCCTTGGTTGGAAAAGGTTGTGGGAATCTGCTTTGTAAATGTCTCGCTGTCTTCAATCCGTGGAGGAAGATTTGAACCAATAGGGGGAAAAAAAATGTATTTTATGTTTTTTCCTTCATACTTGCAACCATCAGTTTTAATTCAATACCACCTGTCAAATCTTGCATAAAACTTCAACTTCACAATTCTCTCACAGGAAAAACAGACATTCAACATCGCTGCCTGGTGCACAACACAATGTCCAAGTCAAGTCAGTTATATTTCAGCAGCAATTCACCAGAAAAGTCACCTCGTTACCATGTAGAGCAGGTCCAGACCGAACTATTCTATTATCACTTTATGTAATTATTACTTAAGAGAGACCCAACTGTGACAGTGGCAAGAAAAAACTTTCGTTTAGAGTCAAAGAACATTGAAAAAGTTCAATCTTAATGTTAAATCTAAATACTTAGGGTTATATTCAGCGATACATTTGGATATAACTTTAAACATTTTCACTTTGTTAACAATTACGTATTCATATCACATGAATATCACAAGCGAAATTGGCTAAATGAGAGGAAAGAGAGCTAAATATTTTAAAAATATGTATATATAAAAAGTTAATTAAACATCATATCCTTTCCCCCAGCTTCCCTGATAAGATAAGATGTAACTTCATTGATCCCCCTTGGGAGAAATTCAAGTTGACACAGCAGTACAAGTGAAAGTGACAGATCCGCATGAGTTCAGCCTCACCAGCACAGATTCTGTCCCCTGTTTTCAGGATCACGTCTATCTGTCACATGACAGGGCACTTTAATCAAGAACACTAATTCTCAACAGTTTCTCTCAGGCACTCATAAGCAGAGTGGCCTGAAGGCAGCTGAAGTCGAGTGGACGTTCACTGAATATATCCAGACCCCTTCAGCAATCAATACTTACAATATAATACTATATACTAAAAGTGACGGCAATATCTGAAATGGGCGCTATTGAGTAGATGGCCTCAATTAAAGATCTATATTTGGATCTCAGGGGTTTAATGTGCTGCAAGGTGATTTTCAAAGTCATCTCAGGTTTCTAAATGAGCTGTGCGTGTTAAATTGCTGTTGAATGGATGAGGTGGATTTATCCTCAGCTGTAGATAATAGGGTTTGTTACGGTTCTGCTCTGTCCACAGCTGGACAAGGCTCGGTGCGCGTACCACAAAGTGAGCCGTAAGGAGCAGGCAGCCCGGGAGCGTGAGGCACACGCCCAGGGGAACCCGGACGTCTCCATCGACAAACAGAAGAAGATCCAGGAGGAGAGAGAGCTGGCTCAGCAGGAGGCCGACAAGGTGAGCGAGGGATGAAACCGCACCTCCGGGAAACCTCCTAAAAAGTGGAGCCTAGACGGCGTTGTCATGGCCTCGTATTGGGGCGTCCCGCATTTTGTAACTTCATAAGGCCTGACTGAGTCTTCTGTAATCCTTAGTTTGTGCCAGTTCACCATTAACATCCAAGCTAGAGCGTCAAAATGTATAAATTCTATGAAAACATCACAAACTCGGGGTTTCATGCAGTGAAACTAATGGGATGGTTCAGGCTGCTGAAGCTGTGCCTGTAAAATGTGCATAATCTGATTTCATCACAGACCCCACTCCCCTCAAATTCAATAAATTCTATCCAGCAGGCCTGCAACCACTTTATTTTATGGACACAGCATGAGGTTTGACGTAGTGAATGTCTGAGGACACACAAAAATGTTATTGCTGGCTGAACGATGAATTTTAGCTCCGTGCTGCTAAAAGCTGAGGTTTGATTGACAGTTGGCTGCCATGATGTTAATGGTTTTAATGGTTCGAGCTTACGTAAGAAGTCAGCATTTTGTTTTACACAAAGAAGAACATGATTACGCTTAATTTTATAATTAGGCATCTATTGTAAATTTGATGGACAGCAGGATCTAAAATGCCACTTTTAACCGGGACTGCTGTTTGGGTTTCCAGCTGTTGTCCTAACATTTTGTTACCTTATTTAACCTTATTTCTAACCACCCATCGTAAAGCTCGGACATCAGAAGAACGAGGCGTATTTAGTTGGGATGGCTTATAGGAGTGTCTCCCCACTGACAACTGCATGTTGATGAAAAAAGATTAGATCAAATTCGATTAGCCCGATATTTGGTACGTACATTGAGAGAACAATCACCGTAGTCGCTCTATGAAGTTGTCGTCCTTAAGGAGGTAACGATGTCACTGTGTGAATGTGACTCAGTGAGTCCCTGGTTGTTGTGTCCGAATGCTTCCAGGTCCGTGCTCGCTATGAGAAAGTCCTGGAGGAGGTGAACCGCTACGCTCCGCGCTACATGGAGGAGATGGAGTCCATCTTTGACCAATCGCAGGACGAAGAGCGCAAGAGGATTGTCTTCCTCAAGCAGGCCTTCCTCTCCATCCACAATCACCTAGACATCACCACCAACGAGAGGTGAGCACATCCATCACTGGGGTGACATCTGTGTCTCCTCGTCGTGTCTCTGCCTGTGTGCTGGAATCAACACTTTGACTTACTCTGATTAATGCTGTTCCACTAAAAATGGCACCAACGCTTCTCAGCCACTCGCCTCTCCCCTAATAAGGAAACTAATAACTAAGACTGCAACTTAATGATTTTATGAAAATCGTTAGGGGCCACAGGGGGATATGGGGTAGATGAGAGAAATCATATTGCCTATTAATCTTCCTGATTTTTGGGAAAATACATAACTGAACATGCTCTGCAGGGCTGTGCAGCCACATTATGTGCCCATTAGAAATTTAAATAGATGTTAGTCAGAGTTTAACCATCAGATCAACATCAGCGGGTTAAATTAGAATGGATACCATGTCAATAAGGACGCAGCTTCCAAATTTAACCCCCATTATGCCTGTATATTGTGTTTACTATACCACGCTTACATTGTGAGTCATTGAAATCAATTGTTGCCATTAGGCTGAAAATTGAATACGGAATACGAGAAGCAAGCACTCAGAGAGCTCATACCTCCTCCAAGGCCGGGCAATCCCGTCCCACATGTCAGTAGAGCAGCTCATATTTCAGCTTTCTGCCAGACTTTTGGTTTCAGTGATTCCGCAATGTGACTTCTTTCACATGTTGTTGGTGCCACCTGATGGCTGCCACAAGAACTGCAGGGCCAGCTGGTTCTGGCTATGTGATGCCCCCGGGATTAACTACAAAATGACACCATTTACACCTCTGCATGCCAATTCCTTTTGGAAATATGTCCAGAAAAATGTGTTTGACCTTTCAGTGACCTTGACCTTTTCACATAGAGAGACCAAACGTCTGTTGCCAGTGCCAAATGACACCAGTTGGACCTCTCTACGTCAATTCTTTCTGGAGTTATGGCCAAAAATGCGAGCTTTTTGACCTTTCAGTGACGTTGACCTTTGACTTGTGGCCACCAAAAATCAGCTGTAGAATGGGCTGAGACACACTTCTGATGCAAATTTCATTGAAATGCAACAAATAAATAAACTACAAATGCTGGCAAAAGCATAACCTCTTTGGCGGACGTAATAACAAAGAACTGACAGTGGAAACATTTAAGGACACAAGAATATGAAGTGTTTGTTAATTTTCTAGATATCTTTGAGAATTTTAAGAATATTCTAAAAGAGATATTCTTGAGTTGGTGTTTAGAAAGATCTGACGGTCCTTTGTGAATAAAACAAGCTAATGTTGCTGGTTTATAATGAAATTTGTAAAATGGCTTAAAAGTGTGCTAAAGTGTAATTGAAGTTTACATCTTACGGGAACTCTTCAGTTAGTTTGTCTAAAAAGAGTTTAGCTAACATTTATAATTGTTTATAAACTGTTGAACTGAAAGCGAAAGCAGCTGAAGTGTCGCCCCCTTGTGGACTGATTTGCTATCTCCGCTTTTCGCTTCCGTCGACCATGTTTCCGCACCAAGAACTAGCTGAAGCATCCCTGGACGCCACTGAAATGTTGAAAAAATGGGATGGATAAAAGACTCAGTCTATGTTTGCTGTCTATAGAACCTGTATCATTGTCACATTTTCCGTTTTATTCAGCGTGAGGGCCGTGTACGATGAGCTCCACAACACACTGATGGCCATCGACGAGCAGGAGGACCTCCGCTGGTGGAAGAACACCCACGGGCCAGGCATGCCCACCGACTGGCCCCACTTCCAGGTATTCAGCTGTCCGAGCTCAAATCGTTCACTTCTTACTGTTTGATAATTCTGCTGAATCATTATTCTTTCCTTAAGGAGTGGACGCCTGAGAAGAAAAACAAGAAAGGAAAGAAAGAAGTAGAGAAGACAGGAACAATAGAGAAGAGGTGAGTGAATCACCGCCAGGGGAAAGTGTTCCGTGTCAATTTGTCTCGCTGACATGTGCAGCTGATCACACGTCTGTCCGTCTGCCTCTGTTTCCTCCTCCAGCGTGATGATTGGAGGCGTGAGAGTCAGAGCTCTGTACGATTATGTTGGCCAGGAGACGGACGAGCTGTCGTTTAAAGCAGGTAAACACACACACACACACACACACACACACACACACACCACTTACCAAAGTGAAAGACATCCTATTATATTACAGTATTAACATGTATTGAAGTATTTTTTTAGGCAATGTGAGTACTTGATTTCTTGGTCTTCAGTAACTGTATATTTAATATACTGTACGAAGTTGGTTTAGTGCTGTGTTATAAAGAATGTCCAATAAAAATGTCTCTTTCTCCCTGCAGGTGAGGAGTTTTTGAAGATCGAGGACGAGGACGATCAGGGCTGGTGTCGGGGGATTAAGGACGACGGGTGGGAGGGGCTTTACCCGGCCAACTACGTGGAGGTGGTTTAGTTGGGCCGCGTGGCCTGGAAAGGAGATAACTTGTGACATCATTTCGCCGTGTGACGCCGCGGCCCGGAACATAAATGCTGTAAAGGAGCTGTTAGCCAAAGATCTGTCTGTGGCGAGAGTGCGATCACGCGTCGGCGGCTGTGTGTCAGCATTCAGAGAGAAATCTCTTGAAGGATTTTGACAAATGTTTTAATATATACACAATTTATAGACCACTTGTATTGAAGCCATACGATAAACCATGCTTTCATGTAAAAAGTATACAACGCTCGTGAGTTACACTATAAAACGAGCTATTTGGTGCTGGCATTTTATTACAGGACTGCTTTTTATTTTCTTTAAGCTGTTTTTCTTTATCTCTTCACCTCCACGTGTTTCTTATAAAACGCTCACAAAGCCCCTCAGCGAAGAGAATGATGTAGGAAAGACAGACGTATGACCATTTCGTGTTTTATTGGTTTGCTCAAATATGCAATGAAATGCAAAACATCAGTTTCATCTCCGAGTCAAGGTGTTAGCCTAGCATCCTCAACGCACATTCCGAGAAACTCCAGCGCCATCTTGGTTTGCGTCCTGCTTTCTGTAGTCAATATTTTCAAATGAACACATTCTGATACTTACGTCGAGCGCCTGCGAGCAATATCACCGCAGATCTGAGGGGCGTCAGGGGCAAAAGTACCACGTTTTGCTTTTCCCGTCCTCGTGTTTCATGTCGGGACTGGTCAGAGAGAAAACACGACGGTCGCTTGCTCGTGTGTTCCGCTTCGATGCAGCGCCGTCGGTTTGACTGGGCGGAAATACAGACTGTTGACTGTTTTTCACACATTTTTTACGTCTGTGAGTTGAATTTAAGGTGACAGAGCAATAACAGCCAGCTTGGGTGTATTTTTCAAACGGGTATCTGAGCAGGCTTCACCACATTGTTTGGATTTACTTGTCAGTCTGATCTTATTTTGAAGAGAGGAAGTGTGGTTCCGGATGGGACGATGCATATTGACAGGCCTCGATCGACATCCAAGCTTATCTTTTCACTTAGATGTTTCTCCAACACACCTGGATAAGCTGAAAACATGACACGATCAATCAGACGAGTCATTCAATTTGATTTTTAATAGAAGGAAACAAGCGATTTACCTCGTCTGGACGTCCCTGCGTCATATTTCACCTCATTTTTGTCGCGTGACCACTCTCACCATCAATTTTTACGGCCAGAAAAAGCGCTTCAAGCCCACTCATCCCTACCTGCTCAGCCCCAAAACACCTTTGAACACAGCAGCAGAATTTGCCGGCCGAGAGGCAAAGAAATAATCAACCAGTGGCCGACTTAAATGAATTAGGTGGACAAAAACATCAGACCGAAGAAGCGTCAGTGTTGCTGCGTATCTGCAGAACATGTCACTTTAGTTCCACGGACCTGAAATAAGACCGTTTTATTCAATAGTAACCAAGAGGCCTCCTGAGGGTTGTTTTCATACAGAGCAGGTCCAAACATGCCCAGAACGCTCAGAGATGAAGCTGATTCTCAGTTTGTAGCCGCACAGACTAAATTCTTAACATGCCACTGTTCCTTTGTGTCTCCCTGCTTCATATCTAGTCTATGTTGAATCACTGGGTGTCAGATGCTTGTCTCATGCTGGGTTTCCATCGAAATGTACTGCCAAATTTAGCAGGATTCTCCAAAACTCCAACAAAGAAAATGCACATTTATGTGCATTTCCATCCACCAACGTTATGCAAATATTAATTCATTGAGATAAGTAGAGCTTCTTTACCACAGAAGAAGAAGATGATGCAATGAAAGAGCGCAACTAACTAAACACAGTAAAAGATGGACATTGGACATTGGAAATATTACAAAAAGTCAACTACTACTACTGATCTGTGCTTCTCGTCTGCTGCCGCCTCTCTCCTGCAGTGGAGGACGGCCGAGTTGGGTGACGTTTGGGTCACGTGATCTCTCAACGCCATCCTGTATCCTCTCCATCTGCTCCCATTGCACTTATTCCCTTTTACTGACGCGCCAACGCTTCCGCCTCCGTCGAGCGTAAAAAACCTTAAGTGATATTTGGGGATTTTTTTTTTCTGGGAATTTTTCTGTGTTTCCATACATGTTTTTTTTTGTTTTTTTTTTTTTTGCGCAAAATCTAAAATAATAAGCAGAAAAATGACCTACAGAGACCATATTAACCAAAGTCAGGAAACTTCTGCTTCTGCCTTCTTTAGTATTTGTGTCTTTGCCCTGTGTCTTTGTTTATTTGTACCACCACCCAAAAACTTTTTTCAAACTCTTCGTCTTTTGGAAATAAAAACTGAAAATATTACTGGAATGAAACAAGTATTTTTGAGTTTAGGATGGCGAGAATGAATGTGTGTGTGAGAGAAGGAGAGAGAGAGAGAGAGAGAGAGAGAGAGAGAGAGAGAGAGAGAGAGATTTATGTTTGAATTTGTGAATTCGTAAACCATCATTGTCTGCAGGCCTGAATTGCAGCCTGCGGCTGTTACAACATGCACGGAGCTGTCACACACACACACACACACACACACACACACACACACACACACACACACACAGGCCTCATGTCCGGGTCAAGCGATGCTCTTTATCTTGATGATGCCACCACAGAGTCAGACGCGGCCTGTCATCAACACATGGCCGACAGCCAAGGGAGTGACCCGCGCTCGTGTCGGTCTCTCATCCGACCATAAGTCCAGCTGTGACGGTGCACACTAACAACAACACGCTGCGAGGGAGGCTGTCAGCGCACACAGTGAGGCAGGAGCCTGTCGGAATGTCTGTTTCCACATGAGTGATGGAGATAATGACGTGACCCCGAAAGGTGTTTCCGCACCTGTCGACTGATCCGCCTCAGCTGAGCTCTGACAGCCGTCTTAATCTGACAAAGACTGAAAAACAGAGCGTCAAGACCAACTTCTTCTGCCAATGTAAAAAAACCCAAAAATATTCCACTCTAAATTCTTAATCTAAATGCACTTTAGTCTGTGGTAACTGTCTTTTTTGACCCGAGGTTAAAACACAATCAACAACGCATTCCAGCAGTTTTGGTACATGTGGAACATGCGTGTAAATTATTTAGTCTCCCATTAGCACTGTTTGTTACCACAGAGTTTTAGGGCCACTTTTTTTGTGTGTTGTTTTGTTTTGACTTTGAGATTAAAGTGAAAACTTTACGAGGAAGAAGTGAGAATTTTATAAGAATAAAGTTGTGATTTTAAGTGACTTTAGGCGTAAATAAACGAAACAGGGAGCCTGTTTGTGTAGTTTTTATATCAGGGTAAACACAGTTTCTTGCAAATTCTGATACTGATGATAATGTGGTGCTGATGTGCCAAAAGATTAAGAACTTCCCTGTTTGTGGAACCTGTACTGAAGTACATTTTTAAAACTATATTCTCATTTCAAGTTTATTCTCATAAATTTACGAATTTATTTTCCAAGTCCATAATGTACAAGGGATTTTCAGAGCTTTTTCTCCCAACTAGCTGCGGGCAAACGTCACCACAGATCGGTGAGAGTCAACAGTAATTGTTGTAATTGCTGAACACTGAACAGAAATTCAATCTGAGCTGAGCAGCAGCTTCATGTGGGAATTCTGAAGTTGGTCACTTTCTCACGGCAGCTTTGGTATTCGTGAAAAATATGAAGCATCTCAAAACAAATCAATATTGTGATCAGTATCATCAAAATGTAAACCTAGAATGCTGGAAACATTTCACTTTACTTGTAATGAATACAGACTACATGGGAGAATTTTGAAATTTTGCACAGTATTCCACTTCTTTGAGATGTTCTAGTATTTCTAATGAATGTTCATTACAAAATCACCAGTCTTTTTTATATGTAGCCAATATTTAGCGTAATAACTTGTCATTTCTGGGTTATATCATCTCCTAATTAAAGGATACCACTTTAATTTAAGTAGACCCCTTCAATAACTATCATTTTAAAAATTGTTGTCCATATGGTGTTTTTTTATATACAACAATACACATCATGACCAGAGTACATTCACAGTCGACATCATGGCTGAGGATTTGTGCTTTTGTTCTGCAGTAAACCGAAGAGGAAAAGGAGCTCTGACAGCCCGGATCCAAAGATCCCTGCAGGCTGCAGGTGAAGGGGCGGGGCTAAAGTCACACGTTCATACATCCCCTCAACTAGGTGAGGCAAAGATGTAGAATTACCAAGACATGTTTATACCTCACATACTTTATAAGACAGTCACTGCTTTATCTAGAACGTAGAGAGACACAGATGACGGATGGAAATGCTGAAGTTCAATGAAAATCTGACCGTGCCAAAGCGAGCGAGTATTTTTCTGTCTACGACCTGTGAGTCTATGTACTAAATTAAACCCGCCGTTTGGCTGAGTGACTGTTGGAACTGAACAGGCAGCTTCATCCATAAATAAACCCCTCATGACGCTTCAGTGAGGCGAGGCGGCACGGGGGCCGCGGGCAGTAGTCGACTGGCAAGTGGGGAAAAAGTCACTTTGTCATGACTCATCCTTCATCCTGTTCGAAACGAGCAGCAGAGTTCATTTATGGGGAATGACACACCGAGTCCAGGACCTGAGCACTCGTTTCCCACGCTGAGGTTCTCTGCCAGCTCCAATAGGCTGGATTTTGTCTTGGCTCCGTTCCACCGAACCCTTAAAAGAAAGTGGTTATTAGCCGTAAATGCTCTGCCAATCCTGTGAGAGATCACACTCATCCTCCTCGAGTCTCAACACAGGTAGACACGATGACGCACCTGTGGGCTCCTTTCGCACACACAAACGTGTAGGTGGGCGTGTGGAAAAGTGTTCCACGCCCGGAGCTCCAGGCCTTTTTCTGTCAGAGGAAGAGGAAGAGCTAAAGGGCTAAAGTTGTTTTAATGAGAAGAAGAGGACTTTAGCATCTAATTTTTCGCTCTTCGCTCTTTTCATTTCTTCGGAGCACCTAACACGGCCCATTGACATTCATGAGCTCAAGCTCGTGACATACTGTAGGTGTAAACACGCCCGTAAACAGATGCCTGTTTGGCAGAACAGTAATCAGTGGGAACAGCTCATTTGCATGCTAATGGCCTCATGATATGCAATTTGATGCTGCCGAGCTGCCGCTCTCAGTGAGGTCAACACGTGACCTCTGAAACGTACTCTTATTGTTTATCGGGCGCGGGCAGATCGATGGATCAATACCTCAGTTATCGTAAGATACTCGTTTACTATTGATTCCTTTTATAAAATATCAATCCTGTAGTCAATCCCAGTATAAACCAACGGAGAAATCTTGTGAAAATGTGAAGGTTTTGCTGTAGATTTCTTGGATTCATTATATCCTTATTTCATCATATTATTTATGTAAAATACTATTCACTATATTCTTATTTTGCGCACATACTTGGCTTTGAAATAAATGTATTGTTAATCACCACGGTGTGATTTATCTTTTCCGGATCCTTCAAATCTGAGAAAAAGTAACCGTGGACTTTGTTTCAAGTTTTAGAAGCTGAACTAAATTGAAATTGATATGTACTTTACTTGTTTATGTGTTTATGTATCATTTGGTTTGCCTGTTGACTTTTTTCTCCTTTTCTCTCTTTTATTATCTATTTAGTTTTGGTAATTACTTTGTTCCATGAATGGCAATTTACAGTATGAATCCCATGGAGTTAAGAAAAAGTTCCAAAAGATACGTCTAAGAAACTATTAATGACAGCATCGTTAAAATTCTGATCAGTGTTGCACCTCTCTGTTGTTTATGGACCCCGGACCTTGTTTACTCTGACACCGCCTCGTCAATATTTGCCCCTCTCTCCACTCACAGTTTTTGCTCCAGAAGACGGTCGTTCTCTCCAGCAGAGTGCGCCCAGAGATCAGCCCCTCGGCCCTCGGCGGGCCTCGTCTGGAGGAGACATAAGCAAGCCGGGTTGGCGGCATAATGGGAAAATGTCTTCATTCCCTCATCACTCACGCGGTGACAGGCGGAACTTCGGGTTGCCATGGAGAAAGCAGCCGAAACAGGGACATAATTAACGGAGCCACAGAACTCGGTTCAAAGACTCATTACGTTTGGTGGAGTTAATGAGGAAATCACACAGCTCCTCCAAGGCAAACGACTCCGTACGTGCCGGGTGTGTACACAAGATAAATGTCACATCACGAGGCGAGTGTTACGGCTCCTGCAGGGCCACCGATGAGCATGTGATCTGCGCAGTCGATAACTGTGCGTGTGCGAGTGCGTTGACAGAGTGACTCACCTCCTTGTCAGGGAGGCACAAAACATTTTTTCAGGCCGCCAAACGCACTCACTCCCCCAGCTCTTGCTGCGGCGGCCCCGGGGAGGTTCCTGCCGCAGCGGTGGGCCAGCGGTGGGCCTGCTCGAGTGGTTAAAGACACAGGAGGAGGCGACCGACCACCTGTAGACCTGCCGAGAGCACTTAAACACAAGCTGGCTTGTCTCAAGGAAAATCCCACTTGACTCTCTCGCTTAAACAACCAGTGTTAGTGACACTCCTGCTGACGGGATCTGCAGAGTTCAGGCAGGTCAGGCACGTGACCCCAGGGCCCCAGCCTGCAGAGGCCAGACGGAGTGAGACCGCTTCTGTTAGCCCCTGCATGCCTAAAGCATTCTTTTCATTTTAAACTTGCCAAAAATAAAGAGCAATCAGGAGAATGGTTATTCTCGCATTTCAATTAGCCTAATTAAAGAGAGGGCAACACCGTGGCAAACACTATACAGCAGAGTGTGTATTTGTAGGTCTGTGCCTGCGCGAGGGTCTCTCCAAGGGGCTCAGCTGGAGCACTGCATCAGCAGTCAGAATGAGACATTAACCGTTTGTTCTCTTCCCTCCACCGCCTCCAGCAGACACACAATCCGGTGGTCGTACTGGCTGCTGGAGGAGATTCAGAGTCACGCGGTGACTCCATCAATCCATCATCAACCGTTTATATCCCCGATACTTTTTGCTTTTTTAAATTTTATACAATCATAGTTGCAAAATGTGTGTGTCCTCATCTCTAACTGTCCTTGGTGTGGCTGCTGGCGGTGAAAGCGTTAAGCGTGGGTTCAGCATCCAGCCTGGCAGCGAGAGCCAGATGGTCATGATGAGCACTTACCATGACATGGGCCTCCACAGCGCCCCCTGCTGGAACACACAAACCCCATCAGTACCACACACGTAATTCATTTGCGAACAGCGAATCCCAGGTCATTTACCCGTGTATTCCCCCCGCCCACACACACACACACATCCTCACTCCTCCTCTTTTCACTTCCCTCGGTCTCAGTCGGATGGCCAGAGTTAATTGGCTGCTGTCTAATTGATGCTCATTAGCTTGAGTAACCAAACATGCGAGCCGTGACAAACAAACGCTTCCTCCGGCTCTCGCTCGGCTCTGCGATTCCCATCCCCCGAGTCGTCTTCACCTGCCTGTGTTTGTGTCTCCGTCCTTCTTTCGCTCACCCTGAGAACATCTGAGAGACGGAGAGGAGCGGGCTCAGCTCGAACAAAACATTTCCACGCTGAGACAACACTGAAAGTCAAGCCACTCTGTTGATTTTCTCATCTGTTGAATATCAGATTCTTGCTGTGTAATCCTCACACACACTCACACTCTCAGGAGCCGGCATATGTCTTTTAGCACACGCATCCTGGAAATCCTCATGACGCATGCAAACACCCACCCACATGTGTGCAGACACACACATCAGAGAGGCCAGCCTCCTCGCCCACTCCCGCTGGCATTTGGCAGGTTCTTTGTATTTGGGTAGCGTCCCCCTCCATTTAATCTATCTCAGAAAAACCTCAGGGGTTTAATTCCTCTCTCAAGGCAAAGTGCTTTGCTGGCATTGCTGCCAAATCCATACACAAGGAGTGCACCAAGCTTTAAAGTGGACGTCTCAACGGGAAATACAGACAGTGATGTGTCACTGTGGAACAAGAAAGAAAGGACAGGAGTTGGTCTGGGGCCACTGCTGCAGACCGCCAGGAGAAGTGGGCACACGCTAGGACGCACCCTCAAACCGTGTGATATGCCAAGAAAATGATGTACTGCTCAAGAGCGGGGCCCTGAATGATTAGATTAGTCTCCTGGCTCCGCGGCTCCCGTAGCGCCAACAGACAGGATGGGATGAGACAGAGCCACGGCAGAAGAGATGACCGAACGCTAAACATGATAAGTTACGAAATAAAAACGGCTGTGGGAAAGAAGCAAACCTCTCAAAATAGCAGTAAAATCAACTTCACCTCCCCCCAACATAGCCTGGAGTGAGTCAGACCCTTTGCTCCCACCATACA
>KV751363.1:1313170-1324497 GCA_001698575.1 Mola mola
GAGGTGCCCAGAGAGTTCTCCTCCATCTCAGACGTCCACATGACCAATCGTCTATTAAGGGCTTCTTGCCACAGTTTGGTGCCGTTCGAGTTTGGCTGTCCCGACGTGGTTTAATCTTGCCGCTGTCACAGTGTCGTCACCTTGCCAGCTCTGAAACCCCGCCATGCGCCGGCCACTCAGCGAGAGACGGACGCGGTGAAAGACTCGTTGGTGCTAAAAAGACGAAAACCTTCCTCAGGCGGTAATGGAGCTGAAAGAGGTAAATGATCAGTTCTAGTATGTTTTGCTGTTTGTCTGCTGCAACCATTTTGAGTTTAAGGACGGCTTCTGACGGCCCAGGTATTCTACATAGGAAACCTAAGGAACCAATCCTGACGACTAGCGTGGGTGGGGCTCACCTTAGTAAAAAAGAAACTTACCATTCTGGTGCATCAATTCGTAGGCGACCTTGTGCGAGTAGCTCCTCCTCTTCTTCCTGGGAATCTGTGTGTGGCTCAGACATGTGTGGCTGAATCAGTCCAATGTTACAACCATCTGCCACCCATCTTTGCACTGGGTCGACCGGTGAAAGAGCAGCTAGCATCCAGGTCGCTAATGTTGGAGGAAGCATGGAGCCGATTCATGCTGGGCACCAAAAATCCACATTTAGTAGGTGCGTGAGAACGGTGAGTGACACTAGCATCTTTATGCTGTTATCATTTTAAAGGCATTTATTGGTAGTGTTATTGCAATTTTTTACAGACTATTTCCTGTCCCAGAGGCTACTGGTTGTGTAAACAAGCTGTGGAATAAGGAATAAGGAATTAAAGACGAAATACTTAAAAATAGGGTAAGATATGGGTGATGAAACCAGAATATAAAAAAAGAAGTGCTTGCTCAGTGGTTAATGTACACCTCCAGAGGTTCTAGCAACGTCAGCCATCGTTTGGAGTGTTTCTGGGCACCTGGCAAATGTAAGTGTAGATCACAAGTATTCAGCTTTGTGTCCACTGTCTCCTGAGGGACATATTTGGCTCTTTAGTGACCTAATGATCCGCTGTGGTCACCAGTGAGCCTTTAAGTTTTACTGCAGCTGTCTTACTCTAAAACTCTAAAGGGGATTTAGGGTTACTACAGAGATGGGCAACCAGCCAGCGTTGACATAAAAAAAAAAAAGAACTAACATGATTGTAAAAAAGAAAAATGAACCAATTAAATCAGTGCTTACAGTCCAGGATGAGAGACAACTTGTGAGGTCTACAAATCCTCTCTGAGCTTGTTCCAACAGCTTGTGGGAGCACAGGAACTCAATGCTGCCTCACCAAATGCTCTTCTTGTAAATGTCCAACTTCGACAGTGAACAAATTTCAACAAAGCTCGCCTGTCCCCGTGCCCACCACACAGAACAGCCAGTGCTCACAAACCACTGACAATCCTGACAGAAAGAGCACGCAGCCCCGGGCCCCGCAATATGCAATCCACCTCACCGCAGCCCCCTTGACCTCAGCAGCTTGTGTAAGACTCCCAAAAAACCTGAACATCTTGCTATTGGTTCACAGGAGGACTTAGTGGTTTCTGACCTTTACACCTGTGGCATATGTGGCCTGTCCAAACCACTCCAGGCTAGAGGCAGGGAGCCTGGCCACAAGACTGGACTAACTGTAAGTTTGCTGCAGGGGGTTCTCTGCCAGATGCTGTGACGGCTGGAAAAAGAGGAGAAAGCGCCTCCACAGATGCAACAAAGGAGACGAAAATGTGGGTAAATTTGGCAAAAGGAGCAAATGGAATCCTCTGACGAGAAATTAAAGTGGGTGATAGCAGTGATTGATGGGTGAGGGGGAGTCACGACAAAGACAACGGAGAGCAACACAAGAAAAGAGAGAGAGCCAGAGAAAGGAGGAAGGAGAGAGGTGGGCGATCGGTCCTGTGAGAGAGTTGTCATGGTAACAAGTGATCATGATGAGGTTGAAAATTGACCAGAAACGACTTTTGGTAAGAGAGCACCGATTCATGCAGTTGATACAAAATGCCACTAGACGTGAAATGCCGACTGCATTGCATAAGAGCTGGCAGCGTGTGATGGATGACAGTTCAAAAGTTTACTTTTACAGTTGAATCTTAAAACTTTAGATTCGATAAACAAGCTTTCCATTGACACTGCAAATGAACACTCAAGAGAATAATTGCTTCATTAAAGAATCGCGGGCGGCTTTATAATTAGAGTGCATTGTTTATTCTGCTGGTTATTGTGAAATGATGAAGCTACTCAGCCAAATAGAGGATATTACATTGGTGGAAATGTTCTGTCTGAAACAATGAGAAAGCAGAATGTCTTTCTGGACACATGATCTTTACTCAACCTCTCATGTGCAATGGCGGCATCGTGCACTTAAAATCCCTCCATATTCAGTTCATGAATTCATGAAGTTCCATACACCACTAAAAATCCCAGCACTGTTGTGTCCAACAGCTAAAAGGCTTTGATAGCAGTACGTTGCAGCACACATTCCATTCTTATGCTAATTGGCATGTTGATATTGAACAAAATCCTATTAAATTAGTTTTCCCCACTGACAAAATTAACACGGTGAGGCCGAGTTCAAGATGTCATTCGTGACCTGTCACCCTGTCTTTATAGAGCTAAATAAATAATTAAAGTCAGAAAAACAGGCACTTGAACAAACCAGCCTGATAAGAACTACCTGAAATGCGTTTTATTTGGATCGAGTCCTACCTGAGACAACAGAGGAAGGATTAACAACCTTGCCCACCCCCCCCACCAACCTGTGGTGTTAAGCGAATATGCAGATATAGCTGTGTGGTCCCCGGCTTCTGTTTGGTCTTCCCGGCCTTACTTCCAATGTGTCACCACTCCGTGGAGCCTGATTGATGCGGCATCAAGCTGAAGCCACCAATCGATGAACACCAAGCGACATGGAAGCATTTGAAACAGCCACTTGCTTGCCATATAGTTCACATTTGTCTCTGTTACTCGTGTATGACTCTTTGTTGTGTTTTTAGTTTGGGTGTTGAGGCATTTTGTAAGTTTACGTTGATAGGGCAAGGTTTACCTTTCAAATCACTGATTCTGTTCTGCATTCCACATATTGTATAGGTTATTTTGTGTTTAGATATATTAGGTGTAGTGGGCGCTGTTTGCTTTTATTTTTGTTTTCTACATTGATTAGTTTTGTTTCTGTTTGTTTAGTGAAATTTGTTTTGATTCAACAGCACTCAATCAAATCGCATCAATTTGCCTTTTTCCTGTTAAAGTTTTGCATCACCTTCCCCATTTATTTGTCAATTTAGCTAATTAATTACTGAACTAATAAATAACTTTTATAATAATATAATAATAACTTGTACCAGCTGCAGCTAGTTTTAATGGTGCTTCCCTCCCTCAGCATTCTGGGATGTAACAGACATACAATATACTGGAGCCATCCACCAGGGGGTGATCAAGATGCTCCAGCTTCACACTTAGGGAGCTCTCATGTCGTACATACAGTCTGTGTGTCACATTTAAAGTCGTGCTCTCGCCATTAGTTAACCCCCTAAAAACAAACTTCTGTCATGTAAAAGTGCATGTTTTTGCACAAAAATCTGTTTCCTCTGCAATGCCATATCTTGACTAATTAGTGCCAAATATACACAGGATGTAGGCATATGGTTGGGCCAAAGGACAAACCAGAGTTAAGCATTCATTTAGGTCTTCAGAGAAGATAACTGTTGTGCCGATGTGTGTCTGTGACAAATCTTAAGAGACTCTCTCGATGTTGAAAAATGGCACATTGTGAACGAGTCTGTGCTATATTTACATATATCTAATCATCTGGGGAGGAAACAAAGACCTGGAACAGAAAATGTTATTTGAACACACAATCAAATGTAGGACAAAGATAAACAAAAAGCACTTTGTAGGAGATGAAAGTATTTCAGATGAAAATGGATTGACATTGAAAAAACATTAGCAGCAAGGTGGATGGGATGTTGTGATCACTGGGAAAGATTCTGAGAGGAGAAAAAAGGAGTGCGTTGAGGAAATGCAAGACAATATAGACTTTGTTTTCTAGATAAAATAAAGCCTGGACCAGATGGACAAAAAGCAATTCTAAATCTCTCAACAAGTTTGATCCAGATGTGTCGATTGTCATTCTGGGTATACCAAACGACGAAGACGAGTTGTTAGAAGAGAGCTCTGTCCAATCAGCGAAGACTCACACTCAGTCGACTTACAACATAGAACTTACAATTTCTGCTTTAGGATTGTGTGGCTGGGAAGGATTTCTGCGTGTTGTGTAATGAGACTCACCAAGCGAAGAGCACTGGAGGCAAAGAAGTCACAGGTGATTCATGAGTGATTCTTCCTTTTTATCTCTTCAGACCTTGACCTCAGAACTTTATTACCGTACTGCCATTTTGCCACAGGACTTCATTTGGCAGAGGTTGAATTCTACCAGTTTTCCACCATGCCAGTGCTGCCGAGAAAATAAAACTTAGTGAGTGAAAGGCAACTCTGAATGTCTGTCCCCTTCGGCAAGACAAGACAAAGCATACACACAAATATGCTACTTTTACAGTGATGCCACTGCCAGTCTTCTCTGTCTTGTGTCGCCAAGAGGGACAACCCAGGTCTTCTGCTGAAGAATTTGGCAACTTGGCTGAATTAAAAGTAGAAACTTTACATTACAAAAAGATAGAAATGTACCTGACCAACAGAGGTAACTAGGTGAGCAGATTATCTTATAATGACCTTTCATAGCTTATTAACATTCTGCCAGTAATTTTGGTATATCTTCTCTCAGCCTTATCACAAAATTGGGAATGGGATCAATATTTCTCATGGAAGCCAAGTCAAATAAAAATAAATGCTGGCAATTTAGACATCTGCAAATAACCCTATCGCAAGAAGGCACAGACCCAGCACAACAAATATGATGCACTATGTAAATGGCACCACAGCGAGAAGCTCCAGTTAGCTCCATGTGAGTGACAAAGTATGTTAAAAGCACACTGACGAGCATATGGAGGTTCTTTGGTGTATTCATGGTAAAAGATATGAGGCCTTTGTCACTGAAAATGAGGGATTTCAGCTACTGGTCAACACATTGGAACAAATACGCCATCTCATCACATCCTCTTATAAAAAAAGTTTTTATAAGTTTTAGTACCCGTTAAATTATAGGCAATTCGTTCGCTTGTCTTATGGCGGAAGATGTTTTGGTTTTGGTTAAGAAAAAGAAATGTGATTTTTTTTTTTTCAGCTTAAAGGGAATTGCAGTTTTTTTTTTCTTTTTGTCCAAAAAGGTCATTTACAATTTGTCTTGAATCTCATTTTATAAAAAAAAAAAAAAAAAACAGAGAGAAAATTGTGCATCGTATCACATCACCAGCTGAGTGAATCATGACAATCCTAGTAACGAAATGAACATGGTTTAGCTTACCTTGTTTTCTTGCCATAAACACAGCAGGGGATTATCTTGATGTCTTAAATCGAATTGTAAAAGATTTTTTTTTTTTTTTTACGCCACAGACACAGTTGGACATTGCTTTAGTTAGGTTTTCAGTAAGTCTCTGCTGAAGTATTGAACAGTGGTCTCTTGTTCGGCTTGTTTTGTCCATCGCCCTCCTCGTCCTCATCAACACCAACTTATACACAAAATGTGAACACACCACAATACGCATTGTGGTGGTGTTAATATAATACGTATAAAACCTGTAATTTGTAAAACTCAGATTAACTGAGATCAGAAGAAATGCTCATATTCCGTGTGGAAGTAATATTTTAAACATCAAGGACAGTAAAATAATCTGTTTCGTGCGCGTGTGTTAGCGTGCTGCTTATCAGCGCTTTATAAACAAAGATGCCATGGTAATTCATGATATGGATGAGGACGATTTTCTGACTCATCTACTGTTACGGACACATAGGAAGCTGCCCTCAAATAGAAGACCACTGGAACTTCCCTGATAATTAAAACTGGAACATCCTGGCTCCTGCACTATGATGGTGGTGGGTGCACCAAATGTGAGACCTTGTCAGAGCTGATGAGGTACACGTACCAGCATGACCTCAGATAATAAAAACCCATTCTTATTAGCTGTAGTTGGTCATGGATCACTGTGCAGAATTTGTCTCTGCTAGTGGAGATCAGTGCTTTCCCCTTTAATTACTCAGCAGAGGTAAAAATAGAGGAGAGTGGAAACAAGAAAAAAGAACTCAGATCAGAATTTGTCCCTCCTGAACCTGCTGCCCATCTTGGTTGAAGGGTTGATGTGATGTAATTAGGGGAAATGATTCACAATTAGTGTCTGCCGTGATGTTTTACAACACATGTAATACAGGTGAAGGGTGATTTGGTTTAGAGTTATCTCATTTTCTTGTCTCAGGCTTCACTGAAGAAGATTATTCAAACAAAATGAAACGAAGCTTGCAACAGTTTCTACTGGAAAGTCTCTGACTCAACTGAATTTGGGGAAAGCTGTTCTGTTTAGAACAAAAGGACAACGTTTTCCTACCCTGATGAAGACTCCCTGAGGGTCAAAATGCGTAGGCATCATTCATGTTGGAATACATTTTTTTTTTATCATAATCAGAGTTTATCCGCCGACCTGTGAATAACTTTCATTCGACTGGAATTTTCCCTCATATCTAACAGGACATTAATTGTCTTTTTTGGATTGTTTTGTGTTGGGATTCCAGCTCTATCCCAGCTCCCAGCCCTCCCAGCCTTTACAGTTTTTACACTTTACTCATTATTTCGGAGCCACCACAGGGCTTGCCTTTTTGTTTCTTCTTTTGTCTCTTTTTCATTTCTGTTTATTATTGAGAAAATGTGAGTTCGGACAATGTGACACCTCAGGAGAGAAACAGGCTAGAAAGTTGTACAGGAGCACGGGAGCCTTCCTCCAGAATAAAACAAATTAGATTTCACATTAAAACATCTAAAAGCAAGTAAGTAGACCTTTAAGGGCCATCATGGACACCTGTTTTCTTTAAAAACATTACATCATTTGTCTGCCTGAGACACTTCAGATACATTCATTCAGCAACACCGGTGGTAGTTTAACCAAGCCCACGATCCCATGCTCCTGCAGGATATCGTCATCGTCTGTCTTCAGTGATTCACAGTTTATTGCATTTCTTCAAACTTTCTTCGGCATATTTCAAGCTAGGATATTTTTTCTGGTCTTGAGGCTCTAAAATTTCACAAAACAAAACAGTTTGTTCATTTTTGATTTCCTGTTGCTGACGCCACCCTCTAGTCATGACCAGGCACACTGTTTTCAGTTTTTTTTCCCGATTTTCATGAAAGACAAACAAATTTTTTTATTCCATGTTGTGAAAATCTGATAGATAATTCCAGATTACTCTGGAATATCTCTGCGAGAATCTGTTTATCTGTGCAAACATCAGGAAACTTCAGAAAACGGTGCCCCTTCAGCAAATGACCAGTCATGTCTAGGGGGCTCTATCAGCAACAGGAAGTAAAGAAAGGTAGGACAGACTGTACAAACATTTGTTTTATACAGTTTCTTTACAGTTGCTGATTCAAACACACAGGGGCGTTTCACTGTAGGTATGTGCTCCATGTTACCAGACACTTGCAGTAACATTTTGAGCGGAGTTAGGTGGGGGGGAGCGAGAAAAAGCCTTGGCGAGCTAAATGCTCCTAGCCACAAATCTTGATTGGAGTAATTCAAAAATAAACATGTGTTTTAATTAAATTTTAGAGCCTAACAGACCAGGAGTAGGGCTTGGGTTGAAAAATAGTCTCAGTATGTTGCCTCGTCTTTAAGCAGCTGTATTCATGATGTATAATTTAATGTGCTTGACTCATTATTACACTGTAAGGATGGTTCTTATTTACATAAATTTATCCATTGGGCCATTTTTACAGATTGCAATGTAATAAATCTCCAGCTGCACAGCCCGTAGTGGCCAGCTCAGACAAGGTCAGCGGTCTAAACCTCCCCTCGCAGGCTGTAACAGTCTGACAGTGTCTCCATGTGAAATGTCGTCCTAAAATGACACTAAGCCTCAGGAACAGCTCTGTCTCAGGTCTGTTTTAGGAATTAAAGCCCCCCCCTCCACTGATATTGAAGCACACATGCAGCTCTTGCCTCCTGTGTCGACCAGCCTTTAGCTGATCACGGATCATATCCACAAAGTATTTTTAGGTATTTTCTCTTTTTTTTTTTTTTTTTTTTTGTGGGAAATGTGTATGAATCATTGAAAAGAAAAAAACAAAACTATAAAACAGAACATCGAATCTCCTGCCGGAACCACGCTTCACACATATGAGTTTCAAGGACACACACTGGCTGCTCGCGCCTCCGGCATAGACCAGGAATTAATCAGCGTCAGCAACAGATCCCCGCTGTGACACCGCTCCCTGGAAATTAAAACACCCATTTGTCGCCAGAAACTGTCTTCTCATCCCCAAAGTTTTTGGAGCGGAAAATAACTTATGAAAATATATTATCATGTGGTCAGTGTGATACATTTTTGGCAGAGAGCGATGGAGGAACCACTGAAGCTTCGGTGTGGCCCTGAAACTCCTAAAAACGTGATATTAAGATGAGGACTCAGACACATTTGCCGTTACGGACGTGTTCTTAGTCACTCCTGATCTCCCCCTCCAGCATCTCTTGGTCTACTTTCTCGAACAGGTCTGCACGTGTGTGATGTTTAGGTGCATGAACTCCGGGAGAGAATCGTGTTCCTCATCCTCTCCTCTCCTCTCCTCTGGTCTCAACCTGCGTCGGTGCTCAGCTGTGACAGTTAACAGAGGTCACTGTTTGCTCTCATTTATCAGTCAATCATCGCCCGCTGCGGGGTTCCGAAGACGGCTCTTTTCTCACCTCCTCGTCCTCCTTTCACTGTTTTCCTCAGCCATGGCGAGGACGAGGAGCCGTGGGGCCTATATTCATCAATCCGCATTAGTCCTGCTTGAATTCTCAGATATGTGATGACTGACATTATTTTGTCAGCGCGACCAGTTATTTTTCTAGTAGGAGAGGTGTAGGTGGTGAGTGTAATAAATAATTTATACTCTCCAGATTTTATTTGCAGCACAAGTTGTCGTATATAAGGAGTATCAAGATTTTGTTGTTTGTTTCGGCGTGAAGATGTCTAAATGTTCGGCAGTATCATTGATCCTAACTGCTGACTGTTACTGTGAGTTTCTTGCTCCAGAGACTAAATACACTGAAGTGAATTAAATCTCTGTGTCCCCACATCTTTGTTTCTGCCTGTTCTCCTTCTGAGTCCTCAGTTGTGCCTCGAGTGCTTTTGCACTCGCTCTTTGGAACTTGTTTTTGGCCCTTTTGGGCCCTGGTTGCTGATTTTGACGGATTCCTTGGTTTTGACCCATTGCCTGCCTCAGCTTGCTGTAAGCGTTTGTTCGTCTGTAAAAAGAAATGTATTCGACATGAACCTGCTCTGTTTGTCGCGTCTGCATTTGGGTCCAAAACACCTGCTTGTAGTGTTTCTGGTACAGGTGAACATACAAAATGACACTTTTCCAATTTCCATCATCGCTTCTCAGTTGAGCTTTACAGAGGTTTAGTTTACCAAAGTGCTCCTGAGTCCAAGTGGTCTTAGAATCATGTTGATTCTTAATGCAGTGCTGCGTGAAGGGTTGAAAAGCACGAATGCTCAGTGTTGGGTTTTGTCCTTGCCCCTTGTGTGCAAAGATTTCTACAGATTCTCTCATACTGGAATCCCTGAATTCTTTGAAATCCTGCATTGAGAAACATTGTTCTTAAACTGTTGGACTATTTGCAGTTTTTCACAAAGTGGTGAACTGCAACTCTTCCCATTCTTGTAAAACTTCATACTCATACCTGTGGAATTTTCCAGTCAGGTGCATTTGTCACTGTCCCAAAATGTTTGTTATATTTTGCTTTGTGTTTGTGTGATAAAAGCTGGAAGTTTTCTGTGACAACAGCCTGGGAGGATGATTAATTCATGACTGCCTTTGAGGACGAAGGTGCCTTCTTCTCGTTTTGACTAAAAAATAATTAATGCACAAGCTTGAACCACGTGGCCACTGACATTTTTTG
This sequence comes from Mola mola, assembly GCA_001698575.1. NCBI lineage: Eukaryota > Metazoa > Chordata > Actinopteri > Tetraodontiformes > Molidae > Mola > Mola mola. The sequence continues at coordinate 1,323,218 of KV751363.1, forward strand.
TAGTTAAACAGGAAACGCCCACAGTTTGAAGGAGAAACGTCTGCAGTGTAAGAAATGAGGTGATTAGATCTCCTTTCCCAGACTTGGTTATACATCACACAGAGGACGAGAATCACAAGCGCACGCTGTCTGCCGTGTTAATGCGTTGTGGCAGCAGGCCCATATGCAATGAACATCTTGAGGGGCAGAGGAATGACTTGTCTTACATAACTGCTGGAGATGGCACCGTCTAAGCAGCGGGCGGAGTGGAAACGCTGATGCAAGGGTTCACGCGTGTTTTCAACACCTGAAGGACAACTTCACCCCCACAATCCGCCCTGTGAGTGCAGATGTGTGATGGTTTGTGTTAATGGATGGGATTTGATACGGAACTGGACAAAAATCCATTCCAATACATTCTCTCACTGCTAGATGTGAAAATTCAATTGGAATTAATCACATTTTTCTTCATTTTGTTGGGCGTCCATCCTTGGGGATGGACGCTAAGGAGCCCCAGAAGGGCGCCCTGAGGGACACCATTTGAAAAACAACCACATTAATGCAATGTATGCTGCTGTCTGACCACTACAGGTCCTCATTATCCTGCCCAGAGACGTTACCGTAAATCAGAGAAACATTTTTATGTGCCCCCTCGCCCCAGATATGAGCCCTGCAGGAATATCCCAATCTAATCATGACTCCAATAAGTCGGCGTCTCATTTTAACTCGATCATGGCCTCTGTGTACCTCGCATGCTTCTCTAGTTGAACCACACGCACCATCAGCAGACCAAAGGCCATGTCCTGTTTTTAGCTCAACGCTGGCCCTCCATCTCAGTTATCCACCGCCTGACATCCAAGCACCACGTCCTCCTCGCGCTCTCCCATCCCCACCTGCATCTCCTCCTGTCATCTCATAGATGCTATGATCCAAAGGAGAAACATTTGTACTATAACCACCACCACCTCACCAGGGGCATCTGCACGAGTATTATTATCTAATCACAGCTCTAATAAGACCAAACGAGATCCAAAGCACCCCTCCTGGCTGAGAGTGGCCATTGCCTCTCACACCATCCCTCCACGGGTTGCCACCGACACACACACACACACACACACGCACAGCCTGTCTACACGCCCCACATACATCAGTGTGTGTTTAGCAGCGGCCGGGCTGCGAGGCGGTGAGAGGAGAGAGGCGCTATTAGTATTCAGAGCACAGGAGGGAGGAAGAGGAGCGAGCGAGCGAGGGAGGGAGAGGGAGGGGATAGTGAAATAGAGAGGAGGAAAAAAACACCAGGA
>KV751363.1:1338147-1360336 GCA_001698575.1 Mola mola
TGCTGCAATGTCTCCAAAAAGTCGTGAGAAGACATCTTCAGCTGCTACGTGTTGGGCTTCCTCACCAGCTAGTTTTATCGGAGCGTGTTTGCAGGAGACAGATGCCTGATTGCGAGGCTCATGTGAGCAGTCAAACTGAACCGAGCACTAAATGTGCTGTGAAACAAACAAAGGAACAGCAACAACAAGAAGAAAAAGCCCCAATAAGCTCCAGCGCTCGGTCGAGCTGCCGAGTTGGTTCGTGAGTCTGTGTGGGTTTGTTAACGTTAAGCAAGTCATTCACACGGCGATTTACAAATACAAAAAAACAAACAAACAAAAAAAAAACCCCACAAATTAGAGCTGCAACCCTTTGACAGTAAGTTTTTAATTTATCATTTTTAAGTCATTGTCGTCAAAAAATGCCAAACAGCTTCTCCAGTGGGAGAACTCGCTGCTTTTCTTTCCTTTAACGTTACTTGGACACGACAAGACATTTCAGTTGCGGCCTTAACGCAAACACACATTAAGGTATTGATTAGCATCAGGAGATCTCTTCCAGAGAGCGAGTGGGAGATGGTTGTGAATCAGCGAGGTCAGCTCAACTGGAAGCCAAATAAGCAGCATTTACAACAAGAATCAAGAGAGAAACCGTTAACCGCTGACATCAGAGGCGTGTACGTGTGATTCTCGTTCTGGCCTCGTGTTCTTGTTGGCCGACAACGCCGGCGCAGGTTATTCATGATTGTTTGGAGTCAAATGTTTGCTGGCTGCCTTTTTTTTTTTTCCTCGTTGGATGTGGCTCCTTTCATAGCTCTGTGCTGTTTACGCCTGTCATGCTGCCTCGGGTTTTTTGCTGGTGTAAATACGTCTGCTCCTTCATTGCCTGCTGTCTGCTCTTTTATGAATTACAGAATCAATGCCGATCAACAACGGTGACCCTCTGACACAAGAACAACAACAAAAAAAATAATAATCCAACTTCCATCCACAACAATAGATCCATCAAGAGAAGCATGTGAGTCATCGGGTTTGGTTTGTTTTTTTCCTCTCTGTTAGGAACTCTGAAGCTGAGTCAGATGTCTCCAGACGTCCCCAACTCGGAGGTTGGGGCCCATCCTAATAAAGACCTGCCCAATGCCCAGTCCCAGCAGCAGGTCACCGCAAGGTCAGCGTGCAACTCTCATGTACAGTATCTGGGCTTAAAAGAGCGCGTGCATTTTGTGCAGTTTCATTTGGTTCGCGTAGCTGCTGGCTTCAAGCCTGCCAGTCATCTTCAAAATTTAATATGTAACAATTCTACTTTATTTTTGTCTTATTTTGTTGGAGGAGCGTTCCAGTATTTTATAACCTAAACCCAATTTCCTTGATGTTTAGGCTGTAAAATTTCACGAATAACATCTTTTTTTTTTTTTTTAAGTGCCCAAGCAAACCGAGGGCCAAAAACTCGACAAGGCTATGCAATACAGTGGTGTTGGGAAAGTTTAAGACATCGGAAATAAACCGCTTTATCGACGCTAACTACGTTCAAAATGTTACCGCAAGCGTTTGCTAACACAGTCCCTCTTTACACCTGCCAATAAAATGCATTTTTTATGACTGGACGGCAATCGGACCGAGCATTTACACCTGATATTAACGTGCGTCTCCGGTGTCCACATCATGATCCAATCAAATTCCTCCCCTGAACAAGCATTTCTGGCAGCATGTGGCGCTGTCTCATCCTCTTCTGGTCTGCACGCTGCATTAACAACATGTGCATTTAACGCCTGCACCTTCATGTGGTCAGGCATTATCTGATTGCAGTCTACCTAAACAATAGAGCCATAGATATTTTTATTATGCGAAATAAAAGACTAACAGATGAGGAAATACCAGAGTTCTCCTTCAAGTTTTGTAGTAAGGCAAAATGTTTCCAACAAAATTTGTGATCTTACTCGAGGTTTGTCCCGTTTGGTCACCCAGAGCAGAAGGGGACACTCTAAAATTAAGGAAGGAAGTCGCCTTACGTGACTAAATGTACACTAGACTTTCTAATAATAACATAATTAGAGAGAATTTCTGCCCGTCAGACAAGTTCTATCCCTGATGACAGTTGTTACCTCAAATAAGGAGGTTATGATTTCCCCCAATGTGCTGGTTTGTTACTTAGTTTGATATCAGGATTAGGCAAAAGTGACCTGATTGATTTCATTGAAACTGGTAGGAGGAGGATGGGGAACGGGCCATGAAAGAACCCATTAAATTATGGCATAGATCTAGGAATTTTAATTTCAGAAGGCTGTTAAAGGCACAAAGGCGGAGTGTGATTATGTCGTGAAGTGACATGGGATCATTTCGTCTTCGGTGTAGAATAGCAATGACTGCGGCGAATACCTCTATCAAGTCCCCTTAGATTAAAATTGCTGGATCTGCCCACAGTTTAATGGTTTCCTTCCTTTACATGTTCCCCATCCTCCCACCAAGTTTCACTGAAATCTATCCTGTAGGTTTTGTTTAATCGTGCTGAAACATAAACTCTGGCTAAGGAGGCTAATGAGGACAAAACGATGGTTTAGCCACAGTGTTTGTGTAACCACACTGATAAAGACCGTTTTGTTTCCACAATGCTATCTTTTATTCCTTTATTGAAGGCTGTTTAAGTGGATCATCTTGGACTCTGTTTACCTTCCACAGAGTTCAAATTTCATCTAGAAAAGCCTCTTTATTTTCACAATGAGGCCGATATTATCTGATATATCCGGCAAGTCACTCAGAACATTTTCCATTTTAAAGATTAATTTGTATTTTTTGTGTCCTGTAAAAAAAAAGGTGCGCAAACACTTTTGCGGATGGAAACTGGGTAAAATCCATTTGGATGGTTTTACTCTCCACTGCATCTGTGATTAAGCTGCTGAAACGTTGCGTAGCATCTTTTTGTGTGTGTGAGTGTGTGTCAACGCTCGGCTCTTCACTTAATAGTCACCCTCTGATCCCTCATGCGTCTGTTTAGGCCCAAGCCCATGACTCACCAGCTCTCCAGCCCTGATTTCCATGCCGAGGAGAAGGAGCAGGTAACCAGCATCGGGCAGATTAAACCGGAGCTCTACAGGCCCAAGGGCGACCAGGGCGAAGGCAAGCCGGGCGACACCTGCGGCAAGATCAGCTTCCTCCTGCGCTACGCCTTCAAGTAAGTCGGCGAATTTCAGCGTGGATCAGCGTCTGTGTGTCTGGAAAAACTGTGCAGCCCCTCAGAGTTCCAACCAGGAGAAAATATCATTGACTTTTAAAAAAAAAAAAAGCAAGGCTAAGAGCAAGCCCCAGGAAGCGTAACGGCTTTGACATAGCAGCCAGAGCCCAAAAAAACTTAATCCAATAAGCTTACCTTGTAAAAGAAGCAGCTGTAAAATGGTGTTTCTCTGAGCAAAATCACTTGTTTCAGTATCAGAATGTTATATTTTCAGCCTGATAACATTTTCAAAGGCGCGTGATTAAATTATTCTAACCAGTTTAGGGCTAAACAGGATATTAGCCACCCCGCTGTTACACCTGCTCTGTGGGCCTGAGAAGGATGTAGAAGATGCAGTTAATCTGAGACCCGGAAATATGATCATTTCCAGCTTTCATGTGTTCACTATTGAATGAATGAGTTATCATGGCTACAGAAATACGTGCATAGACGCATGAATCCTGTATTGCTGTGGATGCTTGTTGTAGCAGCACGCCGGGCGGGGATTTCACACCTTAAACACCTGAATGTTGAATAAATCCAACGCTGAGCTAGTTTGAGACATGTTTATCCCCCTCAGCAGACACAAAAAAGTGGGTTTTGTGAGGTCTTTGTTTCTGATCATCACACTGATCTAAAAGTAAAGGTAGCATTAAAGTGGCGAAGCGGCGTGGCACAGATTGGAGGACTTGCTTTCATTGTGCTCCTCTGACGATATTTTGCTGCTGTGTGCACAGTAATTGGACGATGCCACGCTGCGAGGATGTGTGCGTGAGTGTGTGGAAGTTGTCGCGGGGGGCATGCAGCACGCCTCATTTCTGCCCGCCCCGACGTGCACAAGCATTATGACCAGCGAAAGTGCTGATGGCCAGAAAAGAAAGGGAGCAGGAGGCTGTTTCACTCATGAATTATAGATATGTTGAGCCACTTTAAACAGCAGCCGCTGTCAACACATAATAACAGCAGACTTTGTTATGGCTGCAGTTACAGGGAATTAGCAAGGAGATGCATGGAGAGGCAAGTTAATGATAGAAACCATAAAAAGGCATGAAGTTCGTGGGATAATTCATGTCACCATGTGGCTGCCTGTCATCACAAGGTAGAAGAGGCAAGCTTTTATTTTTATAGCACCTTTCCGCACCTATATAGCTGCATAAGACAGGAGGAGGTTCATTTATTAATTAAGTAAGAGAAGAAGAAAACGTGTGTGTGTGTGTGTGTGTGTGTGTGTGTGTGTGTGTGTGTGTGTGTGTGGTTACAGAGGTGTGTTTGCGCAGGAGGTGCGATGAAGTTGGTGTGTTAACTTGTGACACTCGCTGTTTGGAGTGCAACAGTCAGAACAACAGTGTCAATCTTGCCGGGACCCTCTGGGAAGGGCGTTCCTATTGCCAATCCCATTAAAAGCTGACACATTTCCACTGGGGGAATAGCAGCTCGCTCTCAGACATCATCTGCCAGGAATGAATCCGTGGATTTCGCTCTCTGCCCCGGCGGTAATAGGTGTGTATTCTCCGCAGTACGCCTCGTGGATTGAGTAAAAACCTGCACAGGCTTCCTGTGGTTAGCAGTTACTTCATGCATCTGCTCTTTCGCTGACCGACTGCAGAGCCCCAACGTCACACAGGATTAAAAGATCATTAGGTACATATTTGGATTGGTCAAGGTTTACTTGTTAAAACATTCATCTGGTCAAGCTTGTAAATGTGATTTCCTCCAGCAATTTTGCCCTGTTTATCATCCGCCTGATATGATGTGATTGCAGACTGGGCACGTTTATCCGATTGCCTTAATTGGATGTGATTCATAGGTAAACACATGTCCGCATTGGCCACGGCTCCACTGTTAACAAGGCGTGTCTCATTTGTGACTGGAGCACGCGGGACGTACAGCGTCACGGCTGCCGGGGTCACCGCCAGCATTTGCCCCGTTTATCTTTCCCCGGCCCCAAAGTTCACGCTGCCCTCCTAAAGCGGCTAATGAAGTGCTGACACGCTGGTTAACACGGGGAGACGCAGCCTAACGAGGTCTGATTAAAGGCCTGCGAGCCCTCTTCGTCTGCTAATTAAATACATCATAAACGGCGCATGAGGCGCAGCCATGACACCGTATGGAGCGTTTGAATGTATAGACGATTGCCTCATGTGTCACGTCTGTGTTTACGTCTGCATTTTTTGTGCATTCTTTTCATTTTAGCACTTTATTCTTTTTTATTCATAGAATCGGAGACACACAATCACATTAAGACCCAAATGTGTGTAGTTTTTTTGGCCTCATACAGAGTTTGACTCACCATTCCTAGTGCTGTTTGGCAGACAAACATTCAGTAATGATTTGTAATTCAACTCAATTAATAGGAATAGGGTCATTTATTAATTAAAAAAAAAAACTAAACAAAACATCCCTTAAATATGTTTTTTCTTTGATTTTTGGACTCTTAGAAGGACATTTTAAGATTTCACCTTGGACTCAAGGACACTGTGATGTGCGATTATCAACAGCAAATTAATGGGATAAAAAACCTATTCCAATAAAGCTAAAAATACACAGAAAATACAAACAATACATAAATAAACTGATACAGCTTTGTCAATGAAATTTTCTGTTAAGATTACATATATATCAAATTCATACAGGATTTTAATTGTCTGTCAGCCAGTTTTGAGAGTGATGGTGGTAAACACATCCAAACATTTTTATTTTCTGTTTCTGTGTTTTGGAGCAACACTTTTGTTTTAGTCTTTAAATAATAAAGCAGAAGAGGAAAATAAAACATTGATTATTTCACTTTGCACTGTGCTGTACTTTCATTTTGCCTGTTTAATTCAACAAGTCGATTTGTGGGCTCCTGACAGCAGGTCGCACATTATTTAATTTGAATAAGAAGTAGGTGGTGAAAAAAACAAGTCAATGATAAGAAAAAGAGACAAACTTTAATTAGATTACATGCATCAGCAGTTTGTGTGTATTGTTTTGTAACCCAATGAATATCTCCTCAAATTAATCCAAGAACCACCTCCAGGGTCTATTCAGGACTGTTAGTGCACTGGCTCTGAGAACAGAGAGGACTAAAACTTGAATGGGCTGTGCTCCGGCTTCACCTCCCAGCTCCTCCCTGCAGAGAAGGCTGCCATTCACGAGATCAAGGACTAGTGTACTCTTCTAGTAAAACTTTGACGTTATTTTTTTTGTGTGCTCTTCAACCGGTTATTTTGGCCATTGAAAGGACGAAGCCTCTGGCCTTCAAACGAATCAAGAATCAAGGCTACAGCGTTCAGTTACAGGGAAACTCTCTCACTGGCAGCACATCTTTGTCACATTTAACGTCACTGATAACGCAACCATGATACAACTGCAGGGATCTCACACACACACACACACACACACACACGGTTTTGGCTTTGCTTCAGAGACACGGAACCTCCCACAATGACTTTTATGTGTGTATAAATCCTGCACAGGTGTGTTTTTCTGTGCTGGTTGAGTCTCGCAGAGTATTTGTGTACATTTTTATTCAAGCCCTGCCTTCAGCGCGTCAGAGAGGTCTAACATGCTTTTTCCGTTTTGTGTGTCTCAGCACGGAGCAGCTGGTGGTGAAGATCCTGAAAGCTCTCGATCTGCCAGCCAAGGACGCCAACGGCTTCTCTGACCCATACGTGAAGATCTACCTGCTGCCAGACAGGAAGAAGAAGTTCCAGACCAAGGTGATTCTCACGCCCACCACCACGCTCATGATGCTGTGGAAACAAACAAACAAACAAATACAACACTGCAAGTGAAAACAACTCCGTTTGCTCTCGGCCCGTTTCACTGCCGTGCTATAATGAAATCTAATTTAATGTAAAGGATGATTTATTCAAGATTGTGTGTCTGAGACCAAGGACGGATATCTCACTTCACGACTGAGAGGACAGAAAATTTTCTCGAGAACAAATATGGATACCAAATGTGCCACCAAAAGGCTGTTTAGCAAGAGAAATGCAACAAACTAGTATTAAATGTGCGGTATACCATAACAGAATGTTTGTTGCATGAATTATTTCTTTCTTTATTTCTAAAATTGTAAGCAAAATGACATCATGGCATTCATTTTACATACAGTAAGAAAATCAACGATACATCGAAATGTTATGTAGAATATAATCAACTAATTATTTAACAGAGATAGTGCTGTTACCATTACAAAAGATAGTGTTTCGATGCTGCAAAATTTAACAAAGCATCCTAATTTAAAGTTTCTCATGTGGCATTTCTAACAACAACAACAAAAATACTAAAAAAATTTAACAAATGAATACTACTAAACTTCTGAGCTAGGATAGGATCAAACATAGCGAAAAAAAAAAAAAATGCTGCACATTTCTTTGTGAAATTGAAAATGTAGTTATGTCAAATAAATGTTCTCCTTCCAAGCTTGGACTTTTTTTTTTCTATATCAGCATGTTCATATTTTCCGACAGAAGCTGAGATCTCTGCACAATCACAATTGCCTGATGAAGAAACACTTTCACTAAGCTCAGAGTTGGTGCTTTTGCTAGACAGAAGAGCAGTAGGTGCAGCGTAGCAGTCTCTTACCACCACCTGAGTGGGCAGCTGGGAAATGGATGTTTCAGCTCTGTACTAATTAACTTCTACATCAATTTGACTGATGGAGATGTGCTGGATCATCATTAAAAGTACCTCCAAGGAGATCTTGAAATGGTTTTAACTTTTAATCGTTCTGTTACTGACAGGGAGCTGACTGGAGCTTCTCGGTGTGGTGCCAGTTAACATGCTGCATCATGCTCATCATGGTATTCCTGTAGTTCATTGCTTTCTTGCAGAATTTGCACACTGTTTTTGCCTTTCCTGTTATCATTTCACCTCGTTTATTTCTTTCACCTCTCTGGGTAGCCAAAATGCTGCCACGCCACTGACTTGATGGGGCATCCGCACATTTAAAGTCTTTACTAGCCGCCGCCAAATTTGTTGCTATTTACTGCTTCCTTGCGGCTATGCACATGTAAAGCCAGGCCAAAGTGTATAGCGCTCTGATCTTAAGAAAGCATTTGTGTATCACCCCCTGCTGTTTAAAATGTGCATTGCAATTCATTTAGCATATCAATCTAACTGGATGAGTGATATTAATTTAACGATTTTCAACTGGCTCAAATTGCTGCTCAGGTGTTATTCTTGTGTTTGATGATTGGGTGAATTGCCATTTGAGGAGGATTTGGGGATGTTCCAGATCAGGAAATACCCTAAACCCCCTAAACAAATAAGTTCCTAATCACTTCTAATTTATTCTCAGAGGAGAAGACTTAGAGCTCAGTGGGTTCTCTGCTTTAGGCCCAGAAACCTCAGCAGGGCTTTTGTCGTGTGACACATATAAACTCGGGAAAGTGCAGTGAAGCTGCACTGGTTTGAAATGTTTCCACTTTTGTGCGACCGTCTAAACCACAAAAGCCCCCTTCATCCTCTGAAAGTGTCAACGCTTTACTCGTTTGCACACTAGTGCTCCTCTTTTGTTTCGAGTGCAGATGATTGTTTCCTTTCAATCGCAGCCTCATTAACATGTAGATTTTTGCACCTCTCATGATTTAGCCGTTCTTTATATCCCCGCCAGCTCATTTCAGGGGACAAACAGATGTCACCTACGGTTTTCTAAAGGCCCAGTGTCTCCATCGGCTGCAGGTAACAAGTAATCATCAAGTGCTAATAAGCTGGATTGACAGAGCCCCTCATGCAGTGACAAAAGTGGGATTTGGAAAAATCAAATGTGTGTCACAGTTTAATTATCCCTGGCTTTATTGCATGACCGCGTTTTTTTATTGAAAGCTTTCATGGCAAATAAAACCCCAACAGCAAATCAACAAATAGGTTAAAAATAAATCAATAAATAAATGATGTGAGTGAGTTTAAAGACAAATTTGCAAATGTCGTGCGCACAGCGTGTTAAAATGTGACGAACAGGAACAAATTACAGCCTTTCCATCAGAGTGCATTCTCTGATTTAATTTGATCGGATTTATTTGACAGTCAAACAGACGGAGGAGGAACAACGTTGCACCATTCACAAAGTGTTTGGGTTTTTGATGGAGTTTTCCATTTTTATTTCATTCCAACAAGTTTGATTGGACTCTTCAAGCTGCGAGAAAAAGTGAAATTGACTTTCCTTGCTCTGGCTGACCTTGTACCTCGTCCAGAGGTCGATCATGTTGCTGAAGGATGTATCTGCGGGTGGGATATAGCACCTGGAATATTCTCTGTCTTTTTTTTTGCAGGAATTTAAAACGGTTGCAGTAATTCAATGTGTGGTGGCGTCTCTTTTGCTTCTTTCAGCAAAACGTGTCAGTTCTAAGATTTTATATTCACTACAGGTTTCTGGTGTCTCATCTGTCAGGACCACAAAACAAAATATTTGGTTCAAGTGATGCCTTTTGTTTTCCCACTTTGTTTGAGATAAAACGCTGAGAGGAGCCGGGAGGTTTGCAGGAGCAGAAAACGAGGCGAAACAAAACAACCACTCGCCAAAAGCTCCTCGCAGCTAAGGAAAGCAAATTCAGCATCAGAAAAAAACACAGCAAGGAGAGCTCAGTGAATTAAAAAAAAAATATGAAAAAACAAGATACTTGTTGGTTTTCAATAAAAGAATTTTAGCAAATTTACTGTGCAGCCGATGGAATATTTGTCATAACAGAATTCTTTGAGGAAGCCGAGCAATGTAAAAGTCTCAAATGAAAAAACGCCAATGCCAGGAGACGCTTTGGACTGAAGCAAACGCTGCTGTCATTACAAAGTGTGTGCAGGGAATCAGTAAAATATGTACCAGGTACTTTCACAGAGACAAATATGTAAGTGCATGGGAAGAAGACAGGTGTGGGAATAAGGGTTTTTATTGGATAACAAGGCAGGAGAGAACTGTTCACGCCGCAGTGAAATTACCTAATTCATTATAAAAGTACGACAGTAAATTTAAGGACATAACAGTATGAAATATTTTTACTTCACCATCTACAACACAGCATGTGTGTGACTCATAAACATTCAGCTAAACCTGGGAAGATTAAAAAAGTGAAATATGGGGGAACTATGAAAGAAATAAGGAACAAGATTGTAAGAAGTTAAGGAGCTTTTTGGGGAACATGCACAATACTGCGAAGAGCTCATCCATATATTCAACAGATGAAATATAAAACTCTGTTATGTTTTAACACCTGCTTGCATGAGGAATTCCCGCTGAGGCAATGGCCATTACTTTTAGTGGTGGTGCTTTACAGTCATGACAAGGCGTTGGGAGTGTGGGAGGACGGGGCCCCTTATTGCACAGTAGATCTGGGCTGTGTGGGCTGTAATAGAAAGTAGTCCCCCGTTCTCCCTTTTTCCACTGTAATTATAGTGCCTTAACATGGTTTGCAGGCTGTAAAATAACTTTGTTCCCCTTTTATGCACTACACCGATTGTCTTGTAACTATTTGGTCATTTTTCTGTGTTTGTCCGTCTCAGGTCCACAGAAAGACCTTGAACCCAGTGTTCAACGAGACGTTTCAGTTCGGCGTGCCACTGAACGAGCTGCATTCCAGGAAGCTGCATTTCTCCGTGTACGACTTCGACCGCTTCTCCAGACACGACCTGATCGGCCAGGTGGTGGTGGACAACCTGCTGGAGTTCAGCGAGGGGAGCGGGGACAAGCCCATCTGGAGGGACATCGTGGAGGGCACCGCGGTAAGGAGCCAAACTCTGCTGCACAAATATATCCAAATCACACAATCACACGCACGCTGGGTTGCATCTGATTGGCCCCCTGTGATGCTACCGGCCAATTGGATGGGATTGAACCAGGAGTAGAAAAAATAACACGTGTGAAGCTTTCAGTTTTAGATTTTAACTAGAGAGGCAGGCATGCATGGATTGCAAATGAATCTGAACTACAAAAAATGTGCGGTTAGGCTTGAGCACATTAATATTGCAAAGGTGACGGTATGGAAGCAAAGAGAGGCCATAATAATTAGAATATTTTAAGCAACTGAATGACTAACTTTAACTTTTCCTTTTTCTTTTTAACAATTTAACCATTACTTGTCCATGTAGCGTTTTGTTTTGGGTTTTTTTAACGTTCTACGACAAAAGCCCCATCTCCGATTTCATTCTGCGATCCACCAATAAAAGAAAAAAAGCAAAAAGAATTCTGACCGCCTGAATTCAAACAACCTAATGAAAGGATCCTGATGGTTGGTTTGTTTGGGCCTTAACATTGTAGAAACAAAACTCAGCTCTACCTGATGTATCCACTTGTAGGCCAATTTGAACAAGTAGCTCCTGCTCTTCTGCCTGTGAATCCATGTCTGCTTAAAACATGTATGCCTGAATTACTTCCATGTTTACATTCAAGGAGCCACAAAGGGATTTTTTTTTAGCTGTTTAATCAACGGCCGTTTCTCTGGAGCCACAATTTAAATACTATAGAGTTTAAAGCTGAAGTGAACCATCTTAATGCATTCAGGTGCATTTACTTTCCCAAAAGGTTTCAATTGGTGCAATTTGAAAAACTGTTGCTAAGTGTTCAGTGTTAGGATGAGGGTGAGTTGCTCAGTTTAAGAAATATCGCCTGTAGAGATGTCTGCCTTCTCTCCGGTATAATGGAACTACAGTGGATGGCACTTCACTTTGAAAATCTCAATAGCTATGTTGTACTGTGAGTAATTTCATGTGGGAACTATTTCTTTCCACTCAAACTGCGCTGCAAAAACAAAGTCCTTGCTTTATTGTAAAGAGTTCAGCGTCTGGCTGCCTTAAAAGTTCACTTAACGTAAAATGTTCATGGCAGTTTGGACACTAACTTTTAGAGTTAAAATGACTTTCAAATGTGCACGTATTCACGGATGAAGGGCTCATACATACACAAAGAAAATGCTCAAACGATCAGTCAATTCTTTATTCACAGAGAGAAATATACAGAATTCCAACTGTGTCAACATGGCAAAAGGCTATGGAAAAATTCACAAATGCCACAGAATATATTTGGGGATTTTTGCATGAGGGTTTTTTGGGGACTAATGTGATGCATTTATCTTCAAATGCTTTTTTTAAAATCTGTAACCAATCAGATGTTTGTGGAGTCATTTATCTAACTCCACACAAGACAATATTACAGGAATTATTTGCCACTACTTCAACTGCTCTTCATCCCTTAAGGGGAGGGTGAGTGGCGGCGAGTTGCTGAAAGGTGGCTCATCTTTCCGCATCGGGCCAAATCAACTACAAGAGGAGAAGAAGGGCAAATTGTAAGCATTCATTACAGAGGACTTAAATCTAGTGTCTCGTTCAGTCCATGGGGTTACAGGGCATTCTGTTTTTAGATCCAACACTTTTTTCTTCATAAGAGTTGGTTGATTAAATCCACCCCCTTGGGACTGGTTTCTACTTTTTTTATATTGCCCAGACATTTATAAAAAGGAGCTGGCCCATGATTTTCCTTACGATGTCTGGCAATAACTTAATCCATGTTATCATTATGGAGGGCGGCTTTAACCTTGATTTAAGACTGCGTTTTGTCTGACCCATATGGGCGTCTCAGAACGTCGACTACATGTGTAGACGGTCAATTCAGTGTTCGGTGGTACACTGTTGACTTGATCTAAAGAAAATATCTATAGTTACTTCCAGACGTATTAGGACAAGTACACAGTTTTGATCATTTTGCCTCTATACAACCTCACAGTGGATTTGAAATAAAATGAAAAGCTGCTCTGTTGAGTTGAAATCAGCTGACTGATTTGGCCATTGAAGAATATTACATTTCTTTGCCTTCAAAAAGTCGAGTTGTCTTTGCAGTATGTTTAAGGTGATTAGCCATCTGCACTGCGAAGCGCCGTCCTATCAGTTTTGAAGCATTTATCTGAATCTGAGGAGTGTGTATAGTTTTATACACATCGGAATTCATTCTGTTAGTTGTCACATCATCAGTTAACACCTGTCCACTGGCAGGAAAGTACTCCTGGACCTAACTGTATTTTTAATATTGCAAATGTGCCAGGAAAAGAAGTACAAATAGACAAACAACTTAAAAAATAAGAAAAAATATTTTTAAAAATCACATACAGAAAGTTTACAAATGAAACTTTTCCCATGAGTTCAGTGGTCTTTATGTTTTTAAGATCAGTAAGTCCTGTGGTAAGTTTAAAGAAGTGTGAAGAAGTAAGTACACGTATCTGAAGGTCATCTTATATAGAGAGGACGCAGGCCGATTCCTTTAAACTGAGACTATAAAAACACAGCACAGCACAGGCATCTCAACATGACTTGAAAGGCTGGACGCATCCAAACTCTTTATGAAAGCAGTCCGAGTAGATTTATATGAAATATTCATCGAAGGCTCTTAGCAAATTACAAAGAGGAGAGCCTTGAAATTCTTTGGCGTGGATGTTTCGTTTATTAAATAAGTTTTAGTCCCCGTAGCGTATTTCAGTTCTGCACGTGTTGATTAGTGAGGCCTAAGGCCACTGAAGAGTCATAATGTGACAGTGTGACCCGAGTGCCGCCAGCCTCATTACCGCGGAACCGGCGAGAGTGCAGGTGGCAAGCGGATCAGCAGATGAGGAGTTAGGGGAGAGATTTAAAAAAAGAAAACGCCGGGAGAGTGTCACCTCTGCTTCCCACTTCCCTCCGCTCATCGACAGATTGGCACATGATTCATTTACAGTGACGGCACCTCCCCCCTCTGCCCAGACACTCTGCCTGTGCACATTAGGACGCCCGCCGTTGCTCACAGACGCAGCTCTTTTCCGGCCACAGACAATCATAGACAACCAAAGGAGATCTGTCAGCCAGTGTTTTATTTCCCATCTGTCTCCAGAGTCATGTGATCACCGTGCCCCTGCTCCATTTTTGATCCCCCTCTCTCTCTCTCTCTCTCTCTCTCTCTCTCTCTCTCTCTCTCCCTGTCTCTCTCCCTGTCTCTGTGCGTGATGACCCGCAGGAGAAAGCTGATCTCGGGGAGCTTAACTTCTCGCTGTGTTACCTGCCCACAGCAGGCAGGCTCACTGCTACCGTCATCAAGGCCACCAACCTCAAAGCAATGGACCTGACCGGCTTCTCAGGTGACGGACGTATGCACACACACACACACACACACACATTGTCCTGTCTGCGCAGACGCAGCTGAGTTTTGGTCTTGGCCCGCGTGGCAGCTGGACAAACACGCAGGACAGCTGGAATGAAACCAGTTTATTGGACTGAAAGAGTGACATCTTCCACATTTGGTGCTGAATCAAAAAGCAGGATACAGCATGTCGCATTTTGTCTGGAGAATCTTTTCCTTCATGCTTTCACTCTCATGAACCTTTCCTCATCCTCAATGATGTATTATAGTCTACTGTAGTGACTGAACGTGTCTTCTCTACACCCCCTTCCTGCTCCAACATTAACGACGTCACGATGTTGGTTATCAGGATGCAAACTTCTGATAATTACATGAACTCAGCCTATAATCGCAGTTGAACATATGTTGTGCAAAAATTGCGTTTGAAAATTGGAGAGGAGACGGTCACTCACCGCTGTGATCACAGCAGTGGATCAGCGTGTTCACAGTTGAAATATGACTTCCTCCGTTCTAAACAAGCGTCGACACTAGACCATTTAATTAAATGCAGAATGTATCCGAGAGCTGCTGCGAGACAAAAAGAATAGAGCTCCAAATTACAATTATTTCTTTCGTTCACCACACGATTTCATCCACACGATTAATCGATTCATCATTTACTCTATAAATTCTCAAAAAATAGTGAAAAATGACATCACAAGACCCAAGTGTCGTCTTCACATTGCTCAGACCACCAGATAAAAAGCCAAAGATTCTTTATTTTTTCTGCCAGAAATTACAAAGAGCAGCAAATACTAACATTTCAAAAGCTTGATGGTGTAGATATTTATTTCTTTGCGCATTTCTTGCATTTATTCAAATGCTTCACTCGAAAACTTCATGGAATTGTTTATTTGCCATAACTCGTAATAAATTGCCTTTGAATCCATTTTGAAAAATGTATTTTTGCTATCTCAATAAGAACTCCTATGTTGTTTAATAAGCGCAGCCTCATGCAACCTTGCACATAACAACAACAACAACAATAATAATAGCTGGTATAGTTATCCACAGGTATCCAAGTCCAGGTGTCAGAATCGGATCGGAGCTGAAAAAGCAAATCGGTGCATCTCTAATAAGGGAAGCACAACAGTGTGGTTTTCTTCTGTTTTATTCCCCCTGCTGTTACGCTTCAGACTTGTGATTCAACGGTACATTTGCTAATGTGCAGTGCTGGTGAGCCTCTGTGGAGCCTCGCAGTCTTCTGTCAGATCTCTCAACCTGCAGTCTGCAAACAACCAAGTTGAACAGAAATCCTGGAGCCGTCTTAGCGAGGATACAACTCACAGCCGCGTATCTCGACGAAGATTTCTGTAAATCTGGCATCAAGCGTCATCAGACTGATCATTCGAGTCATACATTTCAGCCTCCAAGAATAAAGAGGTGGAGGTTATACATTATGCATACATTACCTGAAGCTCCGAATCATTTGTTTCGAGCACAACAACCAGCAGAACACGTTCTCAGTCTGCTGTGATGCAAAACAGTGATAGTTTCACCCAGGCGTAAAAGAAGATAATGCTAACAATGACGTAAGTAGACTCGGGTCGCCCACGCTCGGAGCCGCTGTGGCTGCCGCTCATGGTTGCTTACAAACGGAGTCGAGCGTGATGTCTCCGAGCTGCACACGTTGAGTGGAGCGATTCAGCCCACGCCACTTTTCTGCCGTTGTGTTCGTAATCCAGCTTTGCCGAGCTGACTCGGCTTTCATGCCTTTCTGTGTGTAGACGCGGATACCTGTGAGCGTAATACCTGACAGCGGAGTCCCCTTATCTCGTTCCCCCTGCTTCCTCCCTCAATCTCTCGCTCTCCCTCCTTCCCCGGGCAGACCCGTACGTGAAGGCCTCTCTGATCTGCGACGGGCGGCGGTTGAAAAAGAGGAAGACCTCCATTAAGAAGAACACGCTGAACCCCACCTACAACGAGGCGCTGGTGTTTGACATCCCCAACGAGAACATCGAGAGCGTCTCCATCATCATCGCCGTGATGGACTATGACTGGTGAGCATCGTGAATCACTGAGCGTGCGTTTGAACGCGACGAGGCCCCGCCCCCTGCCAGCATATGTAGTCTGCCCTCCATTTGGCATCTCCAGTGGTGACCCCCGCTCCCCCTGCTGACCTGGAACAGTTTAAGCGCGGCCATTTCTGTTTATAAGCTGCTATTCAGCCTGCTGTGCTCAAAGCTGATTGACTGCCTGACTGCCTGTGTCATGCATCCATCTGTACCTCTCTCTCTCTCTCTCTCTCTCTCTCTCCATTCTCCCTCGCGGCGCCTCAGCATCGGTCATAACGAAGTCATCGGGATGTGTCGCGTGGGCAGCGATGCTGACGGTCCGGGCAGGGAGCACTGGGCCGCCATGCTGGCCAATCCACGCAAGCCGATAGAGCACTGGCATCAGCTCGTGGAGGTAATGATCACATGGCCGTGATTCTCTGTGTGTGTGTGTGTGTGTGTGTGTGTGTGTGTGTGAGAGAAAGAGACATCCATAAGTATGATTTCATACCATATATGTTGTGTTCAGTTCATGTTCGAAGTTCTGTAGTTGTAGCAGCAGCAGTGTGAGTTCAGTACCGGCGCAGCAACATCAAAGTAGCAGAAATCAAATATTTGCATACACTTAAAAAAAAAAAAAAAAAGGAGCAGTGCCAACATTTGAAAATATTCTATTAAAATGACCATTCTTACATTTAAAAAAAAAATGTTTAAGGAAAACTCAACCTCAGCTATGTTTATAAACCAAAGTTACATTTTTTGGCTTGTTTTTGGTGGTTTTTAACTTCTAGTGATTCTGAGTCAAAAACACGCAGCTGTTGCACCGGACGTATCTGCTCCATGTTACCAGATACTTGCAATAACATTCCAACATGGCCTGCACGGTTGCACTGTATAGCCTTGTCGAGCTAAACGGCCCCAGCGACCAAACTAAAGTAATTTCAAAAACAGCAAAAGCAAAACGTCTGCAGTAACTACTTTTGCATTTGCCAGGGGGACGTGGAAGGATTGTGGAGTTGTGGAATTTATTCTTCGATTCCACAAAATGAATCGGGTGTTATTGCAGTTAGTTAGGAAGCAGGCAGAGGGGATGAACTAAAGGAATGAATAAATGGTTGAAAGGTAGTTGAAAAGTATAACGTAATATCTTCTTATAACACTGTATCTTTATTGGTGAGATGGTGCCCGTATTTGGAGCACAACCTGATTGTACAGGACTGTCCAGGTGTGTCCCACCTTTAGCGCTTGTTATGTGGAACAAATTTTATTAATTTCATATATTATGTGGTAATTCACTTAAAACAATGCATCA
Source organism: Mola mola (assembly GCA_001698575.1). Classification (NCBI taxonomy): domain Eukaryota; kingdom Metazoa; phylum Chordata; class Actinopteri; order Tetraodontiformes; family Molidae; genus Mola; species Mola mola. The sequence continues at coordinate 1,355,757 of KV751363.1, forward strand.
TCTTATGAGCTAATTCTACTTGTTGAGCACTTAAAATGTAAAAAAAAAACCCCAACAATTCCTCAAAAAATTTAAATCCAGTTTACTTCTCTGGAGGGTCAGGTGAAACAAACATCCCTGGAGCTTCACAGTTAAACATCCTTCCCTGCATATCGCTTATATCGTGTTATTTACACCCTTTATTGGGCTGAAATCTTCATTGTAGCTGAAGCAGTGAAGAATTCAGCTTAAAGGGTATAAATGACGTCTTTAAAATCAATTTGGAAACACGATTTATTTATTTATTTTTTTAAATAAACAACTGGAACGGTACTCAGTAGAGCTCATTCCACCGCCAAGAACCAACAGTCTCTTCAAATTAAAATAAGTGGATCTGCCTGGAAACCTTAATGGGTTCTTCCTTGGCCCGTTCCCCGTCCTCCCACCGAGCTTCACTCAAATCCACCCAGTAGTTTTTGTATACTCCGGCAAACAAACAAACAAAGGCACACGGCCAAAAAAACACACCAGACTGGGGAAGGTAATTATTTATGCTGGTGGGTTTTTTGTCATTTTTCAACCAAGTCAGACTAGCTGTTCCCCGGATTTCCAGTCTTTATGCTAAGCAAACACATGTTCACATTACCATAAAGAAATGAGAGCAGTGTATTTTTTTTAATGTCAGTAAGGAAGCTGAATAGCATATGTCACCAAATTCCTACTTGAGTTGATTCTATTTTTTGTCTTCTGCAGTTGTATTAATGATATTAGCAGTGATGGTACTGTGACAGATGACAGCAGCCAAAAGCTTTCTGGGGCCTGATCTGAAGCTGGGGTTCGTTTTGGAAATCAAGCATGAGACTCGTATGGAAGATAAATAGATTTCAGTAGAGCCTGAATACAGAGCCTAGAGGAGGTGCAGACGTGGAAGATTTTATTCAGACCACTTATATTACAATATTCTAGATGGTTATTATGGAATTCTTGGAACTCTAAAACCAAAAATACACCAATTTTAAGCCATAGAAAACTTACTGACTATGACTCCCCTCTCTCTGAAATAGAAATTTACTGAGTTCTTAGCTCATGCTGCAGTGACATGCTAGTGACAGCCTGGACATGCGTCTTATACATACGATATTACATTATTTTTGCACTTAATGAGTCAAAAACACATGAGTGTTTAACCGCAGGTAAAGACTCCATATTACCAGACACCTGCATTAACAATAATACTTGGTTCATTTACAAAAAAAGATTTATTTTAGACCTTCAGAGTTCAGGAAATGGGGCTTAAACAGCAAGGTTAAAATATATATACCGGAATTCTCCTTGATATGAGGGAGATTAAGAGCTTAATCCAAATGGCTGACTTTCATGGGTGACTTTCACTTTGATCACTTTCAAAGTAATTTTCCAATATGTGCTTTTAGTGAAGTTTGAGCTTGCACTGAGCGAGCTAATGACGCTGGCCAGGAGCCGTCTGACACAGAGGGCCAAAGAGAGCAGCCATGATGTCATTGAACTGACATTTCATTCGTCTTAATGTGTCAAATGTGTGAAGCTGTCTTTTCTTTTTTTTTTTTTTTTTTTGTGAAATCCCCGTTTCCCTGCAGGAGAAAGCAATTGGTACGTTTGTGTCGAAGAGCGTGACCGCATCGTCCCCGAAGCCGCACATCGTGGTCGACAGTCCTCACTCCGATTAAAACTGTGAGCCTCTGACTTCCTCCTCTCTCATCTCCCCCGCATGCTTTCACAGATGATACTGTAGGAGCGTTTTCTAGGCAGCTGTGCAGTGGAAAGTGCATCATTATTCCGCATACATCCCAGCTCCTCTTTGATTCCTGCTCGTAAAAAAAAAAAAAAAAAAGAGGCGGTCTGCGTCGCGCAGCAGATGCTCCGGAGTCAGATTTGCACAGAGAGTGGCCGAGGCTTTCAAAGCATGGCCTAACTGGAGGCTGTGGAGCTGTCGGAGGCAGGAGCATCTGTATCATCTAGATGTTATGGGTTATGTAACGCATCTCCCCCTCCTCCTCCGCCCCCTAAACTTACAGTACTGCATACTGTTTATAGATTCTCTCAGCATCCCCCCCCCCGATGCTCCCTGCTTAATCCGCCTCCTTTATCCTCCTCTTTCCTCAGGTCGCCAGTGTCTCTCCAGCTCCAGACTTTCCCTTTCTTTCTTTTCATCTGTGAATAATTCTCTCCATCCAAGAACGAGAGAGGCGGAGACGTCGCTAGTGTCCGACGAGGCCATGGCTGTCGTCAGCGAGCCGGGGGAGAAAAAAAACAACAAAAACAAACAAAAAAAAACATCCATCACGAGCTACACTTTGAGCATCAGACTCCACATTTACAGACGCGGGCAGGACCAACATCTGGTGTAAATTTGGGAACACACACACACACACACACACACACACACACACACACAGTCTGCAGTATGTGCGTAGTTCATGTGTGCTTCAGATTACTGTAGTTTTTCATCTACGACGTGTCATGTGACCGAAAAAAAATGACACATGAGAAGGACCAGAGGTTTGGAGCTCCTGTACAGATGATAAAAGAAGAAAATCACCATGTTGGTATTTTTCTGGGTGTATAGTAGCTGCCGTACCGTGTGTGGGAGGGGGAAAGGTCATTGTTGCCAGGACAGAACACCCTGAGGTGGATTCTTCCCGTTTTGAGGACGCCTTTCCTCGGACTTCCTCATTGACCCCAGAGGACGGACGTCCACGTGAACCTCACTGATGTCAGAGGAGCGACAGACGCATGTAAAAGCAACTCTGAGACGCGTCCCTCTTCTTCATGCTTTTTGTCACCGTCCTCATGGTGCTCATCGGTCTGTCCTTTTTTTTCCTTCTTCTTCTTCTTCTTCTTCTTCTTTTTTAAGGAAAGCTTTTTTCTCCCCTCATTGTTTGTGTGTCACGCGTCACCACAAACGAGAGACGAGGACTCGGCGGACTCTGCCGGACAGCTGCGGCTCGGATCGGGCCGGTTCGGACCCGCTGGAGGACGCACATCACATCACATCACCGCTCTCTACTGAACTTTTCTATCCTCTTCTCGAGGAGTCATCGTCCGACAGGAAGGACACACACACACGTCCGTGTCGCTCTTACTAGCGTGTGTCTCCGTGTTTGTTTTGTATTTGTGCGTGTATGTGCGTGTGCCTGTGCGTCGCTGTGACCTCGTGCGTTCCTGTCTTCCACCTGCCCCCTAACCCCTCCAACATCCCCACATCCACACACTGATGTCGGCGCGTCCTCCGTCCTCTGTGTCTACAAGAAGCCATTCTGTGTGTGTGTTTGTGAGGATGTGTGCGTGTGCTGTGTGTGTCTGTCTGTCACAGGCGTTATTAGTTCGTACCGTCTCTGTCGTGTCTGAACTCAGCGGCCAGCCACTGGACCCTCCTCTCCTCTCTAACCTCTGCCTGATGTAAGTAACTGTGCTGATCGTGTACTTTCCTGTAATCTGTGTACTGTATGTCCAAAGCAGGTGTGTGTGTGTGTGTGTGTGTGGGGGGGGGGGGAGGAAAAAAAAAGAAGAAAATCAGACGGCACAGAGATTGAAAATGAAATTGTTGGGCGTTTTTTGACTATGATAACATGAGGATTAAAAAAAAACAAAAAAAAAGACCCAAACATCGTTTGTTCTGGCCTGCGGATCGGGACCAATTTAGATCCAACAGGCAGGAGGTGTTGTGAGTACAGCCCGACCGATACGCAAGTCTGGGAGGGGACTGATACCGATACCGATATCAACTTATGTTTTGCAGTAATCCCTCAAATAAGCTCATCAAGACCCTGTAACAATGATATACGACAGAATGTCTTATAGATTAATAATGAACGTCGGTGCACTGACACAGTTACCTTCACTGGAAACTTAATTAGCATAAACGCATCAAGTTAACGTTCTTCTTTACACCCAATTTTATTTATTTATTTATTTATTTATTTATATCGATACTGATAACGAGGGATGCGCCAATATATCAGTTTAATACCCGTATCAGTTATTGGCATATCGAGGTGGTTCACTGATACTGATAATAGTTAATTGTGAACTGGATGTACAATAGATCCTGATGAAAATCCCATTTTTGACTTAGTCAACACATCCAAGCGGTGTCTCTGTGTACTATGACTCATTCCTTTTTGATACAGAGGATTTCTTTTATTTCCTGGACACAATAGGATCAAATTGTCATTTTTAACATCAGTATCGGTGCATCCTTACTGATGCCATTTATCTGTTACAGGCCAATATCGGCCAGCCGATGTGTCGGTCGGGCTTTAGTCACGAGGAAACCAGTGCCTGGGATGTAAAATAATACAGACTCAGGAAGCCGTGTCCGCCGTTCTCCGGCCGTCGCTATCGTTGCCATTTTTCCCTCACACACACACACTGTCAAGGAAGGAGTGTGTGTGCGGAGTGACCGGCTGTGTAAGTGGACGTGCTATCGATCCATCGATCTGGACGCCCCATAACACTCTCCCTCCCCCGTGATAGATTACAAAACCCATCGTGGAAACCTGCACATCACATTCCTTTCCTTTCTGTTCCCGTCCGTGTGGTTACTCGCCCTGCAGCCCGTT
>KV751363.1:1384397-1394648 GCA_001698575.1 Mola mola
AATAACCCCCCCCCCCCCCCCCCAAAAAAAAAAGAAAGTGATGGCAGCCCTGAAATCCTGATCTGGGATTTCACAAGTTAGTGGGTTAAAAAGACAGGAGATATAATAAATCATAGAAGAAGAGCAAAAGAGGCAGCTGTTTTGTTAGTTTCCTCCAAAGACCTAAAACTGTGTGCTGCGCTGTTATTGTTGGTCGGAATGAACACCCTGCATGTAAACACTCCCTGGGTGACGCGTTCAGTTTCAGCAAGATGGATGGTGGAAACTGTTTTTCCCATCATACTTTTTTTTTTTTTTTTTTACCTGAGTCTGTAGTAAATAATTTGTGCTTAGAGAAGGGTTGAAACACGGTTCAGTTCTCCTCATCTCTGCCTCATTGTGGGAAACACACAAGCCCCCACAGCACACTTTCACATTCTGCCTTTTTTTAGCACTTTTATCTGTCGTATCTGTTTACTCCTTTTTTTTTACCAAAATGGAGACGGAGTTTTAAGAGCTACGATTCTATACAGATGTGTTTCCAAAATTTGCTGACAGGTAACACAACAGGTTGTTTCTTTTCTTGTCATTTGGCATTTAAACACCAGGCGGATATTGTATATGACTTTTTACCCCTTTAGACTTTGATGAACGCTTTAGTCATCAGCCTCCCATTATTTAAGTGTGAAGTTCACAACAAAAGTAAACACAAGTTAAACCTCCACCAGCATATCGTGGCATCAGTATGTGTTTGCTTTCCATCTGTGCACTCATGAACAAAGAAAGTGATATTCAGTTTCACTGTCAAGGTTGTTAGCACAGTAAGCATCCATTACATGCAGAAAATATGTTGAGCAGAAATATAGAATATATTAGCGAAGTCTTCATGATAATACAGGGTTCCCACACGTCCCGGAAAACCTGGAAAAAAATGGAAAATTGGTCAATTTTCTACTCGTGGAAAATGAGGGGGAAAAAAAGTCAAATGTCCTGGAAAAGCTTAAGTTGTCCTCTGTCTTGTGAGTGAACACAAACGGGTTAAAAGTTATGTGCATGTATGTCTGTTGTCATGCTGTCTTCAATGGGCAACATTGAGGCTCATCGCTCCACGTGACGCTACCAGCCAATCAAATTTGCATGTCCCCTCAGAGCAGTCCTGCTACCCAGTGGTTCAATTTGAGATTATTTCATAGATAAGTTATAGCCATAGACGGCACATCAGACCTCTGGGGTCGGAAGAGGAATAGACACAGAAGCAGTCTGGGTAAATGTAAAAAATGCAAGATAATGCTGTAGAAAAGACCACTTCTGCAACGCAGGGTGGAGCGGGGGAATGTGCTAATGTGCTAAATAATTTCAAGAAAAGAGTGGGAACCCTGTAAGACAGAAATGAACAAATATCACACTTTGTAGTCTGACTGGTTGTTGGCTCAGCTTTTTAAAATGGGTTTACAAGTACTGACACACCCATACTGTATTGAAGATACAGGATCTGTTGTCACGGTCTTTGATTCATCAAAAAAATGAAAAATCTGGGTCAAATCTGGAATTGAGAGTATTTAATAGATTTAAAAAATAATCCATCAAGTTTAATTTGTGTAGCCCAAAATCCCAAATGAAAATTTGCCTGAGGCCTTTACAATCTGTACATAACAACACCCTCTACCCATAGACCCTCGAACCGGGTGAGGAAAAACTCCAAAAACCCTGGACAGAGAAAAAGAGGAAACCTCAGAGAGAACCACAGAGGAGGGATCCCTCTCCCTGGGACGGGTAGATGTGCAATAGATGTCACAAGTACGGAGCACAACAATATGACATCATTACAGTCTATGGATATGAAACATGAGAACTGAGTCCAGAAACATGTTATTAAAGAGTCCAGGAACCAGACGGTAATCCAGGTCAGGATTCCAGGCCACTCTGTCTTTTGCTGGGTAGGATCGGTGAAGTTGATCATGATACCAGACACAAGGTCACATCTCCGCTGGATAGCAGGTCGCTACCAGAACCGTCATGCCCACGTCACCAGGTAGCTGAGAGACAATAAGACAGAAGGACTCCAGGAGAAACTCCCCAAGGTGAAGTTAGTAACACAATACTGGGACATGACGGAGTAAAGAGTAGATGGAGTATGGAGAGAACGAGGTAGAGAAATAGAGGGGCTCAGTGTATCATGGGAAATCCCCCAGCAGACTAGACCTATAGCAGTATAACTATAATACAAAGTTAATCACGATAATCATTTGAACTCGAGAGCTTTTAATATGTGTATCGTGATTGATTGTCTGATACCTTTAATTATAATCTAGTTCAATATAGAAACAATGACTTATTTCACAAGAACTGCATAAATGATTCACCATATGTGCAGAAAAATAACAAAAAAACCTCCCAAAAGTGAAATTCTTCAGTATACTGAATTATAATAGAGGCTTTAAAGGCTTTTACAATATTTATACAATATGAACAGTTGCAGATGGTTGATTGGACAGTGTTGTGACTAAAAAGAACTAATGTCTGTGCAGGAATCTTTTGGTCCTCAAAGTGTTTAACATGGATCTTCATAGTATTCATTATTGCAAGTTTGAGAACCCTGACAGAATCTCGTGTGTTAATGAAATATAGGATAGACTTTGTTTTTTTTTTTTAAAACCTACATTATGGAGCCTCTGTTTTGCCCCGTTGGCAGTGAGAGTAAATAGAGGAACATCCTCGATGTACACATGAATGTATAGGCTTTGACGTTCTCCTAATTGTTACTCAGCCCCGTCACAATCAATCATTCCTGGCTTACAGAAAACAAGCCAGCATGGGAAAGTCGCCACAGACTCTGGAGGTTTATTTGTAGCAGGTGTTCATTCAAAAATATCTGCACTGTACCTGCAAGATAAACTTGAACATAAACTTCTCCTTAAGTTAAACCCACACATTGTGAGTGCATCTCAAAAAAATTAAAGTAACATGATTTTTCTCATCAATTATCTAAGAAAGTGAAAATCTAATATGTTCTACACTAATTACATGTAAACTAAAATGTTACATGCATTTTACTTATTACATTTTGATAGTTATGGCCTACAAAACTTCTCTCAAAAACTATTTAAAAAACAGCATTTATCAAAATATTAGAATGTTTCACCGCAGCTGTATAATCCTTAGTAATCAAAATTATCTGGCTTGAAAGATTTCCCTCTGTGTAATGAATACAGAGTATATGAAAGTTTAACTTTGAATGAAATTACAAAAAAAAGAACTTTTCAGCAATATTCCAATTTTTTAGAAGTTTTATTTAATACTTTCATTTTCCATTTTTCACCTTTATACCAGACCTGTTCTCAACTTATATATGTTTCTGGGATCCTTTGCCGTCAGTGCTGCTGAACTCTTGAATGCACATGCTGTTTAAACTTTAAGAAAAAAAAAAAAATCCCACACAAAATAAAGTGTTTGTTCTGTGTAATTTTAAGGTGTTAATGATTCTGGGGGTGAAGCCAGGCAGCGCTGGATAACAGTGCACACCGACACACCGAATCCATAAATAAAGCTGATAGAATGTTCTGTGTGATGCTGCTGGGAAAAGAGCCTTACCTGCTGTGTCGCTCTGTTTCCATGCAGCAGTTGGGCGGTGGAGGGGCTCCGATGCAGCCCGGTCAGGTGGCCCCCAACCAGAACTTCCTTAACAGAGCTCCTGGACCCATCCCCGTCTCCCACAGCAATGTCCAGCAGCAGGTAAGGGAACTCGCTCGGTGCTGGTTTTTCTGCCTGTTTTTCCCCACGCTGGCTCCTCTCTCACCCGGCCTGTTGTTGACACCTTTACTTCCTGGGCTCCGGCTGATTTATGCATGCCTTATCGGTAACCCTTTCTTCCAGTGTGCTTTTCGTCACACTTCTACTTGTGTCCCCACTCCTCCTCCTCCTCCTCCTCCTCTCTGTCCTGTATGCAGTCTGTGGTGGTGGGCATGCCCCCCGTTAGTCAGGTCTCTATGATGGAGGAGCAGCAGAGGCAGAACAACATGGTGAGACCTGCAGTATAGCCTCTTAACATGCTAAAAACATGGGTGTTTACAGGAACCAAACTGCAGTGATCATTCAGTGAAAGAAATGTTGCTGTGTAGATTAGCCATATGTATTTGTGTATCCATTATTTTTATAGCCAGAAAAAATATCTGCTACTTATGTAGAAGTCAGTTCCAGTCTGTGTGGACATCCAAATGTCCACACACATGTACTCAGTCCCATCCCACTGCTCAGCAACAGGCTGGTGGACAGTTTTTCTATCAGCACGTCGTTGCTTTAACAAACTCTGTTGAATGTTTCGCTTGTAGCATGCAATTGTGAGACTAAAAAACATATTTCTTTGTTAACATGCATGCTTAAGTTTGTATTTTATGAAATCTGAACTGCTTGCATTGAGCATGAGATAATGGGCATGAAACACCAGGAATTTACACAGTGCAAACATGGTGGTTAGTTTGTAAAGTGTTTATTATGTATCGTACGTCTTTTTTATTTACATGCAGTTTATCTTGCGATAATCAGTAAAAAAAAAAAAAAATGCTTTTGACAGGATGCAACCGTTTGCAAGAATTATTGCATTAAATGTGAAATGTGAAAGAACATTTTTAATCTTATTGGGCTGTTTTCTTTTTTAAATAACTAGTTCATAAGTATTTCTCTTATGTGACATGACTGTGGTTCCTTTAGATGACGATGAGAGCAGCCGTACCAGCCAACCAGCAGCCGCCTGTCAGTGGCGCTCCCCCCAACCAGGTGGCACAAAGTGGACAAGCTCCGCCTCAGGGTCCCATACTCCGCCTCTCAAACCCAGGAGCCAATCCGCAGCTTCGCAGCCTCCTCCTCAGCCAACAGCAGCCAGTAAGAGTGCATCAAAATCAGAGCTGCAACTAATGATGATTTTCATCAACAAGTAGTCTGCCAACTATTTTCACAATTACAAAAAATAGTGAAACATATTTATCACGTTTTTTTCAGAGACCAAAGAGATGTTTTCATATCGTTTCTTGACTCCAACCAATGGTTTAAAAAAAAACAAAGATTCTTCATTTACTGCTCGAAATGACAGAGAAAGGCAGCAAATTTTAACAGTAAAAAGCTGGAACCAACATATGTTTGACTGTTTTGCTCAAAACAAGACTGAATTGTTCATCAAACTAGATGTAGATTGATTTCCTTTAGACCAACTAAACAATGAATCGTTGCAGCTCTGGAAAAAATGTCTGAATCTAAATGTCTGAGTGCAACCTGCTCCTCTGGGAGTTTCTGTAAATGTTAACACGTCTCCTCTCGCTCCGTGCCTCTGCAGCAGACTGGAGTTTCTCACATGCAGGGCATGATGCCTCACCAGGGCCTGGGACAGCAGCTGGTCCATCCGACACCAGGAGGGGGGGCTCAAATGCAGGGCCAGTGGAGGCAACCCTTAGGAGGTCAGAAAGCACCCAAGAAGATTAGAAATTTGACTTAAGTAGACAATAAATGTAGTACATACTGTAGATCTGGAAATCTAATCATTGCAAATCGATAAGACATAAGAATAACTTCAAAAAATCCTACTGAAGGAAAAACTCAAAAAGTTCACAAAACACAAAAATAGAGGTTTATGTTTAATCCCACTTACTACACCTCTATGACCGCTTACATACTTATACTTTTCCTGAAATGATTTTTTTTTTTATCCAGTTTCATATGCAGAGACTAACTTGTGCGTTGCCCAAATTTTTATGTGGGTCACTAACTTTACTTTTGTGCTCATTGATTTAAAAATGTTTGCTGAACATCTGCTGCAAATTAGTATATATTAATTTGAATCTCCAGCTACAAGGAGTTATGTTGCTAAAAGGTTAATTTCCTTTTTGTAGCCATTCATACAAGCCCAAGGTGCAGTGCAGAGTCGTAACAACCAGCGAGAGTGCTTTACTTGTCAGCTGCTGGTTGCCCTTTGTGTTTTGACAGGCGATTCTTACTGCATGCTCAAAAAAAAAGGTGAATCTTCACATATTTCTCTGTATCGAAAAACATGACTGCTTTGCAGGACATGACCAGTGGCATCATTCAACTATTAATGCAGCCATTATATGCGAATGGGATGAAGCAGCCGCGTCCACGTCATCCTCATCCGCGTTTGCTTATCGTCTTTCTGCTGAGGTTTGATGGTCTGATGGAATAATACAGGAATTTGTTTGGTTTCCTGTAAAATTGCATTTAGCTTTAAAATCCCAGTATGTTATGTTAGTGCCCAACTGATATTAGATTTTTGGATGCGATACTAATGTTTGAGAGAGAAAAATTCCGATACAATACATCGACTGATATCTGCACTGTTTATCGTAAATCTATCTTTGATCGATTGATCAATCAGTATATATGCACGCATTTATTGCATTGATCCCTCAAATGCAGTTAGCAGACTCTTGTTGATATATAGCGGGGGCAGATTATTTACAGTTAAACAAAATCCTTTTTCATCCAAAATAACAACGGTGCACTGAGACGCTAAGCTTCACCTTAAATTTAACAGTTAGAAATGATATAAAAGTAACTGTATAAAAAGAAACTTAAATGAATTGAAAAGTATAAAATATATATGGCAACATGTGCACAGTGATCCCTGCTGGACAGAGGAGGGAATTGTAAAATAATTATGGGCATAATAAACATCAAAATTACTTATTATTTCTCTGCAAAAGAAAATTAATTACACTGGCACATATAAGAGATTAATAACCCTCATACCGATATTCTTGTCACATGCTAATCTTGGCCGATATTATTGGCCGACTGATAAATTGGTTTTGGTGCGTAATAGTGTAAATTGGTTGCCCCCTGGTGGATGGCTGCTGTATGACGATAGAACTCATTTTTATTTATGTCAGCGGTCTCCACCTATTTGAGAGATTGTGACGGATCGATCAAATGTTTGCTTTGATAACAACAACAGAACGAAAGAATCAGTCATAATCAGTGATCATTTTTACTTTACCCATAAGAATGAAACCACTTCCTGTTGCTGTTGTTCTAAAGGGGCGGGGCAGTGACAAATCCCATGTGACACCACTCATCGATGAACATCCTGGTTCCTTAACTGTTTCTGTTACGCTGCTGCCATCTACTGGTCGGCTGTTTAAGCACAGCACAAAATGAACCACAGCTACAATCGTCAGCTATTAATTTCAAATCGCTGCAGTGTTTCTAAGAATCACTACATTGCAATAATGGATGCAGAAGTGTTTTGATAATTGCGCAAAACACCTTTGTGCTTGTATCGCCTTTAATTATCGCTTCAAAGCCTGAGTTATATCATCAGCGTTGATTCTGAAAAGGTAAAGAGAATCTGTCTTCCTCTCCCTCCTCCTGAACCTGTGTGCAGGTCAGATCCTGATGTCTGGAGGTCAGAGAGGAGCTGTGCCTCAGACCGGGATGCCCCAGGTCTCCAGTGTCATGGAGGATGAAATCCTCATGGACCTCATCTGACTCAGCATTGTGGACTTTAGGTGTTCAGTTGAAACTCTGCAGCTACCTTCCAGTCTGGACACAAACATCTGCCCTGTTACTTTACTGCCACAGATGTTAACCACATCTAAGGAACGCATGTTCATCTCCTCCAGGGCTCCAGGTTAATTAGAGGCAGACAAGAGCATTTTTCTTTTTTTGTTTTTTTTTTTTTTTCTTTGGTCAGTGCTAATCTTCATGGTATACAGTCGATGAAACTGTGGAAGCAGTCAAATAATTTATGCTTCCGAAAACATTTCTGTAACTTTTACAGATTATCATTAAAACCTGAAATGTTAAATATTTTTTTCCGTATTGAGATTTAACTTTTTCTGCTAGATGTCTTTTTTTATTATTATTATTGACAACGTTGTTTTATGAAGATAAAATAAACAAGTTGGAGACCTAATTTTCCCTCCATCAGTACTTTCACGTGACGGAGTTGTGCTGGTGACGGCTCCCCTCCCCCCCCACCGTGCTAATGCAGCCTTCATCCTTCAGGTGAGAGAGAGAGACTTAAATAGACAAAGTTAGATAGTTCACTGTCTGTCTTTTTCTGCCAAATAGTGTCACAGTGTTAATTTTAACTACTCCAATATGTCGCGGAACCATAGAGAGTCTCGTCGTGCCAAGTAGTCCTACCAGATGGCATCAGTTGGCCGTGGTTCCCCTGGCGTAACGTACAATCAGGCTGGCCGCATGCGCACATGGCTGACACTCCTTATATATGCCCACAGTCTGCTTTTGATTCGTGCCCTCGCTTGCTCACACAATGCCTGCGAGTGGACTCCTGCAGACACCCTCTCCTGTCGGGTACCTGGTGGTACGGCTGGTGCAGCTGCAGAGCTGAGCCGAGCCGCTGGAAGACAGAACAAATGAACTTTGCTCAACCTCACACATTCATGCATCAGTTCGTGCATTTCTATTTTTTTTTTTTTGTTTTTTTTTACACTTGGACACTGTGTACACACTCACCAGCAGGAAGTGATGTCACTCCCTGTCACCTGGGAGACAGAGACGGTTGCTAAGCTACCGTGACAGTGGGTTCTTGTTCCTGAGCTTTTCCTCAGCCCCGCTTTCACATGGACTCACACAGATAGACACTAGTCCCTCAGTGGCTGGTGCTCATCCATCCCTTAATCACTGGCCGGCCCTCGGAGCCCGGCTTAGCTTCACTTTGTCTTCCACACACTCACTCTCCCTCTCCCTCTCCATCTATCTGCCACTATTGAGCTATCGAGCTATTAGTGCCTGCCAGAGCTCGTAAGATTTTCAGTCTCTCTTTTATTAACAGCAGAAACGTTCGTGGGTCCATGTGATGAACTGAAGTGGTAATATATCGACCTCTGATCATGATGGTCGTCTGGCAAATGTACAATGTAGAGATTTCTTAAAAAAAAAAAAAATTATATATATTTAGAACAGCGTTATTTAATGTTTTTTTAATACAAACGCTGGAGCCTCTTATCAGCTGCACTCTTCAGAGGGAGGTCTGGTTCAAGTTGGATCCTATAAATTTTCCCTCTAATATCCCAAATAATATGTTACACATGTTGTGAAATCATATTGGTGATGGTTATCGTGTGACACATTAGAAATCTCACATATCTGTGGCTCTATATCAGAGAATCTATCGATCAGGTTTATACTGGCCTTGCTTCGCATGTTGAATGTTAAAGGAGAAATTTCAGGCAAGACATTTTATTGTCTTGTTAAGGCAGCATCTCAGGAATTTCTTCAAATTTGACTTAAAATTCTACTTGAATTTGAGGATGAAGCGATTAGAATTTGGGTCTTAAAAAAGCCGCTGTGACCTTAAAAAAAAAAAAAAGATTATACAACTTGTAGCTTTTAGATGGCAACTCCAATGTTCAAAGAATCATAGTCCAGCCCAAGTTTGCTGCTTCGACTGCCAGTGAGCTTCAGGTGATTGTTGTTGCACCATGTGACCAAGCTCTCTGTTAGTTACTGCACCTACCAGTTAGCCATAACATTAACACAACTGACAGCCATGTCCTCCTCCATCTGCTCCTGGGGGGTCCAGGGGGATCCAGAGTAATCCTCAGACCAGGCTGGGTGTGAAATCCTGACCTCACTCCTGGCTCTGCCATACTAGTCTTTATTTAATATGTGAGCCTAACTTTGAGAAACTACTTCCCATTTTTATGACCAGCAACGTGGTCCCAACTCCTCTGGGGCTGATCCACCATCTGTGGGAGTGTAACACAGCCTCAGATGTGGAGGTGCTGGTCTATAGGACCACTGTGATTTTTGTCCTTGTCAGGTCTGGATATGAGATCCTGGATTATGCAACCTCAGCACTTGACAGTTTCTTGGAGGAACTTCCAACATTCAGTTTCACAACATTAAAGTGATTTTGAAGTGGACCTCTGAGGAAACATTCAGAGCAGTTTGTGTTTTACTAGTACTAGAAGACCTTTAGCCCAACTATGACATTATCTGATCTCTGGTCTCTGACAGCCAGGTGATCTGTTGTTCAGTTGGCCTTGGTTTCATAGAACTGATCACCCCAAATGAGCAGTGAGGGTGACTTGGGAACAGTGCGTCCAAGTCCTCCATGACAGGCGAACTCGTACAATATATTTTGCAAACTTAAGACCCAAATGCACCCTTATAAAACTCTTTAGGACTGCGTGGTGAGAAAGTCACCTTTTTAAAGCTAAAATCAGTCTCTCATTCTCGAAAGCCTCTTCCGTCTGCTTTAAAGGCTAAAATATTTATGGAAAAATAAATGAATTCCCT
>KV751363.1:1399913-1429540 GCA_001698575.1 Mola mola
GGGAGAGAGAGAGAGAGCAGGAGGAGAGAGAGCAGGAGGAGAGAGAGCAGGAGGAGAGAGCGTCGGCCGCGGCTCTGCAGTGGAACACGCGGCTATGTTGGAGGGAAGCTGAGCGCTCTCGCTCTCTCTCTCTCTCTCTCTTTCTCTCTCTCTCTCTCTTTCTCTCTCTCTCTCTCTCTCGGAGTTACCGCGGACCGAGCGGCGCGCTGCGGGACCGGACCGCGACGATGAAGGTGAGCCTGCAGTGCGCCTCGATGACAGACGCGCATTCATTCATGTGCGCTTTAACCACTGTGTGTGTGTGTGTGTGTGTGTGTACGTGCGTCCGCTCCACGCGCGGCACAAACTACCCAAAGCGCAGGAATGGAAATCCGCATTCGTGACCCGACGCGCGCGGCGGTCTTCGCGTGGCTGCGTGGCTCCGGACGTGGCTGATATCCAGGAACGAGACAGGCGCGTGCGTGCGAGGGGGATTTGGGATCATGAGTTAATTTACATGAGCCGATTGAGTCCGGAACTTTTTTTATTTCTAACATTTACAGCGTGTGTTTTTTCGTCCAGCCGGCCGCTGTAACCTTGGCCGGACAGGAGCGTCCAGCAGCCGCTGATCCAGTGGACGCGCAGCTCGCACTGATTGGACCGTTCTGCACTGTGAGCGTGCGGTTGGCCCCCGCCGATGACCCCCGGACTCGGAGGGAGGGAGGGGGGTAAAAATGCGCAGGAACCTTGCGGCTGGTGCGCGGCGGGTTAAACTGTGAGTCAGAGCCCGGGGCCCCTCCAGGCTGGGAACAAGGAGCAGATAGATGAGCACCGATGAATGAAGATCTGCAGCACAAAGACACAGTTATGAGAGGATTTAAATGCTAATGTGCGCTGTTTCAGAGAAATCCGAGCTGGTTTCGTGTGTGTCTGTGTGTGTGTGGTGGTGATCTCCCGGGTTTAATGACAGAGACAGAGTCAGTTATTAATGGGGTGCTGGGAGGTGAAGTGGGGCACTGGGGCAGAATTAGACAAGAGCCCCCCTCCTCCAGTCCCGTGAGTCCTCTGTGCTCAGATTCGTATGTGAGGGAGGACGGAGGAGAAATTGAGGGGGAGTCAGGAGGGGAGCTGTGCTGCTCCTGGTGGCATCAGGCTGTTTTTGTCAATATTTGGCGGGATTTTGGAAACACTGTGAAAACAATAACCACGTCACGTGATATTTACCTTTTTTGAACACTGGGGTTTGTATGTGTGAGTTGGTAACACCTGAGGAGAAACATGCAGTGTGGGACCATGATGCACCTGGTTCAGACTCTTGTTATTTTACCAGCATGCCGTGCAGAAACTTGGTCATGGTGCATCTTTATTTATCTCGCTTGTAGCTTTAAATTTTTAATGTGTAGCTTTAAATTCCATATGCAGCTCTTTCTTGCTAAATGAACTATCGATTGTCACGGGTGCGGCACTAAAACAATTACACAGACGGGACAATAAAGCGTATCGTATCGGCGGCTTTTTGATTGTAAGTTTGGCTGAAATTCAGTTTTTGACAGTTGATTCAGTTATTGTTATTGACTCGGGAAAACCTTTCATGTCTTCATCACCAGCCATTGAGCCACATAAGGTCAGAGTTCAGTGTTTAGCGAGCTGCTTGTTAGCCTTTTAATGCAATGTTTCATGTTTAGTTATAAATCTTCTTCGAGAAAAAGTCAAAATATCGAGGAAAAAAAACCCCAAAATGTCGAGAATAACGGTGACGCCACGCCCACCCGAGCTCCACACCTTCTGGATCAATCCAATTGATCATTTGTTCTGTCGGGTCTTGTTATGTTACAAATCCCCTCTGAATTACACGCAGATGTAACCATGGATACCCTTCATTTGTCCATTAGCACAAATTGAATTTCAACTTCATTCTCGGAATTTTGACTTTATCCCTTTTTCTCGAGGCACACGATGAAAAAAAAATCTTCATTTTCTCATAATCTTTTTTTTCTCATGCTAATCATCATCCGTATGACGCAAACATGAAGACTGGTCACGTTCTGCTCCGATTGGCTGTTTTAAGTGACATGAGGCCTTTTCTTTCCTTACCTGTATTCCTGCAAGATGGTGTCATTGATTTGCATTGTAGTTTTGCCTGCTTGAACTTCACGTCCTGTGACTTTTACTGGCCGGATTTATTGCTCGCCGCGGTACCTGTAAACGTCCATCGGCCGTCAGGTGAAGGGCCGTGACACATGCCCCGTTTATGAGCCCTCGCTTCACTGCCTGTTCTGTCAGTTCGGTCCAACACAGGCCTGCTCTCGTAAAACTTTAAGAGGATGGTAAGTTTTTATGCTGCTTGCAAAAGTATCCAGTTTTATCTAATCACACTTTATGTTCCGCGGCGGGGAAGTGAGGTTCCTCTTCCGGCAGCGGCAGGCACCGCACGGGGCACGTGTGTCACATGATATCAACGTTTAAAGGCGAGGCCCGCCAGCTCGGGGCAGCGCTTCAAAGCGCTCCAAAATGTCAGCGGAGTTTGCTCGGCGTGACCTTTGTCGCCGCTATCCGGCTGAGGCGAAAACACGACCGCGTGACGTCGTTTTACGGAGACGCTCGGGGCCAGCGGTAGCCTGCGGCAGAGCCGTGGGTGTAGCACTGTGGACTGTGGACACCTGGGGCCCCCTTTCCGTTTCCGCGACTGCTCGTACATCACCTGGTCAAACCTGCCTTTGACGGATCGAAGCTGTGACGCCTCATGACCTGATGTGCATGTCGTTCAAATTGAACGGTGCGACAATTCACCAAGAATGGTTAATACAGATCAGTTAATGGATGCAGGTAGCATCTTTTATTCAGGTTGTCCCCCCGTTAAGGAGGCCCCACGCTGTTCCCCTGGTGGCTCCACGCTTTTCATCATGCGGTCAAACAAATGAAGGATTCCTGGCAGCTGAGCTGAACTTTGTCACCTGTGTGGCAACTTTAAAAAGAGAGAGCATAAGCCAAGGGGTCAACTATTAATCCCTAATGTCAACACGTGTCCCACAAAGTCTGAGTGCTGACTCCTTCCTGTGTCCCAAATGAATCCCCAGCTGAGCGCTTCCTGTCATTAGAGGAATCAGGCTGGGCGGCGCTTTCATTTGCACGAGGCGCCACTGAGCGCGTGGCCAACCAGCTTCATGAAATGAGAAGTGAGAATGAGAAACTGCCTCAATAGGTTGACTTAGTGGCTCAAAAGTGACTTAGTTTGTCAAGAAGATGATATTTCCTCAATATTTTTGATTACGTAGCTCAAAATGATGAGAAACGTCCTCATTTTTCATGACATGGCCAATAAAACGAAGGATTACATGACAAGGAATCAAAACTCAAGCTATGTGGCGACTTGCAAAAGAGACAAAATAAAGCAAGCGATCAACTGTTAATCACTAATGTCGACACGTGTCCCACTTACTCGGAGCTCTGCCTCCTTCTTGTGTCGCAAATTAATCACCAGCTGAGCGCCTTCACTCATTTTAGCAACCGGGCCGGGCTGCTCTTTTCATTTCCACGGCCTGCTGCTTTACGCGTGGCCAGTGAATTGGATGACAACAAGCCAGCGGGTTAACGGGGACGTGGTACATTACACCTGCACACCGGGTCAAGAGGAAGGCTGCGGCGGATTGTGTCCGGAGGAGGCTTGGAAAATGGCACGAGCGGAGTTAGCATGTGAGCGATCACCCGGTAAAATGTTGCCCGGCGTCAGTCCGGCTGCACACGGGAAGACGAAGGGCCGCGTTGAGTCCGGGGGACGTCTGCGCAGCTGCGGCAGAATGCAAAGAGGGTAACTGTCGCCCTAAATTTGGTGGCCCCGCTTCACAACCATCCCTGTGCTCTGGCAGAGAGCGAGAGGTGGGGGGTCGCAGATTGTAGGCGACACTAAAACCACGCTAATCGGG
Organism: Mola mola; assembly: GCA_001698575.1. Taxonomy (NCBI): domain Eukaryota; kingdom Metazoa; phylum Chordata; class Actinopteri; order Tetraodontiformes; family Molidae; genus Mola; species Mola mola. Next base: position 1,403,816 of record KV751363.1, read on the forward strand.
GCGAGCTGGTGGCTCATCTCTTCACAGGGTTGAGGCGTGTCATTGACTGATGGCTGATGCGCGCGGGTCGAAAGCTGAAGCGAGATCAGCCACGAGAGGCGGCGACTTTGCCGTTGTAACCTCCGGCTGTCTCTTAATAATGCAGCAGAATGAGATTCCCCCCCTCAACAGTCTGACTCTCTGAGATCTGAGATTGTCTTTTCGTGGATGATGTACCACGATTTGAGTCTCAGTGACCCGGGGGGGCCGGGAGCCCATGAGCACTGACCCGTCCACAACAGAATTGGTACAGCGCCTGTCATGGCGGGGTGGGTATAATTAGCCGCGATTGGCTTGATTGAGACTCCCCGTCCGAGGGGGGTGGGGGTGCTGGGTGTTGGCCCTTCGGGGATCATGATGCCTGTCCAGGCGTTAATTATTAAATAAAAGTGGGAAGAATGGCAATGGTTAATGACACACAATGAATGCTATAATCCATTGAATTGACATAATTAGAAATGGTGAGATTTCCCCCGAGGAGTAAATTCTCATCATGGCCTAAAGTGGGGGGAGGGGTGCCTGGCTAAAAAAGGAGGAGGCGTTGGGGGTGAAGGAGCTGTGCGTTCACGTGCCGGCGGAGTCGCGGCAGCAGCCAGGATGCGACCCGGCCCAGCGAGAGCGCTCAGCCCTGCGTGTCTAATGTCGAGTTTGGCAAAGAGGAGCCGCGTTATCTTCTGCTGCTTGGATTAAGTATTAGTAAATGTGATTGGCTAATGAAGGCGGTCAGGCCTCAGTGACCATGATGCTCTGCAACTCCTGCCGGCTTGGCTGCATCCGGGCAAAGAGTCTTGAGGGAGTTTGTTTCGGGTCAGTGGCGGCATAAGAGCTCAATACAGCATTGCAGAGTTGGGCCGGGGCCTCTCCTCTGTCTGCCTCGCTGGCTGGCTGGAGGCACGACGGCCGCCGCACGCTGGCAACCCAAGCAGTAAACATGAATGTCGGATCCTGATGAGCAAAGCGGGGCGCTCGCCAGGATTTTCAAATCGCCCTTTTCCACCAACGCGATGATGATTTCTAACTCATGATGAGAAATTCTCTTAAACTAATGATTTCATTTCTCCAAATACTTGACAAAGCACTTCCAAAGTGACTGAGTACCTCAAAATAAGGAGAAACGTTCTCAGCAGTTTGATATGTGTCTTAAACTAACTTCATATCTCAAAATAATGAGAAACCTCAATATTTTTTCTTCATATGTAAAACATTGAGAAACAATTTTTACTTTAAAATAATGACTTAATATCTCAAAACTAATGAGCAACTTTCTCAATATTTGACTCAGTATCACAACACATTGTGAATCTCTCCCAATCCTTTGACTCCTCAGACGAGTATCCCGGCACATCCCGTAACTCATTTTTTGGAGAGATATTGAGAAAAGTTTCTCATTCTAACCATCACGTTGTTGGTATCGGGCTTCCGTACGACCAGACGCCGACGCTCGGAGAGCTCACGGAGAGGAGCGTGGGCGTCTTGTCGCGCTGGATGACACATAATCGGAGCGTCACTAACGTGGAAGCGTTGGATGTTGTTTTCATAGGGAATCGGTGCTGATGTCACGGCAACATGGTGGCTGCGGGAGAGGGCGAGGAGCCGTGGCGGCCACCGGCCCCGGAGGAGGCGGTTAGTGAAGCTGTGATAAATCACAGATTTGGGCCGCGAGGCTGCGCGTGCCTCCGCTGCATGTTGTCCCGCTCCCCAGACTCTGTAGAGTGTCGACTCAGTTGCACTAGTTTATTTATATATTTTGCCCCTCTTGCACTTTCCTCCGGCGGCCAGCGAGGCGTTCGGGCTCCAGTTTCCCTGCGTGGACTGTTCCTCCAGTCATCTGGCGTGCTTAAGTAAGGCCTAATTTGACCTTTTTGCCGGAAGGGGGACGCCGGGTTTGGAGCGTCTCAGCTGCGTCTCCGGGTCGTGAAAATGAGCCGTCGGCTACCTGGCAGATTCGGCGCGCCCGGCATCTCCATCACACTGCAGGCTTTACTGAGGTGCAGGGCCGCGCGGACGCCCTGAGCCCCTGCAGGTTACTATGGCAACCCCAGGTCTCTGCGAGAGCTTCCATTTCGCGCAGCGTGGGAGCGAGGGAGAGGCGTGGAAGGGGGGAAAAGAGTGATGGAGGGCTGTGAGGCTGAGGGGAGGGGCAGCGAGGCTATCACGCTGGAGTGTTCGGTGGTCGTGGCGGCGCTGGGCAGCGTTTTTCCACTCCTCATCTCCTCCCTCCCTCGCCCATCGCCGCTCTGATGGCGCTCGGCTGCGACGGACACGGTGTCACTCCCGATGACTGTTCTCGGCAGAGACGTCCGTCAGTCAGCCCGTGTCAGGGTTTCGTGGGCGAGGCCTTATCGTGTTTGTCAGTGTGAGTGTTTATCTGTCTGTGTATTAGTCAGGGTGTCACTCTGAGGAGGCTGACTGGACCCAGTCCGAGACACACACACACACACACACACACACACACAGCTTGTCTGCAGAAAGATTATTTATACATAAAACTGCTTCATGTAGAGTCCGTGAAGCAGAAAAGATCATCGCCGAGTCCACCTCTGCCCCACGTGTTACCCCATCGGAGCAGTTTCACCTCTGTTGATGCCTCTTCGGTTCCCAGCGTGTCACTGATAGCAGACATTCATGGAATCCTGTCATCACATCCGTTTGTTCTCACCTTGTCTGCAGAAAGATTATTTATACATAAAACTGCTTCATGTAGAGTCCGTGAAGCAGAAAAGATCATCGCCGAGTCCACCTCTGCCCCACGTGTTACCCCATCGGAGCAGTTTCACCTCTGTTGATGCCTCTTCGGTTCCCAGCGTGTCACTGATAGCAGACATTCATGGAATCCTGTCATCACATCCGTTTGTTCTCACGCTGCAGCCCCTCTTTAAAACCATTCTTCTGTTCTCCTTATTTCCACTTTAGTTTATTCAAAATAATCTTAATTTGTGACTGTTGCCTTTGTCCTCATTGTGTAGCATTAAAGGAGGGCAGACCTCCATCCATGCAGTTCGATCTTGGTGACCTTGAGTTTTACGGTACAACCGGGTTCCACAGGAGGCAGCTGCGGCCCCCGAACCTGGTCCTCGGTCCCGTGTTCGAGCCAGATTAAGTGGCAATGAGAGAGGCCATACAAGAACTGCATATACAATGTTAAAACACGAGTACCGCTCAGTATAGTGCTGATTGAAGACTTGACTGGTAAGAGTTTTGGTATATTTATGTAATAATCTTTTGGCACATCATCACCAGTATGAGGAATTTGTGTTGTGTTTATTCTGAAGAAAGAACAACAGGGATTTTGAGGAAATTGTCTCTTTTCTGAGGCTGTTCAAGGACCTGCCTGTTTAGTTTATTTCCACATAAAATCTTATAAAGTTCCGACTTTATTCTCATAAAACGCTAATGAGATGCTAATACGCCTGCACCCATGGGTGGCTGTGACAGAAGTGAAGCGCGTGGAGGAGTTTAGCAGACTTGAATTTTGCTATGTAGAAGCAAGTCAATCCGGTCTAAAACCTCCTGAACTGCTCATCGTGGCTGCTCAGGTGTAATGTGTGACATAGTTGAAATTTGACTCTCACGCCAACCGTGTCAGTTGGCGTCGTCCTGATCCAAACCGCAGTGTCCGTTTCCAAAGGAACTTTTTGCAGTCTGTTCAGTCTTAGTCTGCAGTCATTGGTTAGTCTGGTCTCCTACCGAGCCGAGGCGTCAGCATGCGATGACCCAGGAAACCCACAAATTCACCTGGTAACGACACTCGACATCTTGCAAAATGCTTCTTTAAAACATGGATGATCATGTCGGATGTAACTGATGCGAGAGACTTCAGCTCATGGTGCATAAGCTAATCTCAGCTAGCATGCTAACAACTGTTAGCACAGTCTGAATTCGCCCCGCTGAGGAGAAGGCCGCCGCCTCTCCTGAACGCTAGTTCCTGTTTCTCCTCCTGTCATTTTCCCTCCCCCGCAGCGTGTGTGGTCCACTGTTATTTTCAGGTCTTGCAGACTGAGCACGTTTTGAGATTAGAGAGCAGAAAATCTGTGAAGTTTCTCTTCGTCTGTGTGATTCAGCCTGATTTCACCTGTGAGGATTATAAAACTCCTGCAGTCTGAGCCGGGCTTAACGCTTGTAGTGACACTCCTGATTCTCGCTACAAACAAGCGGGTTTGTGCTTTGAAGGTGTCCAGGTGGAGCGTTTAGGTGGAGGTGTGTGAGGCCTCACTGATGTTCACTTTAAAAACTGCATCTATTAACGCCGAAGTGCTGCTGCTGCACTACCTCGCTCCAATCAGAGACTCAGCGAGCTGCGTCCTGGTAGGTGGACGTCCAGCCATCAGCCTGAGAGCGTTGGATTCAAGCTCCATAGTAAGAGCTGTGGAGCTCTCAGGTGGCGCTCCACACCACCTAATTAGTGCAAACTACTCACACCCTCTCATTGGTGCAACAGGAAAGGTGCAGTAGAAATAAATGGGCACATTTAAAGGATCAAATGTTAACTGTGAACGTCCCCCGGGATAGTCTAAAAGATGAAAAATGTTAAATCAGGTGTGTTTTAGTCCAACACTCATTTTTTCCGGGTTAGTGTGGGAGGGTTTGTAATCCCTGTAATTGCCGAGCCCTGTGTTCTCCCTGCCAAACATTCCCCATGTAACTAATGCATTATTTCTGGTGTGATGTAACATGCTTGCACAAACCAAAACTAATTGGGGCAGCGTATTGGCAAGAATCTGGTCATATGATACGTCGGTTTTAATTAAATATGCTGCGATAGAGAAAGCCAGACGTGTTAGTCACCGACACACAGACAACACACTCTGTGTTTATACCATGACTACATAAAAATGGAACCGCCCTTAAAGTGAAGCCAAAGTGTCCCGTTCGCCCACTGGTGGTGGGCTGCAGTATAGATCATAAACCCCTCCTCCCCAGTTATTTCCGGTAGGTCTATCGTTTGGGAATGTCTTGTTACGCGCACGTATGTTCAGTGTTCATTCATCTTTCTCATCATTATGCTTTTAATTAGTTAATCGATGCAAAAAATTGCTTTGCTTAGATACCTGCAGGCAACATTATAACATACAGTATTATCTAATCAAATAGGACCAAAACGTCCCCACTGGTCTATTTATAGACATGAAAAGGTCAAACTTGATGGTACAACAGGCAGCCAGTATTATGGTTCTCTTTGTGCTGAATTCTTCAGGTGGAGAGATGTTTCTGCTCAGAGGTGGCAGGTGAGGGAGTGACGGTTATGACTGAATGACATCACAGCGCTCTAACCCTAATGCGCAGACTCCTTAGAATGGAGACGTTTGGGCACCTTGACAAAACCTGTACAATCCCTCATACATACATGTAGATAAACAGTATCCTCAACATCTAGTTGTGGTTTCGGCCTTGCCTGTGAAAATGCTGTGTAATGAGTAAAATCCGTATTTATATAAAGTTAAGGGAATGGGTGCAAGTTAACTAAATGCAGGTGAGCAAGAAAAAAACAATCTGTGATAAAAATGAATGTGCAGAATTTTAAGATGACTAAATGACTGTTGTCAAGCTGAACCAGCCATAATATTGTTTCAATGTAAAAGACAATAACACAGCCTTGGCGTCAGCCACAGAGGTTTGGTGTGAACCGACTGTGAGAAAGACGACATCGATAGCTTTGGTAGCTTGTAAAAAATGCTGTAAAGCGTTAGCATTTGATAGCCTCGGAATATGCAATACTGTCTAAAGTGTGGTTTTCCCTCACACTGCGTCCTGCGCTCTGATTGGCTGCAGATGTCGCCGAATCAGTCTGGATATTTAGGATGCGAGAAATGTCATTTGAGGCAGTGACGTGTTGGTGATCTTTCTGGGTGGCGTCTGCGGAGAGGTCACACGTAGTGATGGGAGACTGCCGATCCGACGCCGATGCTGGGTTGTCGGTTTGATTAATTAAAATCAATACAGTGTCATAAAACAGAAATAGTCAGCTGTAGCTATATTATTTTGCACCACTTACAGGAAAAGAGTCTTGTATTTCCAAATGCTGCCTTACTGATGCGTTCACATGCTGCTGAGATGCTCCGAAACGTGAGATCCCGTAACGAGCAGCGCATTCACAAGAGGCACCATTTTGTCAGGAAATCCAACCCAGAAGAGGCAAATATATATATTTTGTTCAGAGCATAATTTAAACTTGACAGCTGAGCGTTGTAAAACCGCTGTTATACTTCAGCTTTATCCCACGTGATTGTGGAACAATCACTTTAATGCATGAATAATCCAACAAGTGTCGGCGGGAGAAAAAACACTCGTCTGCAGTTTTATCCAGCAAAATAATAAAAACAGTTTCTCTGTCCCTACAAATACATCCTGTTATCTTACCAGAATAACAAACAAGAACCATGTGGGTGGGGGAGAAAAAAAAAAAAAAAAAAAGAATCAATGGCTCATTTCAGAAAATGACTCCTAAAGTCGGATTTTCAATTTCAGCTCTGCTCTGAACCTTAAAAACAAGGCTTGTGCTCTCAGGCAAAGTAAGTTTTTCTTTTTATTTTGTTGAACGCAGCGCGAGCTGACCCCATCACAGGAGTGTCACGCAGCACACACGAGAGCCAGTCACAGTTTGACCCCACACAAAGAAAACACAGAAAAACGCTGAACCGAATCCTCCAAAACAGCTGGGAGCGATAAACAATCGAGCGGAAACACTTGGGAAGGGTTTAAGAGCGACACCCCCTCCATCCTAAGAAAAAAAAAAAGTTCAGTTCAAATTGCTCTGTTGATGGCTGAGAGACATTTTTTATGAGCTGCTGGCTTCGGCTTCACCCCCCCCACCCGCCCAGCAAGCGGGAACTGAGTGTATCAACACGCTTAACGACCTTAAACGCGGATTAATTGTTGAGGAAATGGGCGTCCCCACCAGAAAGGGGACAGTAATAAGTGGATTTCAGTCGGAGCCGAGAGCCGGCACGGTGAATGTGAAGATGTTAACATTAAAAAGACTTTTCATCCCAGCATGTAGTGACAAGCGCTATGAAGCGCCCAGTTAGGGGATTTGAGCGTGAGGGGTAGGTAGTGTAATGTGTGATAATGGGGGGCTTCAACACGGTGACTTTTAATCCGCAGCCCCCCTGTGAGGGGGAGGAGGCCCCGGCTCCTGCTCTGAACAGATCGGCGCTCCTCTCTGCATCCTAATGAGAGCAGCGGCCCGTCTCTGGACCTTCTGAGTGGGCGGCTGAGATGGGAGCGCTGCGGTATATCCTGTCTGACAAGAGTGAGCGCTGGTTACACTGTGAAACCTCGCAGTGGTGCTGGGATTTTCCAAAAATAATGTCAATCAAATGAAGGATGCCTGCGATGGGTTCCGAAAATGTTGGGACAGGGACAAGAGAAGATGGGAAGGTGGTGAAATGCTCAAAAAAATAGCTGCAACGTTCCACAGGCCAGTAGGTGATAGAACCCTGATCGGCTATGAAAGGAGCTCGGAGGGCTCAGTTGTCACAGGCAACGGCGGAACGAGGTTCTCCGCAAACAGTCCGACAGCACACCAACAACGTTTCTCAGCGTGCAGCTGCAGGGAATGTGGAGATTTCACCATCTACAGCCCATAATGTCATCCGAAGATTGGGAGAATCTGGAGAAATCTCTGCTTGTAAGGGCCAAGGCTGAAAACCAACATCGAATGCTTGTGAGCTTCGACCCCTCAGGCTGCGCTGCATTGGAAACCAGCATCATCCTGGGATGGACATTACAACGAACAATTTGGAAAACCATCGACAGGTAACACAGTTAAGACTTTACCAGGCAAAGACAAAGCCAGTGGGTCCGCATTACCAATCGTTTATGGACATGATGGCCGGCGAGGCCTCTGAGCTAAAGAGGAAAAGGACCATCCACATCATTTTCAACGCAAGGCTCAAAAGCCAGCACGTGTGATGGTATGCAGGTGTGTTAGTGCCCATGGCATCATGGGTAACTGGCACATCTGTGAAGGCACCGATAAGGGCCAGGAGGCACATGCGGGATCGGAGCAACATGTCCTTCTGATCCAGACGGCGTCTTTTACAGGGACGTTCCGAATATGGCAACAGAAAGCCCAGACTGCTGAGCAATTTAAAATGTTCATCGAGCGAGAATGGGACAGTATTCCCCTTTTAATACGTCATCAACTGTTGCCAGACGATGGCCGACCGTTGTTAGCAGAAAAAGGGATGTAGCATAGTGCTAAACGTGCACGTGTTTTGCGGTCATCAAATATTGAATTTGTGTATATTTAAAAAAAAAACCAAACAATTAAGTTAATCGGTTTAAACATTAAATGTCTTTTTTTGCTGTGTTCAGTTAAATATATTTGAAAAGGATTTCACATGACTGTATTTTGTTTTTTATCCGTGTTTTACACAGCGTCCCAACTTTTTTAGAATAGTACGATGAGCTCAACCGAGCCTGGGAACATTCATTCACGGAGCCCAAATTGACAGATGAGCTCCAGCGTTGGTATTTGAAAGACATCAAAACAGCATTTTCATTATGGAGATGTTTTATTTAATGCAACGGGAACATTAACTGTGCGGCGTCGTGCAGGAAAACTCATTGGCTGAAGTTTATGATGATTTTATTCTGCCGATGGTCTGATTTCGCTGTAGTGAGTCTTTCTCACATCATTTGACACACTTCAGTGTAAAAAAAACAGATGAAAATATCACCTATTTGTATGAAATGTTTAGTCGCCGTCAAAATACACACATAAGAGGCGTTTGTGCACTCGTAAGGAACAAACCAAAAGACCTTTGGATCTGCATCAAAGCGCACTCACTCGCTCCTCGGCCATTTGCTCTTTGGACCAAATCTAATTCGAATGCTTTCATAGTCGTCTGCCCCCAAAAACACACACGGGCAAAAATCTTCAGTTTCCAGGTTGGTTCATCGATGTGTTTTTGGCTTTTATTGTGAGCAGGGCGCAGAAATATTACATTCAAACACTGAAAACATGGAATAAAGCTAGAATACAAAGAATGTTAGTACCAAGGGAACCAAAAGTAGTGGCACCTCAAGTGCATATAGTTAAAAGTACTTAATGTACTGTACACTATAAGATGATTGTTTATCATCCTGATCAGTTATCAGATCCAAAATTCTGCCAATAGAAATACATTAATTAAATGATTAATAAAAAAAATTAGTAGATTACTGTTGAAACGTTCCTAAACATTTGTATATCATTTATAGTATCCTTACACTCACAAATTGAAATAGTATAATATTATTTGATATGTTTTTCTTAATTTTATTATTTCAATTTTGATGATTTTAGTTTGGTTTTGGGGTTTTTTTTCTATGAGATGTAGGCCATAATTGTCAAAATTAAAATGAATGCTTGAATGAATGATGATGAACGAATGCTTGAATGCTAGAATGCTTGAAAATTTTTGTGTGGGAAAAAAAATGATTTCATTGGGATTTCAATAATTAGAAATTGATTTTGTTCATTTATGGAATCATTTTTTTTTCAATTTTTCATTTTATTTTTTCATTAAGAGTTAAAATCAATCGCCAGATGCCGAATCTGGGGAAAACAAACAACAATAATCACTCCAACAGAGGGGTTTTCACCTGGGGGGGTATCAACTGCCATCATAGTCCACCTGCACTAACATCTAATGAATATTTGTGGGATAAACTATTAGTCACACTGCTAACAGTGTGTGTGTTTGTTTGTGTGTGTGTGTGTGTGTGTGTGTGTGTGTATGTGTGTGGGCGAAGTGACGTCAGCGCTTCATTCACCAGCTTCCCGTCAGTGCAAACACAGCCGAGGAGGCGGAGACGGAGGGGAGGAAGTGGGGAAGGATTGCTTCCTCTCTCCCATCCCGCACAATGTCACCCCCCCATCCCACTGCTATTCATTTAAAAACTATTCAAAAGCTCCTGAGCCCCCCGCCCCCCGATCATTAAAAAGAGAGAACCCTCTGCGTCACTCGGCCACTCCTGCAGAATGAAGCTTGTTGTTCTCATTAAATCTGGGCTTCTGAGTCCTGATGCACAATTTCTGCTTCTCATTTTTAAAAAGCCAATTCTTGCCTGGCGGTTAGTCACATGCTTTAAATGTTTATAAGGGTCCGGGCGGGGAGTTAGCCTTAGTGCAACAGACTGCCCCGGGACCAGGACGAGTGAGAAGGAACAACAGGCTGCGGAGGGTCTGAATGGGATTAGAAACAGGCTCATTATGGTGAACTGTCGGTGTGGCAGGAGGATGCTGAAACACATTAAATGTGTCCTCATTTTTTTTTTTATTTATCATAGCTGGCTCAGTTTAAATTTAGGTCAGCCTCTGCGTTTTGTATGTTGTGTTTTGTCCTGGTTGGCTTAGGGTTAGGGTTATGAAAATGGTGTTGGTCACGTGCGTAGGATACGTAGTGGGCTCTGTGTCCAAACCAGCCTTCAACACCACTCAACTTCCTCCCATCGTACAAAAATAAAGCCAAACGTCCATGACTACAGGTAACTGACGAGGCGGAGGTTATGACCTATGCTGCAGTCCACCACCAGAGGGTGATGGAGCCGCTTTGGGTCTCTCATGTTGTGCTGGAAGCCTGTTGGATGTTGCAGCCTTTTAGCTCGCTAAAGCTTAGCAATCTGCGAGAGACAGAGACCTTTTGAAAAAAAGTAATAAAACAGACTATTGTTCACTTTATTATTCTCTGAGGTTTTCCTGCTATCGCCCAGTCTGATGTCGAATGGCCAGCAGGTTAGCTAATGCTCATTACTGTGCCGCTAGGCTAACTCTATGACCCTTACCTGTGCTAACATTACATTAGCTAAATGCTATACACTTGCTTTGCTTTTAGTTTTACCATATTTACAATTTCCAACCAAAACAGCCACTATTTAGTCCCTAACAGACATCTTGGAGCTCAGTCTGTCCGTACTGTTCCTGTGCTCCCTTCTAGCATAGATTTTCTGATTCAGCGCCGCGGCTATTTTTACTAGCAACCGCACAAGTTAAATTTATTAGGTGGACAGAAACATGGCGCCAAATTTTTGCTAACAATGCTTCTGTAGGATGTGTAAAAAGGTGAATCTTAAGCATTCAGTCTGATACTGTCTTTAGAGTATTTCCACCATTTTCACAACTAATAACTGAACTATGTGATAAAATGCCAAATTTATTTAAAATAACAGTATTTTTGGGGGATTCTTTAAAGATACTACTCAACTCTTCTGTCAGTCGAATCACGTCTGGGTCTGGGTTGGCCAAGGTTGAAATCAGATCTGAGTCCTTGCCCTCCTCGTCCCCCGGTTGCCTTGTTCCCCTTTACAGACGTTTTGCGAGCTTCAAATTCTGAAAATATTGTTTCTGGATTGTTTTTTTTTTTTGATCGCTAACTGTTATGTGGCTCGTTAAGGCCCGGATTGTTGCTGCCCCTGAATTTCCTCGGGGGGATAAAGCCACCAAAAGTCCCCCAAATGTATGATGAAAATGGAATCTGCCCAGATTAAGAGCTTCGGACGGTGTCATTGATATTGATGTCGATCAGGTAACCACATCATATCAGACATGGGTCAGTGTAAAACTGAATCTTAATAAAAAGCCAATTGATTCAGTGAGGCCACCGCGAGAGGCAGAAGCGGCAGTTCTGTCACTGCAGGTAAACTTCCAGCCAATCCGCTGTTTGGGATAAAAACCTGTCTCAGCTTCTCCCGTTGAATCTGCCCCTTGTCTCAGATGTGTGAGAGCAGATTTTCCACTATCTTAAAGCCTCGCAGGCGCAAGCCCAATTGCCGAGGTGTCAGAGCGGTCAGGAAAGGTCACGGCTCTATTCCCGCCGCACGCAACCGACATGATGAGCTTCTCTCTCCCTCTCCTGTCCTCGCTCGTGGCCGCTGGAGCTGCCATCTTGGTGCGTGCCGTGTGGTTATTGATGGGCCTCCGCGCCGGCGCGTGGACAGGGCGCTGCGGAGAGGGAGGCGTCTGTCAGCACGTCTCTGCTTATCTCCACGTCCGTCTCTCACTCAGGAAAGTTAACCGTCTCACTGTCATGAGCAGGAAAATCTCCTGACCAACGCCCGCTTCTGCCGGAGAATGAAGCAAACATCGTCGGTCCCACGTTCTGCTTCCTCTGCTCGGCCCGCCGCCCTTAAATTATGGCTCTGTGGTCACAGGTAGGGATGTAGTGGAGGGTAAAATTATCCAAACTCAATTACCCAACCTTTAGAAGCCGACATAAATCTTTATGAAATAGAACTCAAAGGGCACCGTCGGCAGCAGCCGGGATCAAAAAGACGAAGACGAGCGTCCTTTAACCTATTCAACCTTATGCCGGCGAGTCGAGCGCACCAGGTCAACCAGGCATCGCTGGGACGCGCCAAACTTAATTTTAAATTCCTGCCGAGCTCCTAAAGGCATCCGATATGTCAGGCTGAATTACGGTAAAGTACCGTATATGTAAAATCACACACGGGATATGTAGAGTTTTTCATTTGATGGTGTTGTAGTTGTTTTTTTAAAATAAGAAACGGCTCTGTGCTTAGATATTTAGTCCAGCAGGGGATACTGTATCTGTAATGTTGTCCAACAGTGTGGGGAAATGTTTTATTGAACTCTGAAGCTCCTCTTCGACGCTTGAGGGAAATCTAAGAGGAACACTGGGAACGTTGTGGGCGGACGATTAACGGAGGGAAAAAGGCCTGAATTAAACCCCTCCGTCGTTCCGTTTAAAGGGCTATACTGGCCGCTTTGCATATTCTAGCTTATCCACTACCCTACTTTCATAGGTTGCATCCATTTTGTAAGGCGTGTTGCTAAAGTACCAGGAGTCCAATTGTTTCCATTAATTTCTGGTTAAAAATGTTTGTGTTTAGCGGTGTTAAAGCAGCGCGCACGTAAACTTGATTTTCAAACCAAAAAAAAAAAAATGGCTGATGAGGGTAGTTTTGTGATGACAAACAACGATTTATTCCCGACGTTGCGTTGTGTTGTGCTAATTGGTCTTAGACAGACACAGAGATGCAAACATTCCGGAGTAATTTAGAAAAAAAAAAGATTCATTATGCAAACTTTTAGACCCTCAAAGAGAGAGAAATTTGGCTTAGGCTGAAAAACACTGGAATGTTCCTTTAAGTGATTTTACTTCAGTCACATCTTGTGTTTAAAGCATCAACCAGAGATTGAAGTCAGGCACACATGACGACCTAAAATATAGAAATTACTCTGCTTCAGTGAATCATTTCTGATGTTTTTTGTGTTGTTGTTTTTTTTTCTCCAAAAAATAACCACCTCAGAAATCCATTATTAGATTCAACCTGAGCCGGAAACTTCTACTGAGGAGTAATGTCTCATTGTGTTTGCACCAGTTTCTGCATCCTCATGTTCCATATTGATGTTTTCATCAAGGTTCTGTCTTCTCAAATAATGTAATTTTTCTTATCTTTAGAAAATTAAGTGCAAAACAATGCACATTTGCTTCTATTTGCAAAAGAGAAAATAAAAATATCTTCCATCTTAAAGCCGAAACTTCTGGGAATCAAAGTACGAGACTCGTATGGAAGCAACTCCACTCCCCGTCCCCTCCCTGTTTCTGCTCCGTAGCTCCGCCCCAAAGCTGCCTGTTCCTGCCGCCACGCTCGAAACTGCTGCAGCAAATAATCAATTAATCGATACGCTGATGGAAAGGAAGTTATTCGGCAACTATTTTGATCACCAAATAATTGTTTCGGTCTTGTTTTGAGCAAAGTTTGTTGGTTCCAGCTTCTTAAATGTATTTGCTGTTTTGCAATTTTCTGACAGTAAATGCATTTTTCACAGTTTTTTAACAATTTATAGAGTGAATGATTAATAATGAAAATAATTGGCAGGTTAATCAATGATTAAAATCCTCTCTAGTCTCCTTCTGCCATGTGTTCCTCATCGAAATGACTGTGATGGCTGTTACAGTGTGGCGGCATCAAAATTACAGTACACGTCAGTGCCATCGCGACTGGTTTAACATCTCAACCAGCGGGACGAATCACGTAATTGCTTCATTTTCCGTCTCGCAGTGCATCGTCACGTCCCGAGTATAGAGATATTCAGGTTGAACTTATCAGCAGTCAAGAAATCCATCAAGTTTCTTCGACAAAGTTTTGAAGAATGAATGGCCCAGACACGAGAGCTCCCTAAAACTGCATGATTGCCCCCTGGTGGCTGGCTGCGGCATAATATGATTCTTAAAAAAACAGTAACCGGTAAACCAAGTTTCTGGGGGACTCATTTCCTATATAAAATAATATAATGGGCAATAATCAGACACCCTCTGTGTTTTTGTGTGGTGTCTGTCCTTGCTGCGGTAGTCTGGACGGCCATCTTACCATCTTCCTTCATCCTGGAAGCCGCTGAGAGACTTCCTCAGCACACTAACACATGTGGGGGCAAGAAACGCAGCCACACAATCAGCGTATTTGATCAGCTGCCGTCTAAAAGCTTTTTTCGGGAGTCTGAGCTCCATTTTGAAGTGGGATACAAACCGACTGCGGGCGCGTCGTAAACTTTCTCATTAGAGCGGCCCAGCGGTGCGCTTAAATATAGTTCTGACAACTTCTCAAGTGAAGCACAGTGTGAGCAGTCACTCGATCTTGGTCCACGTTTGATCAGCACTACACTTTGATCTGGGTTTCCGTGAGCCAGGAGATGTCACTTCCTTTCTTCATTTTCCCAGAACTTTACCTTCTTTGTTTTGTTCTGAGACGCGGACACTCTCATGTATATATACACGTGATTTAGTATGAAAGGAACCGACAAAAACGACTTGATGATGACTTTCACTAATGTTCACGTCCTCAGACCATCCTGGCCTTCGCTCCTCTCTGTGGCGGCACGCTGCTGACCCTTATTAAATGCGTCTCCGCCATTGTGTCCAACTCGCTGATGTTTACTTCCTGAAATGAATTTAGTCCGACCAGTAAGGGCGTCAGGTGGTGGAGATCTGTCCCCGGAACAAGGCCCTCTGTCCTCTACACGAGAAAACAGAATATTTATAAAGATTTAGAAAGATTGACGTCCTATCTCAGGCTGAGAGACCGCACGCAGGCCATGAGGGTTTTTGGTCAGGCGATTCGGGGCAACCTCACAAGAAATAATACGGCAGGTTCAGGCTGCAGCGTCATTAAGTGACAAAGCAGCGTTTTGAGTAAGTTATTAATAATTTACAAAAAAAAAAACCTGAGCGCAGCTGACACCTCTCTGTCACTCTTTCTGTCTGTCTATCATGTTGTTTGTTTGAGAGAGGGAAGAAGAGACAGTGTAGCTCTCCTAGGAAGGTTTTTTGCTGCTATTAAATAAAGTACGAATGAAGCTTTTGTTAAAGGCGCCAAATGTGACGCCAAGTCATTTATACAGCGCCAATTCACAGCAAACGTCGTCTTGTGGCTCTTAGCACCTGATCCAAACAGTTTTATCTGTTCATCTGATTATTGATTAGGAACATTCCTTGAAACTCCGGTTTTGGCTGGGCAGGACATCTTCTTATATCTTCTTCTCTCTTCCGTGACCCCAGCCGGTCACGGAAGAGAGAGAGACACACAGATGCAAATGTTTAACAATAACCGCTTGATTAAAGTTCATGGTATTTAATGAATTTTTCTTTAAAACAAAATTAATCAACACCTGTTCTGATAATCTAATAATCATTTATCCATCGTGTGTTGGCTCCTGCTTCTAAAATGTCAGGATTTGTCATTTCTGATGGTAAATGAAAAGTCTTTGGGTTTTAATTGATTGATTGGGGTAAGAAACTACCTGTTGCTGCGAACCAGCTAATAAGCTAACAGGATTCTACTGTTGTCGTCTCTCTGAAATCCACCGCAGAAGGTCAATCTTTTAAAATACTCCAGGAGAACTTACACAAAGATTCCCTTAAAAATGAACGGTCACACCGTACAGTAGCTAACACTTGCGAACACACTGTGCAGTCCTTTAAAATGACAGGTTTGAGCCAACAGCATTAGCAACCGATGCTAGTTAGCATTCTGATACATCTGCTGATCACTGACCTGATGCACATGAAGCTCAAGCATGTCACCAGCTGATCTCTGATCGGTGCAAACGGCAGCGGCAGACGTGCTGCGAGGCCGCCGATTCAAAGATTCAGTGAGGGAGAAGGAGCGGATGTGCTTCAAGCCCGTTTTCAGGCTTTTTTAAAGTTTTAATGTGGAGTGGGGGGGCATGTTAAATAAAACAGAGCAGAGGGGAACTTTAACAAATACCACTGCACCTCTGGTGGCCGCGAGCGACATGAAACATGCAGGCGGCTCCGTCTGCACGGCCGGTGTGTCGCTTGTCCATTCTGGGCGATAGCGGAAAACTTGTGCTTTCACAAGAGGAGCCACTTCCTGCAGAGTTTAAAATAAAAACACGCTCTGCTCCTAAATCATCTCAAAAGTACCAGTATTTGAAATAGAAAAAGTTCAGCATCACCCATCACTAATGCGGACGATGCCTTCTAGTGTCCAATTAGCCATGAGTGAAGCTAATTTTGTCCATTTTCGCTATACTGTAGTTTGGAGGATTAAAGCACAAAGATGAGTTTATTTTAAGTTAAACTGATGAAGCAGATCTCACCGTATATGAAGTGTAACGATATTTTAGCCAAATAATATTACCCAGATGTAAAGTGTGAAGGAAGAAGCTACTTTTATGGTCTCTCTGAAATCCACGCAAAAGTTCAGCTTTTAGAGCATGCTTGAGGCAAATTCCTGACCAGAATATTACGGACAGGAGGAGTTTCAGAAGCGCATCGGATATCACGAGATTGCCGCAGAAATGAAAGGCCTTCTGGCAGACCTGCACGCGCTGTTGCAATCCTCTGACTCGATAAACTCGATAAGATGTAAATACAAGTGCATCTCAAAAAATTAGAATACAGCCATATAGAAACAATTTAAACAAACATGACGTCATGAACATTATGAGCCAGAATCATCAAAACTACAACAAAGAGACTTTACAGGCACCAGAATTTTTTAACGTCAGCTTCTCCTCCTCTGCGTTTTGCATTAAATCGTGACTCACAGGAGAGGCGACCCTGACCTTTGCACTCGTGATCAGCGGTGGCTTGTCATCTGCGGCGACACACTGGCCAAAATTAAAGTGCACTTGCTGGGCCTGATTGGCCCCGATCAAAGCCTCTTTCAGGCCTTCAGCTCGCCGAGGTCGCTGGCGCTCGCGCTCGGTTCCTGCCGTTTGCCTGCGAGTGTGCACGGGGTGCTAATGAGGGGGGAGGCGGCGAGGGGTGGATGTGGAATCGGTGGCGTACAGCTGGACGGAGTGGGAGACTGTGGTGAATAGGTAACCATGGTAACTCTGTTGGCTAAGATTTGAATGCAGAGAAAGAGCAAGAGGGAGCAGAAAGGGGGATCTGTTTAAGCTTTAATCAAATGGCGAGGTCAGTGGAGCGTTTACCCCCGCCACCGGTTACAACGGCGTGCCGAGGCAATGGGGAACAGGGGGTGCATGAAAAAGGGAGGGGGGCAGTTCTCCGAGAGGAAAGTGAGAGTTCGTGCTTTTGATCAGGAGGGGCGATAGGTATTGGGAGGGGGGGGGGTGCGGTCCTAACGTGGCTTGTTGGCGCCGGCGAGGCAGAGCACAATCAACCAACCTCTAACCAAACTGTCAGCTCCAACTAGTGTCATCGACCACAGTGGACTCACCTCTACCTCTCCCCCTCATTCTGCACCTTTCCTCTCTGCTCAGGTACCTGAAATAGCTCCGGCACTTAGTTCTCACTGGCAAGACAGACAGACAGAGAGAGAGAGAGAGAGAGAGAGAGAGAGAGAGAGAGAGAGGTGGCTGAAATTAAAACGCATAAAAAGGTGAGAGTCGAGACAAAAATAACACTTGAGCGCTGCTCCGTCCGCTGCCGTCTCGCTCCCAGGCCCCCGCGACCACAGATACGATTCATCACGCCGTCCTTGTGTGTGTTTTAATGTCATTGAACTGCTCCGTGCGGCGTATCGATCAAACTGGCCCCCACCCATCAGTCCTCCGCTCCCTCTCTCTCTCTCCACCTGTTTCATATTCATCCCTCCGTATTGTACTCTGCCTCCATCCTTCCGTCTCCCTGTTTTAAATGCGCCTCTGTGCAGTCGTCCCCCCTCCTCCGTCTCTCTCTGTTTTATATTCATCTCTCTATTGGGCCTCTCTCCCTTCTCCCCTCTTTCTCTCTCACTGAACGAGAGATTATTAATATTAATGTGTCTCCCTTCTTCACTCCCCCCTTATTTTCCCTCTTCCACTTTTTTTTTTTTGGTCTCTGTCTTTCTTTTACTACTGATCTCTCTCCTGCTCCACTATTTATACCTCTTTCTGGGTCTTTATCCCTCATCATCGCTTTCACTCCACCTTCCCTCCATCTGTCTCTATCTCTTTCCTTCCTCTCTCTCTCTGCAGCTGTTCCGTATTCATCTGTTACTCTAGTGTTGATAATTCCCTTCTCTGCCTGCAGCCATACAGTCATCTATCAGATTGATAATCCTTTCCTTCCCATTCTCTGCCCACCCCACCCCCCAACCTCTGTCTCCTTTCTCACTGTGCCAAGTGAAGATGCTCAGCGTGTCCAATGAGTTTGCAAGTCAGAGTCCCATCATTACAACCGTCGTCATCATTAATAACCGCATCTCGATTGCTGTATGCCCTTATTAAGGTTCTTTCAGGTCTAAGTGACCTGCCTGTCTTCAGCCGGCCACCTATTGGTGTTAACGTGGACTGCTACAGTAAAAATAGTGGCTCTGCTTATTGTTTTCAGGGTTCTGAAACTTGCTTTGATACTTAAAGGATGGCATTGTTCAAAGATCAGTGGATCATTGTTGTACTAATTGTTGCGCTGGTGTAATTAGCGATAACAAATGACACGAGTGGAAGCCTCCATCGCGCACAAATGGTGTTATTAATCGTGTCAGGAAGGAGACCACCTGGCCGGGAAACTGTTGCCGCTTTTGTCGCTAAAGAGGCTGCATGAAGGGACTTTTTCCATCGTCTGCCGCTGCGACAAACCTTCCACTTTGATTTGCACCGGGGAGATTCACAGTTATTAAAGAGCGAGTTACAGTTTGTAGGTAACTCAAAAGTCTTTGAGTTGTTGATGATTTGTAATTCACGTTAATAAACTTCTTTGTTTGTACAGATTATAAATGACACCTTTTGAGTGTTTGTCGTTTAATCTCAAGTGATTGCGCGTGGATGTGATCAATGAGCCGCTTATTTGTATAATTCAAAGTTATACTTGGTGGTGTGGCTCATTCCTGCACTTCCCTCTCCTTCCACATAAGAGCAGAGCTTCCTGCCCTTACATGTTCCTACGTGGAAAGGCAACAAGCTTCCTACCCTGCCTCCAATGTGCCATCAATGACAACAGAGGGAGCATCAGAAGGAGCGGCGAGAGGAAGCAGGAGAAGTAGGCAGGCCAAAGCAGGTTAACTCGAGCTCACCGTGTGAGAACTGCTGATTGGTTGCATAGAGAGGATGCAGCTGACTCATCAGCTGATCACCACGTCACCTGATGTTAGCCTAATCTTGACTTTTGTGGCCCGTCTGAACTAACGTCGATCTGCTCAATTATATGTCATATTCCCTCCATGTCTTATTTCCTTTATCTTTTAAAGCCTTAATTAGTGCTGAAATTATATCCAGATGATTTAACAGAAAATGTGTCCATGACGCTTTAATGAATTAATCATTTCAGTCATTTAAACTGGCAGTACTCAAGTTTTTGTTTTTTTGGGGTTTTTTTGCTGTAATGTGTCACCGTGAAGCAAACGTTGATTGCACAATATGGCAATTGAATAATGACGCCATCAGTGCATTTTTTAACTGCCAGCGGGCAGGAAAATGAAGGCTGACTGGTCGTCCACTCAGGCTGGCTGCCTGGCACCGTTTTTATCTGCTCTCATGTCTCCATTATCGACTAAATGAGTGAATAATCTCACGCATTTGTCCGGTGTTGTTGTTTAGCTGCTGCTCTGAGGAAAACGCAATGTGATCCATCTGTCTTTGCGGCGGCTGCCCCGACAATAATGCTGGTGGAGTCGTCCGCTTCCACCTCAAGGAAAAATACATAACCAAATTACTTTCACAAATGTGAAAACCTGATGTTTTTCTTATTTTCAACACCCACAGTTTCACATAAAATGGGCAACAGTGAAAATAAACCGTTGGGTTTTATTATTTTATCACCCCTTTTGACGATTTCTGGGACAGCGTTGGCCACAAATGTCATGGAAATGATAATAAAGGATTTCCATAAGTAATAGCTACTGTATGCATTTGATAATTGCTAATAAATGATAATTAATTAAGATAACAGTTAATCTCTGTAGCTGTGAAAAGATGCTGCTGTGCAGAATCAGACAGCAGGGCGTGGCTGTAGGAGGATAGGCCACGCCTTCGTCCGAGCGGCCAATCAGAGAGATCCTTACATGACTAACTTCTTTTGTTTTACTCTTTTTCACCACCCGGCCCTCAAGTGTCACCTCACAGGTAAATGGAGAGGCCTTAAGGAGAAGTTAAAGGATTTAGTATATAGAAAAGCAGGCTGCCAATGGAAATAGAAATTGTACTTGTAAATACTAAATTAAAGTCGTTTTCTTAGTTCCATTTGTGAATCCGGTATTTTATGTCTCTTTTAAAAACACCTTTAAATGTCACTCTTTAATGATGAATTCCTTCGCGTGCTTTTAAATGCATTTATTTATTGACCATTTCAAAACGCGATTTATAAATCCTTGTGTAATATTAACTTATATATCGATGGAATAATATTTCATTTGTAAGTTATTTTTTTAATTCCTCTTTCATTGCTCATTAAAATTTAAAAATAATGAATTATTTTGTGACTAAATCTAAATTATATTAATAGATTTAATTAAACAGACATTTTTATTTAATGCTAATGCTTTTAATGCCACTCGCGGTTCTCCGTAAGAGGAGCCACTTTTATGTAAATGATTATCTAAGAATTTCAATAAATCAATCAGGCAGTCGAATTTACAAAATGTGAATGTTTGCTGTGCAAATTATTTATACACATCTTTTAAAATTCAGGTAATCCAAAATTAATCAAAAAAACAAGTTTGGATAATGAAAATAAACCCAGTGCAAAATTAAAATTAGAATTCTTTGTATTTTTTCAGATGCACCATCATTGACTTTCCGGTGTCAACGTGGCTGCGTGTGACAGTGATTTTTAGAAATGAAAGCCTTTGTGGTGCGTTCATGTTCACACGCTGAATGCAGCAGAAATACCTTGTTGTCCTGTTGGTTGGTAGCGTCTCCTCGAAAACGTTAATTACAGAAATCGGCTTCCGCCTGCCCTCGGTGGAAGGATTTCATTTCTGACAAAACGTCTGCTCGGGGATTATGTGGGATTTGATTTGAGCAGTGACACTGAAGTTCCTATTCTTCTCAAAGAATTTTCTTTTTATTTATTTTTTTTATTTTTTTGACAATCCCTCCCATGATAAGCAATACTGTAGATGTCTACCTATTATTTGTTCTGCTCAGTCTCTCTGGGTACAGCACAGTCTGTGTTCTGGCTTTAATATCTGCTCCCTCTCTTTGCTTGTTCCACAGTAACTCCTGGGTTCTTCTCACTTCACAAAGGGGGCCTCGCTCAATCCCCAACCGGCACCAGCAAGAACTGGAGTAACATCTGTTTATCTGCGTACTTCTCTGTTCAAAAAGCAAGAGTAGCGATCGACAGAGGACACCGAGGACTTCAGAGGATGCAGAATTAGAAAGAACAAATTGCCACGGGCGGGCCGAAGGGAAATAAAGCAGTTTTTTTCTCGGAGATCCACCGGCGTGGAGCCACCTCAGCTGTACCCCCGGGTTAAAGAGCAGGGTCATGTTCCAGTTGCCATGCGCATCGCCACGCTGACCTGCCTCCCCGGCCCTTCCCCCTTCCTCTTTCTACTGGGCCAGCTGCTGCTGCGGCTCCTCCCCCCTGGGCCAGGCCAGCCGAGTCATCTGCACCAGGCAAAACCTGGAGCAGGTGCCCGAAAGCATATCAATCAACACGCGATACCTCAACCTGCAGGAGAACTCCATACAGGTGAAGGCCGTCTGTTGTGGCACGTGATGTGATCTGTGCATGTCTATCAATCTCAGAATCTAGGTTTTATTGATTTTCTTTTTTTTATTTAAAGCCTGCCGGCTGTTAATGGGTGACTGGAGCTTAACAAGCACATTGCGGCGTAAATTAGACAAAAAACACACCTTTCGCCATTTTCAACATTTTGATGTCTATTTTCAGCAAAACATTTTAACTTATCCAACCAGACTTTATTATATGTGTCAGTTGTCAACCAGGGTTGTAAAGTTAATGGCTGATTCTCCCAAGAACATATGCACAGTTATCATTCTTTTATTTGTGGTGCACTTACAAACTATAAATAAGTCATTATTGTTATTATATGAAAAGTAGCCTTTTGCGTGTGGTTTTGCATCAGGTTAAATTTTAATATTGATTTTATATCGTCTTTGCACACCAGTGACACACACATAAATGTCCATTTTATTGAAAATGGAACAAAACGTGCTCTTTGGGATGACTGTCAGTTCCGCCACACAACAGGCACTGTGAGTCCGGGAGCCTCTGCAGGGTTTGTGTACGCGGCGACACAGGAGCAAAAGGCTGCAGGACAGTTCGTTACATGGTTCACACTGGACCGAAAACAAATCAATGTACATTTCTTGTAGTATCAAGAATATGTTTATTGGTTGTTACTTCCAAAGCAGGAAAAGTAACACTCTATGAATATGATATGTAAATAAATGCATATTTTTAATTGTTTTGTAATTATAATGTTTTCAAACACACACAAAATAAAATGACATAATATTTAAATCAGGGCTTAAAGGGCTCCTACTATCAGGAAGTGCTTCTACACAAAATGGAGATGTTGTCGATCCAAAATTGCTGGTACTTAAAGAATCACGGTAATCCTTACAGCAACCACTCCTGGTCCCAGCTGCAGATGTTCCCTCAGATTATTGGAGCAAAAACGTAAAGCGTACGCAAGCGTTAATGGTCAGCTCCGTCTCCGTCCACATGAGGTTGGTTGAGGGTTGTGGATGGGTCAAACAAGTTGTGGAATTTAACCCAGGAGACCAGAACTCACATCCAGTGCGAAACCAAAAGTAGATGTTTATCACTGTTACTTAAAGTTAATGTGATGTACTTCACAATGACATGACTCTTTTTTGGGTGACCCAACTAATTCCTTCCTAATTCTTCCAGTAGGCAGTGACAATGTGTAGAACTCAGAAAATTAGGCCGGCCTTACATAACAGGTGGTTAAAAAGAATGAATGATACAGTTTGTTAAATCACGTTATTTGTTGCTGTTTAGACCGGGACAGGAAATCCAGTCTCCTGGGTGAAAGCTGTGTGTGATCGACCACACGGCCCGTTTGGTGTGCAGCGGTGGTGTAGTTGCAGACAGTTTTAAGGCCTAATTCTTCTCGAGATGCAGAAGGACTTCAGTGTTCCCCAGAATCGGAGGACGACTCTCCCTGTGGACAGCTGGAGGATCTCAAGGGGCTGTGGATGTGAGGATAGCTCATTGATAGAGGTTTGCTCTTGTGAAACCTCTGGGAAAAGACAGAAACCTAAGTGGCAGAAGAAGGCACTTAAGCCTCTGCTGTACAGAAGGAATATATTTTATGAATTTGAAGCAAGGCATATCGCTATGACACTGTGCTGCCTTTTGTATGCATTACCAATTTATCTGGAGTCCCCAGATAGCGATTTGTGGCTTTACAGCTGCAAGGGAATATCATTTAACCGCAGACCATCGATACAAAGCGCACGAATCTCTGCATTTACAAACACAATTTGTTGATTTGACTCCTTGCAAGCAGCATTTGAAGTAATTGGGATCCCTCCCAGTGTTGCTGACAGCGCTTTGTTCTTCTGCGATTTTAAATCCATTTCCATTATATTTGGTCTCCTCTTATAAAAGGCAGAGGCCTTGAACATTGTTCAAGCTGTCCAGCGGATCTCTGGTTGTGTCAAGCTGCTCTGTGTCCTCTATTCCTCGGAGGAAACATCTTATTAAACATTATGTGGTGGTAACGGAGCATAAATAGGGCATCACGCCACATCATTTGTTATGGGAGGTTTTATGTGATGCGCTTCACATTAAAGAAAAATTAAAAATCTGAAAATATTCTTAGCGTTTCATTTTCAGCCTCAAAAAAAAGGAAAAAAATTCCGATTCGGTTTGTCGTATCCCGCAGCCCTGCTTGAAATGATTAAAAATCTAAAAATGTTTTAACACCTGAAGGCATCCTACATTCTCTGGCTTATTTTTTCCTTCACTGAGCACCCTGAGAGTAAAGCCTTGACAGCTCCCACCCCCTCCTAACATCCCCACTCCTGCTCCACATACAGAGGAGGCCATGGCCCGACTCCAGGAGTCTCTGCGTGCTTCGCGGAGGGCTTTGGCCACACACATCTCAAACAATCCCAGATTTCAGGGGCTTTTAGTTGCGCCCACTAGCTCTCTGCCTTTGACTTCTCGCCAAATGATCTCCAGCTCCGTGGCACTTATGCCCTTTCCCAAAACATCTCCTCCGGCCGTTCATTTGTGAAACGGATTAAAGAAAGGCATCCCGCGGAATATTCGGACGTCTTTTTATTGTGTTAATCTGGTGTAACGGTTTTGTCTTCCGCGGTGGTTTGAGGTGACACTTCATGCGCGTAGTCCAACGCTGATAATCAGCTTATTATCAGGGGATTATAATGTGGCAGTAGGAAGTCCCCCGAGTCTCTGTGAAAGAGCGCCGAGAGAAAAGCCCTTGAGCGTGTGAAGCAGACACTGAAATAAAGTCAGAGCTACAGTGGGGTTATCGCAGCTCTGAGGTCACATTTCCACAGTTGTGGTGATTAGCGCAGGCTAGAGAGGGCTGTGTGGAGGGACACAGTGGTGTTGTTTGGTTCATGAACTTCACCTGCATGTTCCCTGGGCCACACCGTGCATCCTCTACTGCCTTTTCCCCGTCCCTGCTGCCTGAAAAAAGTCAGTATTAAAGGTAATATTAGCCAGGTGTCTAGCCGCTGTCATGTTGGCTGCACCTCCGGTTCAGAGTGTTCCTGGAGCAGCTCATAGTCAGCGCTGCTGGGTTCTGTGTGAATGAACAAAGGTGGGGAACTGGTGAGGTGCATGGCTTAATGTTCAGCATGGGGTCGTTCTGGCTCTGGATCCTCTTGAGTTCTATGTGTCCTGAACCCCAACCTTAATGGCCAAGTTTCTCCTTAATTTTATAACATCGTCCCTTCTTTTTCATTGACCAGCAGGCCCGAAGGCTGACAATACCGTTTTCATTTTAGCAGCATAATCAAGTGAGAGAGAAAGATTTTTACAGTTTTCATCTCTACAGGTCCGTCTTCTGGTTTCCACACCGGTTGGCAGTCTGATGACGTGTGTTCAAGTACAACTTATTTGCCCCAGTGTGCGTGACACACCAGCTCACACTAGCTCTGTCGTAGCTTGTTCCTGATGTTGGTTTCGTGCGTCCTAACCCTAATCTCAAAGTCAACATCGACTTGATAATTTAACCCAAAACCCGACATCTCTGTCTAAATTTAATCGATTCATTTTGTTGCTTTAGCCTCACCGTTTTTTGCCTAAACTCAATAAAACTATGACTGAAAACTCAATCTTTAAAAAAACAAATATTATA
>KV751363.1:1429687-1500700 GCA_001698575.1 Mola mola
AGGAACATTGGCACTAATGGAACGCAAACCCTGTCATTTACATAACCAGTATTTTCAACCTCTGTTGGTGAATCAGTAACTCTTAGTCCAGCAATAACACTGAAGCACCAGCACGGCGGTCCAGCAGAAGCTTGGGAACACGAGTGTTAAACTGGTTTGTGTCGCTGTGGGTCAGTGTGAGTCTGTGTCCACTGTCCCCTGCAGACTGCAGTAACAGTCGGTGGGATGGAGGGGTCAGCTGTCACCACTATGAGCAGAGAAATGAGTTATTACCTCTGCCGAGGAGCTTCTGTTTTCGGTCCAGTTTGTTCATCTCTTTGTCATTTTCATTAAACGTCGCAGAAGGATGTAGCAGGGGCCAAGGAAGAACCCATTACGCTTTGGAGTGGCTCCAAATCAGGAGGCGGATGCAAAAATGTTTTATTTTTGTCAACAATATGAGATAGTATGTTTGGCTTAGGCAAAGTAAGTATGCATATTGCAGACATTGTATGCATACAATTGCATACGATGTCTCCTCCCTGAAAACATTTGGGAGTGCCAGTTAACCCCTGCGGTAGCCTAAACATCAGATTTTATACAGTAAGCAGTGGTAACTTTTTTTCTGTTATGAAAATAATTCACATTAAAATGTAAATTTTCTACAACTAACCCCACAATAAGTATTGAGGGAATGTTCAAGCTTTGTGAGATTGAGCAAAAATATTGGCAGAAAATTTATGCTGACAGATTTACATATCACAAAAGAGTGAACTGTTGACCCTGATGGAGGGCTACACTGTCAAAATTCTCCTCTAGTTTATGTTTGTATGGTTTATTTGGGCATATTCATGCCTCTGATTCATTTATTGATTATGTTTCGATGGTTTACTTTTTTTTCTTTAATGATTTTGTAAAGTCTTGCACATCCTTACATCTCCACGTTACATTAAATGCGATCCTTAGAAATAACACGCTGGGATGTGATGGAACAGGTTATTCTTAAACACAAACAAACAGCTGATTCCACTTTGTGAAAGTTGGGCCTCAAATGTCTTGTAAAACAGAACTGATTGTCCACTGATCCATCCAAAACCTTCCTGGGTTAACTGCAACCACAATCTTAGTGGCAAAACACTCAAATGTCTGTTTGGAATCTACCTAACTTACCACATGTTGTGCAGTAACTCTGTCATTATCTGTCCCTCCAGGTTATCAAGTCAGACACTTTCAAGCACTTGAGACACCTTGAGATCCTCCAGCTGTCCAAGAACCACATCCGTCAGATTGAAATCGGAGCGTTCAATGGCCTCCCCAACCTCAACACCTTGGAGCTCTTCGACAACCGCCTCACACTGGTGCCATCACATGCCTTTGAGTACCTCAGCAAGCTGCGGGAGCTGTGGCTGCGCAACAACCCCATTGAGACTCTGCCAGGCTATGCCTTCCACCGAGTGCCCTCGCTACGTCGCCTGGACCTGGGTGAGCTCAAGAAGTTGGATTTCATCTCCGACGCAGCCTTTGTTGGCCTCATCAATCTTCGGTACCTGAACCTGGGCATGTGCGGGCTGAAGGACATTCCCAAACTAACGGCCCTTGTGCGTCTGGAGGAGCTGGAGCTGTCGGGAAACCGGCTGGAGATCATCCGACCCGGTTCCTTCCAGGGCTTGGTGTCCCTCCGCAAGCTGTGGCTAATGCACTCGCAGGTGTCCGTCATCGAGCGCAATGCCTTCGATGACCTGAAAAACCTGGAAGAGCTCAACCTGTCCCACAACTCCCTGCACTCCTTGCCCCATGACCTCTTCACGCCCCTGCACCAGCTGGAGAGAGTACACCTCAACCACAACCCCTGGGTCTGCAACTGTGATGTTCTCTGGCTTAGTTGGTGGCTGAAAGAGACGGTGCCCAGCAACACCACCTGCTGCGCTCGCTGCCACGCGCCTCCGTTTCTAAAGGGCAAGTACATCGGAGAGCTCGACCAGAGCCACTTCACCTGCTTTGCTCCTGTCATTGTGGAGCCGCCCACGGACCTCAACGTGACCGAGGGTATGGCTGCTGAGCTCAAGTGTCGCACAAGCACCTCCACAACATCCGTCAACTGGATCACCCCTAACGGCACTTTAATGACGCACGGCTCATACCGAGTGCGGATATCCGTCCTGCATGATGGCACGCTCAACTTCACAAATGTCACTCTGCGAGACACGGGCCAGTACACCTGCATGGTCACCAATGCCGCCGGCAACACTACGGCAACTGCCGTCCTCAACGTCACTGCTGCTGACGTTAGCGTCAACTACACCTACTTTACAACGGTCACCGTGGAAACAGTGGAGACCGGAGAAGGAGAATCTGCGCTGGTAGCCATCAATGAGACGATAATCCGAGTTCACCCTGGCCCCACTCCCTCGGGCCACCTGTGGCCGGAAGGAGTTTCAACCACAACCTCTCTGTCAGTCAGCTGGCCCTCCTCCTCCCCTCGGGCCACCCGCCCGACCTTCACTGTGCCCGTCACAGAGCCAGGCTTCTCAGGCCTGGATGATGTGATGAAGACCACCAAAATCATCATCGGCTGCTTCGTAGCCATCACATTCATGGCAGCGGTGATGCTGGTGGTGTTCTACAAGCTGAGGAAGCAGCATCAGTTACATAAGCACCACGGTCCTGCTCGTGCCATCGAGATCATCAATGTGGAGGATGAGCTGGGGGCCGGGGCCAGCGGTCGGGGCAGCGGCATCTCAGGAGGCTCCACCATGACGCAGGGCGGAAGCAGTGGAATCGGAGGGGGCCAGAGCCTCAGGCTGCACCACCCAGAGATAGTCAACCTGCCAAACCTGGCCCGGTCAGAACACCTCAACCACTACTACAAAACCCATCACTTCAACAACAACATGATGGGCCTGGGCATGGGCCTCAACAACAACAACAACCCCTCGCCTTGCTCTCAGTCTCAGAGCACGTCCATGTCCTGTTCCCAGGTTACTACCTCCACCAGTGGAGGGACAGCCGCTGTTGGCACCCTGCCTTCTCCTGTGCCCCTGCCCCAACTGGGTCTGCACAGTTCTCTGAAAGGCCTTATGGGGAAAAGCCAGAACGAGCCTCTGCTCTTTAAGAGCGGCTCCAAGGAAAATGTGCAAGAGACTCAAATCTGAGTAAAAGTGAGAGTGGAAGCGAGAAAGACGAGACGCTGGATGGGGACGGTGAGACAGAAAGAGCCCACGTGACTGAGTTTATGAAACTTATTGTAGCCTTCTGTCCTCGTGGAAAGATTCCCGAAAAGAAGAGATTTCACATAGCCGCCGCTGCTTTGTGCTGTCAATCTGCTGACAGAGAGAAGCAAACAGAATAGGGAGACCGAGGGAGACGACAGCTGATCAGCACGAGTCCCACCAATAGAATCTGCACACACTTAAAAATCAGACATTACTCGGTTACCTTGGGAACCTGCTAGAGTCTTTGCCAAAGTCCAAGGTCAACTCTTTCATTCGCGTCCACAGTAACGGTGGAAGGCTGTGAATTATACACATGTGCAATGAGCCTCTCTAGCTTTTATACAGATTGCTTCATATATTTCCAGGCACATTCAGTGTATATATTTGGAGCGAGACATACTATTGGCCATCGAACACATTGTCGGATTAGTGTTTGGCGGCGACAGCGAATAACAAACAATTGTTTCTGGCCCCAGGTTTCCAGGATGCGCTGAAACAAAACTGAGAAGGCAAAATTGGAGCAGTGCAGAGATTTTTTTGCAGGGAGACGGGGCAACAACAACCGTTTTCTCAGAGTGGTTTCACTCTCACTTTTTCCCCTTTTACACCTGACTGGCTACTGTCTTTTTTAAAGGAGAGAAACTGAGTGGGAGTAGGAAGGAATCAAGGACAATGAGAGATATGAAAAGGACTGAAAGTACATATTATATATACCGTAAATATATTTTCATTCAAAGAAATAAATTATAAAGAATCTTTATCAAGCTTCTGACTGAAATCTACAACGCCTGGAGAATATATAGGAAAAAAAATACACACACAGCCGTTGTGGTGGCCCTCCCTTATGAACGTGGAACAAGATGGCCGACGCGACGGCGTCGCCTGCGAGGACGCGTGTGGGAGCAGCGAGGGAGCGTAAGGAAAATTAAACCTGTTTCCATGGATTTATTTTGGTCTTGACTTTTTTTGTAGCCACACAAAGTGTTTTCCCTCCCCTGTCGGGTTGGCGGAAACAGGGTCGCAGGAGAAGGGAGATCTGAAACACACAGCTCTTCATCGTTGGTATACAGCATCGCTACAGTGATAATAATAATGACCATGATGGTAATAATGAAAACTTTGGATTACCACATTCAATGACATTAAATGTAATGTACGTATGAGTAAACTGTCGCACGTGCTAATTTTGCCGGCTCTACAAGACAAATTATCAGCGGTGTGAAATCAACCACGATGTGTTTTCATTATTACCATTCGTATGGATATTATGATTATTACTTGTGCCTACAAATAGCTGAGAATTACTTTTTCATTTGTTGGTTTATGACTGATCCTGTTGGACTCCGGCTAATGAGCGGCAGCGGGACGGCCTCAGCGCACCACAAAGTGAACTCCGCGCAGGAAATCACCCCTCAGAAGGGGCCCCTCAGCCCAGCCCAGCAGACGGGAACCCCCCACCCTTCACGTTATCGCGCATTAAAGACGGGACCTTTCATGAAGACTGCTCCTTTGCAGGGGATTTATTTCACAACTGTATCTCAGTGTAATCGTGTGAGAGTGGATTTCATGGCGGCAGGGAGCTAAACGGACGACAGGCATTGCCGAGCGTTTTTGAAGGTAAGCTGAGCTGGTCGGGTGGAGCAGGAAGTGGCAGACGATGCGGTACACGGTGATTTTTTTTCTAAAGAAAAAGGACAATTAAATGAAAAAAAAAAAAATAGAACCTTATAGATCTCTTTAAAAAAAAGAAAAAAGAAAATTATTATGAGTGTTTTTCATTTTGGGTTTTTATCTAGTTTGATTATTTTTTGTTTTTTAAAATCAAGTATTATCTTTATTGTAATATTGTTATTGTTATTATAATTAGCTTATTACACTGGTTATAATTATGAGAGATGTTCTGTTAGCAGAGGTCACTTTGAAAATTAAAAAAACCTGGCACATAAAATGGCAGTTGAAGTCTGAAATTTGGTGGCTATTATTATTATTATTATTTTTTTTTTTTCCCCCTTTTTGTTATAAGAACTTGAACTGTGTTATCACTGTTTGTGTCCCTTTCTTTGGCGCCGCTTGAGACGAGACACGGCGGCTGTGAAGCAGTCAGTCTGTTTCTGCACAGGGGGACAGGAAAGGCCCTGCTCTGCTTTACACGCTCCCCAACGCTGGCTCTGTGCTCTCCTGAATGTCACCGCCATCTTGGTGTTCTGATTGCCACCGTGCTGTGTCAACACCTCGGTCGCCATGGCTACGCACGCTCAGATAAACGCTCCAAGCGGTGTTGCGTTGCCCCTCGCCGGTCAATTGTACCTCGATAAGCTGGCCGGTGTTTCCCTTCAATGGTAGCAAATCAACCTGAGCATCGTGTCTTTGCATACCCACCCCCCCACACCCCCATACACACACACACACACACACACACCCCCATCTCTCAGCATCCTGCCATCAGGTTTCCCTGGCAACTGATGCCACTGCGACAGCCCTCATCACAGCGTCTTGATTTAGGTTCCGAATGCTAAGCAGACAGCAGCAGACGGCTCAGAATCTCATCCATGTGTGCTCATGCAAGAGTTTTTTGTTTTTGTTTTTTTGTTTCTCCGCCTCGCTCCCCCGTTAATGCGTAAGAGTTGTTTACATCTCCTCTCTCAAAGTGATTCATGCCATCCTCATGCCACTGTCCCCTATGCATCCCATCTTCATGCGCTCATAGACTGCACTAGTCATCAACATACTCCTCTCCCCAGCACAAGGGCTCCATACCACCCCCGCCCCCAACTTATTTACATATTCATCTGCCTCCGTGTGTGCAAATAACGGAGAAATTATCGTGTGGGCACGCTTGTGGGTATAAATACAGCGTGGTGTGTGCGGCTGAGAGCAAAGACTCTTACGAAAGCTATTTACCCCTAATTCCTCAGATGCGGCGTGCCCTGCCCACCGCCTGCAGTGGCTCATCACGCCGCGTAGCCCCACCACCACCGCTGCTGCGAAGTGGCACAAACCAAAGGCCCTGTTATTGAGGCTCGGCGGCTGAGCCGGAGCCACGGTGCTGCAGCGTCTGAGTCACAGAGTGCTGAACACGCTCCCAGCGCTCTAATGGAAATGCTGTGTTTACTGTGCAGGAAGGGACCCGCTCGCTCTGCCATTCAGGGAATAGGTAGGAAAAAAAAGAAAAAAACAGAATATGGGCGTGTGCGTGTGTTTTGTGTGCGTAGTTCTGGGTTGTACAAGGCCAAAAAAACCCCAAATCAGGACTTTTGAAGCTGTTCATTGTTTATGGAAGGAGACATTACAGCGGTGTTAATGCAGTGCTCTTCAGTGTGTGTGTGTGTGTGTGTGTGTGTGTGTGTGTTCAGGTGGGCTTACACTCGCTGGGTTGTGTAAGGAGGAGAAGAGGGAGGAGAAGCAGTCGGACCTCCATTTTAAATCCCCGATTTCAAACCATGGGCCCCCCCCCCACTTCCACTTCCGGTGACTTTCCTGATCCTCTCAGTGGCACAAATAAAAACAGACCACGATTATGTTCCTCTATGTTTCTCTTAGGAAATGTGCTCCATGACGACCTCTCTCCTCTTTGCAGAGCAAACCTTCGCTCTGTCAGGTCGAAGGTCAAGGGTCAGGTATCCCTCCTCCGATTGGTGTTCATCGTTTCGCCCCGGCTCAGTCAGAGCAACACCTGTTGGTGTGGCTTAAGTGATTTTAAATGTGCCTTTTTATATTTGTGACTTTAATTTAGCTTCTGGTGGCCGGCGGCTTTAGAGAACTGTGGCCAGTCCCCAGCGACGGTGTCGCGCACGTGTTAACCTCGACACGACAAGCCCCGCGTGAGCGCCACGCTGCTTAATTTCTCTTCTGTCACCCCCCCTTTAAAAATAGGCAGCAGAGCTCGATGCATTATTGATACATCTGCTGTCAATGATGCATGTGCTCGGGCGCCGGCGCTAATGTTCTGCCCGCTGCAGAGTCCAAAAGGCCAAAAGCATCAATTCTTGCATCGTTTTTGCTATTATTTTCCACACCGAGGCGGTCGGTGGGACCCGACGCACGTTATGAGAGGAGGAAGAGCTGTTTTGGGGTTTTTTTGCCCCAGCCGGAGCCCGAGATGTGATCCGTGCGGACACTTTTCTGTGTCATCGGTGTGAAAATCCTGCCCCGAAGCCACTTATCGCACAAGCACGTGTGAGAACACACACACGCGCACGCACGCACGCACGCACGCACTCCGGGTGAGAGAGTTATCGATCGAGGTGGGGCCTTCTTAAACACAGCCGCGTGCACAAGCGCGTGTGAGAACACACACACGCGCACGCACGCACGCACTCCGGGTGAGACAGTTATCGATCGAGGTGGGGCCTTCTTAAACACAGCCGCGTGTTTGCTTCATACCCTGTGAAGGTGTCCCTAATTTGAGAATGGCAGGGGCATTGGCGCACGGCTTATTTCCTCGTTGCCTTGGCAACCGTGTCGTCGGTCACAAAATGTCGCTTTTGGGTTCGTCTCGCGAGGAGTCTCGCAGGGGTTGGCGATGGGGAGGTCGTGAGAGTGATGAGCATCTCCTGACTGTCACTCAGCGGCCCCAACAAACCCACACGGTCACTGACACAGCTAAATGGGACGTGGCCCGTGTCCGTGGAAAGTAAAGCTTAACGCTGAGCCTCTTCTCATGAATGCTTTACAGGGGAGGATGTCAGTGGAAAACTTTCTGTGGTTCCTGCTTGCTCTGAGGAGACCCCGCAGCCCTCGGCGCCAATGAGACCCCTTCAGAGCTGCGTGGGGTGAACTGTGATGGTGGGGGGGGCGCGGTCTCACCGTTGGGTTTCCAAACGCAAACCACCTCCTCTTATCTTAGCAGCCCGGCTCCTGGATTGACTGTTTGTGGGCACCTTGGCTCGGCATCATAATCACACTGTGCTGTGTGTGATGTTGTTTGAAGCTGGGCGGAGTCATCGCGCTGCTTTGAAGTGTAAATTCGGGTCTGGTTGGAGCAGAGTATGGAGGCCAGCGAGGCGAGAGCGACAGCCACGTGGATATAAGCTGCTGGCTCGGTCATGCAGCCGTGTGTCTGCTGCGGCGGCCGAGGCCCAGCAGGACAGGGGTCAAACCCAGACCGGACCCCAGATTAGCCTTTCCATCGGAGCTCTGCAGCGTCACAGTTTTAGAAGATGCGAGAAACGTAACCAGCCAACAATATGAAATAAACTTTTACTGGAGATATTGATTTTTCTTTACCCTTTTTTTGCCTCCGCCCACACGACAGCCAGCGAGGCATCTCATCGGTGCAGGTTTATTTATCCTTAATGCCCTCATTTCATGTCTGCGCTCATTTCTCCGCGAAAGCCGACCTCACAGGTTATTTTCTCACTCCGGGGTTTTTTGTAAACGGCTTTGTGCGAACCGGCTCGCTCGCCCCGTCGCCCGAGGCCTCCCCACCGTCGCAGCCCGGAGGAGACGGAGGGAGGAGGGAGGGAATTAAGGGAGGGATGGATTGAAAGGAAACGAGGAAGACGGCAGGGATGAAAGATGAGACTGAGAGGCATCCTGTCACTCCGCATCAGGTTTTCATCTACACGTGAGAGTGTGTGTGTGTGTGTGAGTGTGTGTGTGTGTGTGTGTGTGTGTGCGTGAGCGCCACACACAGGCCGCAGCCCGCGTCCGTGTAACATCTGCATCATCAGTATGCGTATTTATGCACACGTCTGAGTGGGTTGCGTGCGTACTCGTGTGCACTGGAGCCGTGTTTGTGCGGCGCACATGAAGACGTGAAGGAGGAAGGGCCGCTGTGCTGCTTATATGTCACCCAGCGCCGGAGGGGAAATGACTCCTCTCCTTCCCGACCCGGAGAAGGCAGAGGAGGAGCACGGCTGACTTCTCCTGCTTCTCTGCCTTTTTTCTCACTCTCTCCCTCGGAAATGTAGCTTAAAGCCTCAGTCACGGCCTGCCTCTCTCTCTCTCTCTCTCTCTCTCTCTCTCTCTCTCTCTCTCTCTCTCTAAGTCACACACACTCACATGCTCGCTTGCTCACGGGAGTAATTCTTATCCCTCCTTTCCTCCCTCTCGTGCTTCTCACCCCCTTAACCCTCCTGTTCCCCTCCTCCGCTCCTCTCGATCTACCTCAAGCTTCCTGCTTCACCCCTCCCACCTCCTCCCACTGCCATTTTTCACCCCCCCTGCAGCCAGATGTCAACTTGTGATCCTTTATTAACCCCTTGATCCACACACACAAGTGACACACTCGCTCCCACGCTGGCCCCCTGCACTCCGATTCCCTCTCAGGAAAATGGAAAACAAACCCAGGCTTCTGATATTTCCTTCCCTCTGTTCAATTAAACATGGCCTCCATCTGCTTCTTCCTTTCGCTTCGGCTTCTCCTCGGCAATATTGACTGTGGTTGTTCTTGTGATTGTTTCCTAAGACTGTGTTTTAACCTGTTATAACCACGGCTGTGTGTGTGTGTGTGTGTGGAAGACGGTAGGTTTGTTCTTCTTCGAGGTTCTGTGCCAAATCTTTTTCAGAACATTCAATCTCTGTTACTTTCTCATACTGAGAAAATTATGAAATAAAAAATGACGTTTTTTTCACAAAACTCGAAGTGAGATTTGGGGTGTTTATTTTAAAGGTCCGGAGATCCGTCGACCCAAATCATCACGACGGGAAAACGGGCGCGAGTCGGTGTGCGTGTGTGCGAATGATCGATCTGTGGATTGTGGATGATCCCGGACAGCCTCGTCCTCCCTCCGTCGGCATGGGCCCGTTCTCAGCGAAGTGCGTGTGAGCGTTTTGGAAGTCATGGTGTCGGTGCGTTAAAGCTGATTTGACACCGAGGCCGCGGACCAGCTGGCTGCAGGGTGTGTAGCGTGACCCAAGCGGCTGACCCACGCCCGCGCCCCTCGTCTGCGGCCCGTGTGCGCTCGCTGTTGGTGGGATGCTGTTCAGCCTGCGGTTAGCACTTAGCTGCTGCGAGCTGGGTGTTTGCCAGGAGGTCAGCGTCAGGGTTACAATCACCAGCGCGCTGTGTTATTTGTTGAACGCACGCGAGCAGGAATCGGGGTTCAGTAAGGGACTGATTCTGTTGTGACATTAGAGCAACAGATTTGCTTCATTCAGCTATTTTGATATCACAGCTTCGGCATGTAACTGCCTGTCGATCAGGCAACAAAGACACTGAGCTGCGAAAGCGTCGCATGTGAATGTCACCGAAGTGCTTCTGCAGACCTACGGTATCACTGAACTGTGCTGCGAACCTGCGAGACGGATACATGTGCAACCAGTGTGCTCCCACTCTCACAAACTGAGCTCAGCGTGCTCGTTGGGACGACGTACAATATTAAAACATGCAGGTTTTAAACTGATCAATAACGCAGTCTGGAACGAAACATAATCAATGACAAACCACTCAAACCTTGAATTGAAAAAAAAACAAAACAGGTTTTGAATCATACACACATACGTATGTGTGTACTTGTATGTCCGTACTTGTATTTGCTACAAAGTGGGGACCAGAAGTTTTTAACCTCAGAATGAGGACATGTTTGGAAAGTGAGGAGGTTTTGGCCGGCCCTTACACACTGACAGGACTGTTTCTGGGTTACGACTTTAGGCTTGGTTTAAGCTTAGGTTAAGGTTAGGCTTAGACATTTAGATGTAAATGTTCAGGTTAGGGTGGCCGGGAATCCATTACGGCGACGATGCTTCTCAAAAAGATCGAAATAACTGTTTGCGTGCGCTCTCGCAAGCTCAACGTCCTTATAGGGATGATGTGCAATATTAAAAATGTTCACGTTCAAACTGTTCAATAACGTAATTTGGATTGAGCTGTGGACACAAGACTCCATTTGACCTAGAATGCTTTTAGAGTTATTTAAGACTTGACTGACTAAAGCACAGAAAGCAAAATCTTTCGAGCCTTGAAAGAATGAAACGAGTTTTGAAAATTGAATTAAAAAAGGAGCCGTATGTGTGCACTTGCGCTACATAGTGTGGACCGGAACGCTTTTTTTTTTTAACCGCCACAGTCAGCACGTTATTGGAAGGTGAAGGTATTTTGGCCAGTCCTCACAACTTCAAACGGGCTGTTTGTGGTTCATATTTTAAACGTATAATATGCAAAATAGCTAATTGTTAAGTCTTATTCTCAGGTGCTCAGTGAGTTTTGCAGGCAGTCGGAAACTAAAGCATTGGGCTGGTGGCCCGCCTGAGCTATCAACCCAATCACATAAAACAAGACCCAGCATCTTTAAATTGCTCCTGTAACCCTCTTTAACACAAGCTCCTTGAAGGTTTGGTTTAAGATTAGGCATTTAAATCTGACGGTTCAGGTCAGGGGCTCCGGAACACATTGTGTCAATGGTGGTCGGTCCTCACAAGGATAGATGTGCAAGTTTGTGTGTGTCCGTGAGCTCTTACAGGCAGATCACAGTGGAACAAATTTAAAATGAGTTTGAACTGCTGAACTCGATTTGGTCTTGAATATTACATTGTTAGGCATTCAAAGTCAAAGGACTGGGACAGTCTATGGCCATGCTAGCAAGCTCAAGCTAAATGCTAACATGGAAACACAGACATTTTTGTTTGATTTTATTTCCGTAGTTAAAGTATACTAACTATTGCTACAAATGTTAAATGGAGATTCATTCATCCAACAGGAATTTTGAATCTCTGCGCAGAAATTTCATGGCAAACCATGAAATGGCCGCTGAAGTATTTCGGGCCACGCAGACTTTGCTCTCTAGAGCCACTAGCATAGCTAAAAAAATCACAACTAACGCAGCTCTAAAAGGAAAAAATGTTCAAAATGTAAGCTTAATGGGTTGCATTCAGACCTGAGAGACTTGCAAATGACTTCCAGCATGAAGAGCTGTGACATGACTTTCCCTTGAGCGTCTTCACTCTTGGCCCGCTCGTAAACGCTTACTTTTTTGGTTCCTTTGCCAGTAGGAAGAATCAAGTCAGTACGCTAACATGCCAGGGAAAAAAAAAAACAATAGAAAATTAAAAATGAATAATTTACTCAAGAATCCACGGCATAATGCTTCATCCTGACAGGCTTACTTTGTTATTAAAATATTCACAGGACACATGTTATCCCATATTTATAAACTGTGCTGTATTACACACGACTACTTTAAATCGTGCATACAACTGCTTGACTGTGCTGCATAAACGCTCCCGTTGCCCCTCTAACAGCTTTCGCATGTAAACCAGGAAGCGTTTCCTCTCTCTCTCTCTCTCTCTCTCTCTCTCTCTCTTTTAATTCAAAGCTGGTAATCTAGCAATTTAGCTTTTCTTTTTTATCTCCAAAAATTCAGTAAATTTGGTGATCAGATTATTGTAATCCAGTTACACATTACGTGTTACTCCTCCAGCCTTCGTGTGGGCGTGTGCATGAGCAGCAGCAGCAGCAGCAGCAGCAGCAACAAAGCGAAAATGCAAAGCGGCGCCGGCCTCTTTTGCATGATGCCTGTGCACCGTCCACGTTAAAGCACAGGGCCTTTGAATTGCATCAGCGTCATGTAATGTGTATTAGCATATCTTAAAGACAAAAAACAAAACAAAAGTGTGGCGTGTTCTCTGCACGGTTGCGTGAGTTTCTGGTGTAAAATACAAGCGCGCCTTTTTCTTTGCAGTAGTCATGCATTGGAACTTGGAAACGCTGATGTGAAACATGCAATCCGGGGGGAAATGGACGGTCGCGCAGAATAGATTATGTTAAAAACCCGCCGAACAATTCTCGTTTTCACCTCATCCACGCTAGAATCTGCATGACTCCAGGGTAGAGCAGCAAGTACGCGTTGAAGATTGGAAGAGACCGCAGCGAGGCCGAGGCATGCAACTCAATCACACGGCTCTGTGTCTCTCCCTGGGCTCTAGTCGGGGTAAACTGGTTGTGATTGAAGGTGGGAGGAACTGGCAGGGATAAGTAAAAGCCGGTGGAAGCGCTGGGTTGGGGATTTGAGGGGGAGGAGGGAGGTGGGAGTCCTGACGATGAGCGCCAAGCAAGTTTCCTGTTCTCATGAAAAGGCCAATTCTTTCAGTTGGCTGGAACCTAAGTGATTTCTCCCCCTGCCGCTCCCCTTCTGGGGCCTGTCACATGTCACTCTCCTCTTCACCGCCATTTGTCTCTGTTTTCCCTGCTCTGGTGCTCATTGCTGCGTTTGGCGTTGTCGACAGCAGCGGCGGCGTGGCCACTCTGGGATGTGAGCTCCGTCTGGAGGTCAAGGCCGGCGTTCGTCCCGGATGTGAAGGTCGGAACATGGGTGGAAAAAAAAAACGTCCCAGTGTCTTCTTTGATTCAGACTAGCGTGATGAACGGCGACATGTCGCCCTTCCGCAGCCGCCGCCACCGCCTCCCCTTCTGCTCGCCGCTCTCCTGTTCTGCAGTGATACAGTTGTAAAGCGTAACCTTGGAGACAGGGGCTAATCATCCATCCCATAGCTACCCTTTCAATCCTCCTCCCACCGCCCCTCCACCTTTCCCCCTCCTCCTCGTCGCCGCAACAGGCTATTTAGCCCTTTCATTTGGTTTACAGTATTCTCTTAATCATCGGCCTTCCTCCCCCGTCGCTGTTTGTCCCGTGCAAGGACGTTTGTTTTCCTGTGGGGACGGAGGGGAATCGACATCCAGAGATGAGTTATTGATTAGAAAGCAGGTTGCAGTGGAGCGGTAATGCAAGCGAGAGGGAAGAGAGTGAAGACAAGATGACACGTACAACCTGTGACACATCTTGGATACTGTATAAAGGCACGCCGACGCGTCACATGTGTGCTCACGCTCTAACGTGCACACATGACTAAAGGCTGCGTAAATCGTCGCTGTTGTGTGAAAACCTTTGCGATTAATTGATTAGGGGATATCGTGGCTGTCTGTGGGCGGGAAGGGATCAACAACCAGTCAGGCTCGCAGGAATAAACTCGGCTTGTGGCTTTATTTGGATGAGCTGTTTCATCGGTGGGAGGTCGTGAGAATTACCCCCAAAAATGTCCCCTCATAGCTTAAAGACTGTAGGTGAATGTACCAAATCACCTGCCGCTTGTTAGTTTATAAGTTCCACAACCGAAGAATCCTTTTGTGAATGTGTTTGGTGGGTAAATCCCGGTTTAACACGCAGGAGCCGAGAGGGGGTGGATGACTTGGCGCTCACTTCGAGCCGAAGATCCTGAGCTGCCGGTCGTCGTCGTCATCACATAAACCACTTTCCATAATTTGCCGATTTGTTCGACTCTTGGCTGCCAAGAATAGTTTCTCCGCGGATGTTTTCCAGCCTAAAAAATCTGTTTGCTGAAAGTTCACAAGCGTCGGGGCGGCTTCGCATGTTCGCCGACCAAGCCGTTTGTTTCAGTTCCTGCGAGACGAGACGCAGGGGACTCCATTTTCCACCCAACTGTGGCCCATTTTTCCTACGCTGCTGAGCGCGACATTACATACCGCGCACGCTTTGGCCCCACATGCGGCTCGCATACAGGGGCAGGTTAGACAGAGCAGTGAACACGTCATCCCAGGAGGAAGGTCAAAAAAAAAAAAAAACCAGCAAACAACCTGAGATGTAATTTATAACAAGGCTTTTTTCCAGGGACACTATTTCATGCACAGCTATCCTTGAAGACATGTCCTTTTTTTTTTTTTTTTTCCCTGAGAGCAAACATATGTTCTGTCAGACACCGGAGGAGGCATCGCTGTGGCACCAGCACACCAGCCAACACGTGTGAAGGCGTGCGCAGCCGAAGCGGCTCTTTAACGAGATGCCAGAGCCTTCTGCGTGTGTCGATTTGGGATGTGAGGACATCGCAGGCTCCAGTCTGGACCTCGGCAGCAGCCTCGCATCCGTTTCCGTAGAGCTCCTGGGATGCTGGCGTCCGACGGGAGATGAGAGCGCTTCCCGTGGGCCTCGTTGCAGCCTGATATCTCGGATAATCATCTCTGATATTCCAGAACGACCGTCAGACGATCGGCACAAACAAACACGACGTCATCCCGCCGACAGGCGATCGTCCCGCAGTGACATGTTGTGAAACGCCGCCAAATTTAGAGTCCTCTCAGGTTTCTCAGGCAGTGGAGATGATTGACATGCAAAGCAGAAGCTGCCGGAGTGGAGTGGAGTCAGCCTCGCATCCCCCCTCCCAGCCTCCTCACCCCCAACCTCCCCCTCTCTGCTTACATAAAGGTGCTCCGTGCGTTTCCCCCAAGGTGAACCGCCTGGCTGGCCGGCGCCAAGACGCAACTCTGTAGAACATCTTAATTTCCACGTGTGGCGCGCGACCTTGGCTCGTGGTCAAAAAACCACTGCCGCCACCGCCCACCCCCACTGCAGCACCCATTCAAGTGGTTGCAGTAATGACTTGAGGCAGTGGTTGAGGTGAATCTCTCTCTCTCTCATCGCCCTCAATCCATCGATTAGCTCCAGCGGAGGACTGACAGGCACTGCGGACCCGGGTGGACGTGCGCGTGTGTCAGTGTGAGCAGCAGCAGCAGACTGCAGTCGTGCACAGCGACGCGAGGGGAGCCTTGTTTACTCCACTACCTGCTTTATTGAGTCAGGCCCCTCAGCCTGCCGCCGCTCAGTCGCCGGGCTTTGGCGCCCCAAAAACACACTCTTGTGTACACGCGCGCGTTTTGGACCGTGCAGAGACACGCCGGACCTGTTTACTCACGGACCGCCGCCTAATGAGACAACATTATTTATAGTCCGGCGTGACAGCAGCGGCCTCCCCATTAGACTGATAATGAGTCGCTGGGATGTTGATGGATGCTTGTCTATATTGGTATTCACCAAGGAACCGGTGGCACTTCTCCGGGTTGCCGTGGATACCGCCGTTTCCTGCTAAATGACCCAATAATAATAATGATAACAATGACAGCACTGTGTGGAGATTGAGTTTTAAAACCGCTGGGAGAGAAGAAGGCGGCCGGAGCGCGGGAGTAACGGGGGAGGAGAGGGAGCCGTGCAAATGAAAGGAGGGGACATAGGCCCTCCGCCCCCTCGCTCCTGCGGCCTCTCCTCCTTTCTTGCTGCAGCGTTGCCATGGCGACCGAGAAATGTGGGAATACCTCTGTCCTTCAGAGGGAGCGGGAAGAGGCGGCATGAGACAAAGGGGGCAAGGAAGGAAGGAAGGAAAGAAGGGTTTGAGAAGGATGAATTTTAAAGCGGCTAAAGTTTGAAACGCTGCGATCTTAAACACACACGCGCACGCACACACACATAAACACACGCGCGTCAGAGTCGGCGCCCCGCTAATGCATTCAGCTTCCATGGGAGCGAATCAGTGGTGAAAAGAGTGTTTTCAGCCAGTTTGTGTGTGCGTGCACACACACAGGCGTGATCGTGATGGCACACATGTTAATCAGTGGCCCGCCGGCCTCCTGCATGTTTACCTGCCGCCCCTGTTGAGCCTTTGGCTTTCCACTGCGCGGCATTTTTCCCTCACCTTGTTTACTCTAACACCCCCACCCCACCACCGCCATCATCATCATCATCATCATCATCATCATCATCCTCCCCCAGATGTTACTGCTGCATTATGAAAGTCCCCCCTCAACTGCTCCTGCATCGCTCTCACCTTCCTGCCAACCTGCCGCAAAGATCCTCATCACACTCGTTTTATTGGCAGCTAGCATTTCCATGGAAACATCTCGAAACCATGGCAACTATTTGAACGGAGCCAAACGCTTTCAGAACTGCTGCACTCGTCCCCGCGCGCTTCCTCCTTTCTCCCTCGGCCTCATGCTATCTTTGCTCCCTCCTTGTCTTCAATAGACGGTTCCTGTCTGTCCATGCATCCTCTCTCTGCGAGCACCGAACGTGAACCTCCTCTCCTCCTCCATACTTACCCTGAGCTCATCCTCTCCGGTGTTACAGCAGCGCGCCTGTCCGTCAAAGCCCCGGCTCCTCCCCCGGGACGCAGCCTGATGATGAGACCCGCAGAGAGACTGAACTCGCCGTGGAATCATCCAGCCAGACAACAACTTTTAAAGTTTATTAAGGTTGTTACACTATTCCAAATGATTACAGCCCATGTCTGCTGGTCACTGTGACACGAGTCCAACATTAGAATGAAAATTTGTCTGGATGCAGAGAGAAACAACATTAGAGCTCCCCGAAAGCGAGGCCGAAACATCTGGATGTGGGTTGCAGTGTATGCCAGAGTTTCTTTTTGCAGTCACAACACCCCTTTCACAGTGTTCAAACTATCAGGTAACTCCAGCCTAAATGACTGGAGAAAGAGAACACAAACAGCGGGCCCTGTTTCACAATACTGAAAAGTCCTTGTTTGTTGGGCCCAGGCTTCTCTGCAAGCAGATTTTTATGTTCAAAATTGTGGCTAGTTGTAGCTTTGAGTGTGATTTTAACGTGTTTGATTATATCGTCTGCTACGTCAGAATCATTTTCAAAGTTACCCCTGACACAGCCAGATGGGAACCTGGTTGGAAAAGGCTGGTTATGTCTTAAACTCCTCCCCTTCCATGTTAGCAGATGGGACATGTGCAAAACTATAAACTTCAATTACATCAGAAATCATTTTTTCACAGAAGCGTTTTGTCATTTTGGATATTCCTTATTATAACGATGATTTTTCAGCAATCCCTTTTTCTGATTAGTCATGTTTTAATTAAGTGCTGAGTTGTGACAGAGTAGGTCGGTGAATTGCTGCGACTCCGGAGTTGATCCGGATCCGGATTCTGGATCTGGATCGATGTTCCAACGTGGACATGACTCAAAAACTGCCAAACCGATTTTTGTGAAAAATCTTGTGTGTAAAGGAAAAATATAAGCATTTTTGTGAGCGACCCAGATCTGGATGAAGCTGGATCCAGATCGGTTTCAAACAAAAAGTAACGGACAGATTTTATAAAACTTGTTTTTAAGATATTTCTGGTTT
Organism: Mola mola; assembly: GCA_001698575.1. Lineage (NCBI taxonomy): Eukaryota > Metazoa > Chordata > Actinopteri > Tetraodontiformes > Molidae > Mola > Mola mola. The sequence continues at coordinate 1,447,747 of KV751363.1, forward strand.
CATCTTCCCAAGTCTGATGACAATCGTCACCTCCACCGAGGAAGCTGTGTTTTCATCCCTTCCTGCTGGTTTGTTGGCAGTTCATACCAAAAACTACTGGATGGATGTCAACAAAACTTGATGGGGGGATGGGAAATGGGCCAAAGAAGAACCCATTAACTTTTGGTGTGGATCCAGGAATTTTAATTTCGGGGGACTGTGGGGCCTTGGCAGAGATATGCGCTCCTCCGAGTCTAGTTGCCACAGCGCAGATTCCAGATGACCTCACCAGCACAAAATAGCACCACCCATATGTGGGATTTTTTTCCTTCTCTTTTGTACAGCAGGAGGAAGTGGAGACAAGTCGGCCATCTTTATTCAGGATGGAAAGATGACAATACATAGATTTTGGTGCCTGTAAATGATCCTGGAATGTCATTTCTGAGCATTTTTCCCATGGAAAGTAGAAGAAGCAGGCGCCGGTGAGAGGCATTGAGAGTCTAAATCGCATTTCCTGCCTCATTAGCAGCTGGGATGGATTCCCGTCCAGATGAGACAGGAACACAGAGGATAACACGGATTGCACCGTGTTTCCGTGTGCCGATTAATGCCTCGGAGGCAGATAAAGTTTGGCTGAAAGAAGAACTGCAATGAAACGGATCTGACTTACTATCAAAGAGCAATTAAAAGTTGTTTATCTTCTTCTTGGAGGTAGTTTCTTTGAATGTGACGGTCCTGACTGAGACATACTGTATTAAGAAACATTCAGACAGAGATGCTGGGGGTGGGTTGCCAAAACTGTGAAATTGAATCCGTCCTGCTCTACACACGTCTGTAATAATTGATATCTCACCGCGGTTCTGATTCGAAAGCCGGCTTTGATTTTATCTGAAAGATCTAATTGTGAGGCTGTGATCATACAAGCACTAAACTAATAACATCACTCTCCACGCAAAACTGCCGAGATAAAACAATTTCCATCCCTAATGATAATGCAGGAAGTGCGGGATGTGTGGCGGGAGAAATATCTCCATCCCTTTAATGTGGAGCTGCCCCTTATTGTCTTCATCAAAGAAAAACCGTGACACATCTAGAAAGGCTTCATCACCGCGATGGCGATCTCGCCATTCTTGTCGTCAGCCTTCTCCTTGCCTCCCCATTCCGCAATGTTTCTCCCATCCTTGCGTTTCCTAAGCTAAAGAGAAATCAACGTAATTGTTTTAATGAAATGACCTCAGGGTGTATTTCTTCTCCAGCCGGTGACAGCAGATGAGTCTTTCTCACCTAGAGGGCCTCGTTATAAGTCAGGAGACGAAGAAAATATATATATATAAATAGAAAGTGTATACCAAATAGTGTGAATAGAAAAAAAAATTGCCTTAAAATAATACGATTACTAAACTAAAATCAGATGAAAGTGCAGCCTTAGACACAAGTCTGTTCCTCAGAGACTTGCTCAGGATTTGCTCAGAGTGGTGGAAAGGAAAAAAATAAATAAATACAACAATTACAGTGGCATGAAATGAATAAAAGGTATATTCAGTTATCTGAGTCCTTTGAAGATGGTGAGGACGTGTAAGCAAATCTAATTCAACAGCCAGAGTTTTCTGCTGCAGAGGAGAAAAAAGCCCTCCCGAAATGCCAGTTTGATCTTCTGAGTGTCTGCGATCAGAACTGAGAGCGCCGGATCGTCTCTGGAGGAGAAAAACCTCCTTCGGATGCAGGACTCCTGGGAGTTCATGATGAGGAACCAGCAGAGGTGAGGGCCTCGTGATCAAACGCCAAAGAGAGCCCAGGGAGGGAGCGGATGGAATAACAGGAGGACCCCAACAATGTGGAAGTATCAAGCAGCTTGATGAGGAGGAAAAAACGTTTCAGAGCAGCTTCCATTCCTTTCATGCCGCTTCCTGGTCGGCGTGCTGCAGGGTTCTTTTGAGAGGAAAACCTTGAGTTTCAGATGAAAAAGTTCACGACTGTTTGGATCTGCGAGTTGAGCCAGTGTCGCCGTTTGTGAATTTTTGCTCACAACGTGTTTTTCCTGCTGTAGAAAGGACTATTTCTTGCTTTTTGTTGGTGGCAGGCTGGTCAGATCATTGAGTCAAATCCCCAACTCAGGCTCCAGGTTTATTCATGAATTATTCTTACAATTAAAGTGGTTTATTCACTGGATTTGTAATGCAATTGAACTGGGCAGTCTGGTCAAGTTTGTTTGAGGAGGATTTCTTTATTCCATGTGACGATAAAATATAAACTTATTTACCCGGTCAAACGTTGAATTAACGTTTAACGTTATGCTAAAGTCCCATTGTTGTATTCAACTAGGCTGTAGCCCATTGATACGTTAAATATACTTTTTTACTTACCATTCACCTGAGGAGCATCTGTCTCTGATCGTAAACAGTTGGTAAAAAAAAAGGTATAAATGACTTTATATGAATAAACGGAAGGACAGCTGACGGATATTCAATGCAGCACATCTCTGCCTCCTGATCGTTTGTATTGTCCTAGTCCTCACTAAAATCGTTTACTGTCTCGTCATAATAAAGACAGAAAGAGTCGTGTTTGGTGGCATTTTCCATAGAGCCCTCGGAGCAGGAGGGCTGATGAAGAGGCGGTAGATGAATGAGTAGTTTGTTTTATCGTTAGACAAAAGGCACCAGTCATAAAATCAGCCTTTGTGGCTCAAAAACAAAAAAAGATGCAGAGACACAGACTCTGCCCTGTGGGAAACAGGCAGAGACTCACGAGTGCCGGGTTTACAGTATCAGCTATGTAAAGCCCTCTGCGTCACATATAAACAACTTTAACGTGACACTTACCAAAGGAAATCCCTTTCAATCAATCCCTAAAGCTAATCAAGTCGGTTTTGTGCCCGTCATTACGTAACGTAACCGCGTGGTTTCTGTGCCTACACTTCCCCAGCTGGCCTCTCAGCGTTTGTTAAAGAGGGTCGATGCACTGCAGAATACGGTTTCAATTTTGCAAAGCGAATCAATGCTGATACTGTTCCAATATCTTACAATACATATATGTTTTATTTTTGATGTAGTTTTATTACCATGTGTCACGTGCGTAACATCATAACAACAACATAAGGTAACATAAGCTACACTGTTTCAAACATTTATTAGTTATTTATCTATTTTGACAAATCATGAAGCTACTTCTGTTCTGTACTCTATTTATTAATTACTTCTAACGAGCTGAAAACCCAAGAAGAGAGACGTGGGATGTGGATAAAACAGTGTGGAAGACCACATGAATCCATCAAAGATTGTCTCACCTTCGTTAGTTCCAAGGTCTGAGCCTTTGCTGAACACATCAGCTTTGATACCAGATCCGTGCATGTGCACGCAGCAGCGTGCGGAGACGTGACGATGAAGCAGTGTTTTGGCCTGAGGTTGCATCTGCCATTTGAAGTGGCCCCATATTCCATGTCGGTCACATGGCCTTGCAGATAAATCATTGGACGAACTGTTAGCGGTCCACCGTCACTCCTCTGAGTTGAAAATTTATTATCCAAATTTAGGCTTTAAGGTCGTCGTTCGTTTCAAGTCTGAAAATTTGAACAGCTCAGCGTGTCGTGTAAGTGAACATATAACACAGGAGATAATTCATTTCTGTACCCGAAGGGTCGTCCTCGTCACCGTCTCTCTGGCTCTATCGTCGCAGTTTGTCAGCGTTTGCATATGTTGCCCTGATTATTTCACACTATGCAGATGGATTTAAACACACAGTATTGTGGTCCATTTGTGTGTGCCAGCACATTCAACACCTACACACATACGCATGCATTCGTGCACCCACACACCTTATTTACGAGAACCTCCTGTTGGCTGAACCCACCTCAGCTGCTATAAATCAACCCGAGACCAGAACAGGTAAACAGGTATTTAACTCCTAAATCCAAACCTCTCCTCCGCCTTTTCATATTATCATATCAATCAATTTGGAGCTAAAAAGCTCTTGATTACAGTGGGAACGATGCTGAGTAGCTGTGAGAGCAGCTTCTTCAGACTGTTCCAGGAGGCTGCGAGGATGAAGAAGCTCCGTCTCGAGCGAAGGTGCAGCACTCAGATACAGTCAGACATGTTGCAATGGTTTGTCACTTATCCGTCACTTGTTTCATGCAGCGTCGAGTTTGGTGACCTCAGGATTTTGCACCACGTTGTCGCTCGGCTGGTTACATCGGGTGACCAACAGCTCGTGTTTGTGGTAACTTCGACCCCCCAGAGCTCAGTGAGAAAACACTGCCCATAAGAACTTTGAAGATCCTACCATGGTCTTAGCCTCAGTATCTTTTGCTCATTTTCGAGAGGGGAAAGATTTTGAAAAGTAAATTTAATTTTGGTGATGGGAACAAAGGGGATCTCTCTACGTCCACCTTGGGCAGAGGAGAGATTACAGCAATAACCCCTTTCGACACACCTCATTCTTTTACCACGACAGAAAAATGAAGCCAGAATGTCTGGGATACGAGCGCCGGAGGCGTAGTTGGGAGCCAGATTCTGGGCCGTAGTGATCGGACATTGGCGTGGGCGCTAAGTCATGCTCAAATCAAAATGATAACAAAAACTAGAAAAAAATAAGACTCAGAGTGCTTCCAAAATTGCCCTGGAAAAGGGAAAAGTTAAAATACCACTGCTACAGTCAGCATCTGGCTAAGTGAAATATACTTGGAAAATGTAAAATTTATCTCAGCTCTGGACGTCTCCCAAGACTGTTCTATTTGTTTCACGAGCCAAGACTTACTCCCACTAAAAAAAAGAATCACAGAGATTAACCGTCAGTTTGTGAACTATGTCCATATTTGAAAATCAAAGAATCCATATCAGCTCCAGGCCTCTTCAGCAGCTATGACATTTAGTGTATTTCTCAGATCAACATTACTATATTAGCGTAACAAGAACTACCTGAAAGGAAAGAGAAAGAAACCATCTTTGAATATGGAGCTGACCTTTTCATGTCACTGGTGCGAACATACTGGGATTTTTTAAGACAGAACGTTGAGATGAGCATCTTCAGCTCTGTTGTTATGAATATAACATTTTTCCTGTACGTGCAGATAAGCACTGAATGGCTTCCATTCGATCGGGAGCAGGTTTGTGCGAGTGAAGGACTCCTCGTCAGAGGTGATGCTATATACAGTAAGATGACAGAAAGTCGATGTGAGATCTGTGGGCTCGCTGCTGCATCTGACCGTCGCTACAAAGAGGAGCAGCTGCTACTTCAAGTATTGATCCAAACAAAACCACGGATTCAAGCGGATAAAGAAACCCAGAGAAGAACCTCTGCACTTTGGTTTACTCATGGACAAATGGGTGGAGCCTCTATGAAATACCACAGACACATTGGATGGATTTTAAAGTTTTTCAAAGTGGAGGAGGGAAACAACAAAAAAAAATCCGCTACAAACTACACTCATAATGTTATTGCAAGTTTGGAAACATGGAGTATGGGAACTGGCCTGAAACATCCGTCTGTTTTGACTCAAGTGAAGTAGATTTATTCCAATTTCAAATTATTCTGTTATTCGTTTCCATCGGAAAGCAGCAGAAAACGCTACTGATTATCTCGACGGTGTCATTACAGTTACTGAATCAAAAACATATTTCTAATTCCTCCATGTTACCACACACTTCAATAACATTTTGAGTGTAGTAAGTGGCGTGAAAGTGATTAAAATCCAACGTTAGAGCTGCTCTGTACCTTTATATTCTATAGTCTTCCTTATAGCATTCCTACAGCTAAGGAGTCACCAAACTCCCAACTGGCGCGATTTTCAATAAAAACTTTCGCAAAACCTCAGACCTAAAAAAGTTCGGGAAATAAGGTTTTGGCCAAAAGAAAAAAAAAAAGATGTAATTCTCCTTTAGTTGGCTGAATTATTGAAGAATAAAAACAAAAAGAGAACTAAATTAAAACTAAATCAAAAGAGAAAACTAGCTGTAGAGTCAGTGCTGCTAACTTTTTATATTTCCATTGTTTCTTTCTATTGTGTTCCCAACCAAAAACTCTGAAAACTCTCTATGGAATCAACCAACTCCCCCCCTTCTGCTAACACTTACCCCAATCCGAAACCAAAGACTCGGCTAAACGTCCTCGTCTTCCTTCCTGTGCTGAAGCTCCGCCCCTCAGCGTCGACATGGCGCTGTCATTATCGTGAAGTGTTCCTTTAACACGCTGCTCATTACATGGGCCGTGAGCTGGACGCCACGGGGTATGAGTCACAGCGCGCACCATGGCAACCAGAAAAGACTAACCGCAGGTACGAGCCTGGTGCAGCCGTCACGCGGCCTGGCGGTAGCTCCTACATGTGTGTTCTCCGTCTGTTCCATTTAGTTCTCACACAGTAATTACATGGATGTGGCCCACTGCAGGGCTCTTCCTCTCTCTCCATCCATCTCTTCCTCTACTGTGATTTCATGTATAATTACTTGAATAATTATAGTTCCCTCCATCCTTGTGTTTCAGGAGGTCTCTTTGGTCGCTGTTGTCTCTCTCTTCTGCACACACACACAGATAGCTCGCTCCCTCCCGACCGGTGTCGACACTCGTCTTGTCACTCTTCTTAGTCTGAGGCGGGTCTCGTGCTAATATTGGAAAGACAGCAGAGAGGATCCGGTGTGCTCGGAGGAGCCGGCGGTTTACTCCTGGGCTTCCGCGTTAAATATTCATGCAGACATCACAAACATGAGGAGCCTTAAGGTGGGTCAAAAGGGAATGAGGAGGAAACAAAATGCTCCAGTTTTTTTTTTTTTCCGCTTTACTACATAAAACTCTGAAGTTGTGTGAGAGGCTGCTGACAGCAGCACTGTAAACCGTCTCATGTTCTGAAAGTTTTGCGGGGCTCGCGGACGATGCCATTAAAATACAATTAGTTTGATTGCTTAGCAACTGGGCGTCGCCTTTGAGAGAAGGTAAAGCTCAGGTGCCCAAAAAAACTTCTATGCAAAGTATCTTGAGCACCGCAGCACGCCATGTGTCGGGTTAACACACAATGAGATTATATGAGTACCACACACACACACACACACACACACACGTGTTCGCGTGTGCAATGGCAGCCGCATGAACTCGCAGAGTAATTTACTGCTCGACAGGTTTCAAAATTTAAGCTTGCGTGCTGCACTGCAGGTCTGCTGTGCAGCCAATGGTGGCCTACTTTCAGGTATCTGGAGGATTTTCCCTGCCTTATCTGGGCATTTACGGCCTCACCTCATTCCAGCTCCTCTTTAACAGCAATATAAAGCAGGAAATGTGATCTATTGTGCTGGATGTTTCAGGGAATTAGGCTGCCAGGGTTGGACTTTAGCGTAACAGCTCTTAATGACCTGTCACTTACGATTACTCCGCGGCCCCTAAATGGTGGTCACTCGTGCTCCTTGTCCCTGTGCTCTTACCCCCTCTGCTGGAGAGACTGGAGGCCAGGACCTGGAGCGGTGGGACAGGCCCTGAGAGGAGGGTGGCGTGACCGACGGCCTCCATCCAACCCTCTTCTTCCCCTCCCCCACGTGGAGTCCAGTCAGGTGGCAAAGGGAGGGCGGGGTCACCTGGGTCGCCGCACGGGTTGTAATTTGGCGAGCGGCGGCGGACTCTCCCAGCAGAGACGGCGCTGTGTTTGTTTTGCGTGTGTGTAAATTGGCGGTAATTCGTTTGCTCAGTAGTGACGTGGGAGAGCTAATTAGGGCAGTGTTGATGGCCGCATTAATCAGTCTCTGGTGTGTGATGCTAATGAGACCCTGATTCGGGTCGCTTGTTTGTGTTTGCATGTATCTGCAAGGGCCTGACAGTATGGGTCACGCCACGAGGAGACGGCGTGAACATGCGTGTGAGAAAAACCTTTAATCCTCCGTACCTGGCTGAGCAGCCGTCCCTGTATTCGGCCAACACAAACAGGAAGCAGAAGCGTGCGGCCACTATCGATGGTAAATTCATCTCCAGCTATAAAAAACGTCCGCGGACACGAAACAGACAACACAGGGAGCCGCAATGGATGAAAGGCTGCTTTATAAATGTGTTTATAGAGAGGTCCACTTCACAGAAAAAGAAGGATCCGTCTGCGTGCGCTCACAGCGCTGCTACAACACTCGTCTGAGGCTCCAGGAATTTATGGTACATTACTGATGCGGCGTTCGTCATGGCAGCAGCGAGAGGCAAGCGTACGGAAGGTAGGGGGTAGGGGGAAAGGCTTTAGAGGCTCACCAGTGATCTACTCTAATCATATTTATTCATGACTATCCCGTTATACATAATCCATCACTATTCCTGTTCAACCGTATCCTCTGGTGTTTTCGTGGCGTCGCTCATTTCTTCGCCTCTTCTCCTTTCTCTTGTACGACTGCGGAGAGAAAAAGAGAAATTTAAATCAGCGTGAGAGGCCAGCAGATCTTCCCGCTTTGAAGAAACGGCACCGCAGAGCATCATCTGTGGCGCTGAAACTTTAACTGACAAAAGTACTGACAAAGTACATTGGGGCGGTTTATTTTTAGGGAATTTCAAGCGAAATTTGGCGAGGAGAGATCAGTGGGAGGGGTTGAGGAGATGGAGATTTGTCAAGCCGAGCTTTATTGATGACTGTCAGACGGAGAGACAGATTTTCCTCCGGCCGCTCACTACTTTGACGGATTCATGTGATGTGAGGTTGTCAAAAGTACCAAAGTATTGATACTTTTTTGATGCCGTGTTTTTAAAACAATCCAATATCTAACATTTGATACTATCAAAAGTGTCAAAGCTGCAGTATATACTGAATATATAACAAAAAAAACAAACCAAGACTGCACAGATACCATCGTTACAAACCACGGATGGGATGAGTTTATCATACGCGGCGTTAAAAAACACAGTAAGTTAAAGCAGATGTTATTTGCACTCAGGTATCCATAGCCAACAATGTTATTTACGCCCAGGTGTAAATGTCATAACCCTCACGTAGCACAGTGGAGTCAGCTGGGGTGTGTAATTCATTTATCATTGGTCAAAAATCCATAATAACCTTTGAAAATATTGCAATTTAACTGGTCTGAAAAAAAGAACAGACCTCTGCAGCTCCTCTAGGTTCTGTATTCAGGCTTAAAATAAATCTACCAGCGACAGTACTTCTCGGCCAATCTCGGGCCATTCCAGAGAGGGTGTTCCTATCGGTAAAAGGCCGATATAACGTTGGACAACACAGCGGGAGAAGTTGATCTTCCGGCATTATCAACAGCCGCATACATGGCGAATAGTCAAAAACAAGGAAGGCCGACGTGTCAGAATGACGGTCCTAAAGGGAGGGGCGGAGCTACAGAGCAGGAACAGGGAGGGGAGGGGGAGTGGAGTTGCCACTTTATGAGTCTCATGCTTGAGTCCCAAAAGTTAGAAACCCCAACTTGAAGCTATTCCATCCACAGCTGTATTGTCTGATTTTGTCGCTATTTATATGTTGTTTGAGGGTGAAGGGTGTAAAAGACCCTTCTGACTATTCTCACCAAAGAACAAGTAGACGCTCCGATAAGATAACTGCGATGAATGTTCATCATCGGGTTAATCGTCAGTTGGGACAACCCTTAATATCTTCATGTGAACGGCTCGCCAATATACCCCTGTACAGGGATTTCATTTAATTCTAGTCATTTTTATTTAACAAGGTAATGTTACGCAAACTTTTTAATATTTCAAATTTTCCACTGTCTCAGAGTTAAACGGAGCTGACTGCAGTTTACTGCTGTGGTTTCTTTTAAAGCCAAACTGAAATTACACGACTTTCTGCCCGATCTCCAACTTGTCGACAAAACCACGAGATCAATGTTGTATCAGCAGCCACCCATCGCTGTGCATAAACTCTTCAGACATGTTTGCTCTTCAATCTAGATTAGAACAGCATTTGAGGCTGAAACCTGGAAGACGAATACAACATAAACCAATGAGGCGTATTTCTTTGTAGAATGGACTCTCACCAAACTTTTACTTTCACTTTTCACGTGTTTCAGGGCAAAACCGCAGCGCGTGTTCTCGTCAGCTGACTACTTTCACTCGAGCTCGTAATTTTCAGTGCTACATTGCATGTTGTGCCTTGTTGTTAGCTAGTCGTCTAATTTGAACTGAAAACAACTGCAAGATTCCCGATCACAAGAGAGCAGGTCATTGAGTGTGAGCTGTGCAGCGATCCACGGACCTGGAAAGTCGTGCACTCCTAACTTGGCATAAGGTTAATTAACTGCCACATTAATGTGGCCACAGGCACATTTATATGACAAAGTAGGAAGTGAAAGTCACATGTGCATGTTTTAATCAACCACAGCACCAACAAATGATTTTTTAAAAGGCTCTGAAGGAAGGAAGGAATGACATTTTTGGATGAATACGGGTTTCCAACCCCAAGTCTATTCTGCTGGATTTTAACTAAAAAAAAATGTGGTCCTTAACAAAATATAAGGTAAAGTGTTTATAATGTGTTTTAGAGCCATTTTAGCTAATATTAAGATGGTCAATATTTAAAGCATATTTCGACAATTATCGCATTCATGTTGTGAATCTGTATCGATCTGGCCAGGAAATCGTGACACCTCCTCATGCCGTGTTCACGCGACATCATATTTTTGGTATCAACGGAGATACCCGTAATATAATTAAAAATTCCAAACAGGTGAAAGTTTAAGGAGGTGAAGTTCAGGCAGCGTACCTCGGACCTCCAGCTTGCATTCCACCTCGTCCTCGCCCAGGTCGTTGATGGCCCTGCAGGAGTACCTGCCCCCATCGAACATGCACGGTTTGCGGATGTTCAAAGTCAACACGCCCTGTTTGTTCATCATCAGGTACTTGGGGTCGTCGCCGATGATCATGTTGTTCTTCTTCCAGATGATCTTGGGCTGAAGAAACATCGTGTCGGAGGATGGACGGAGGAGGAGACGAGGGGAGGGGGTGGAAGCGTTTGAACCGAGTGAGGGATGGGAGGAGGGTGGGGAGAGCAGAGGGAGAAGGTGAAATTAGGTCAACATTTTGGCTTGACAAATCTTTGCCGATTCAGAAGGATAAAAAGAAAACAATCAAAATGTGCGCATTCGAAGACCTTTCTGCTCCACCTCTTGTTCAAGCTTCAGACATAAAAATATGCTCCTGCTGCAGAGGCATTGAAATCCTCTCTGACTCCTCTGCGTTCACCTCTAAATATAAAAAGTGTGAACTCTGTGGCGAACTCCTGCGGCACAGCTATCGGAGGCCACTGCAGGCGAAGAGAACGTTGGACTGGGGCTGTTTTTGTGGGGACACACCTGTTTCTATAACAACAGTCCAACATTTTCTCCTGTTATCACATGACTTCAGAAAAATGCAACGAACTTTATCCTACACGTGCCAATATTTGAACAGTAACCCAGCATTATTATTATTTTATTATGACACCATAATATTGACAAACATGGAAGCACTTGTACATATAGTAATAGATTAACCTTTTTATTCTAGATTCATAAATTTATACGTTTTTTTTTGTTTTTCTTTCTTTAAGACTCTGTTTCTAAATTGACAGCAACATCAATGTTGATTAAAAGTTTTCCCAATCAATCAATCAAGCGAAAATATAGACATTTTTTTTAACTTTGCTGTAGGGAGACAGCTGTTGGATTATGGGATCCAATATTTAGCAATCTTTCTGATTATTTGTAAAAGTGGAGGTTTTGGTTAATAATAGTTGATAGTAACAGATTCCCAAGTGTAGATTTGTATGTTTGTAGTTAATCATTATGATCTTAAAGGAAAACAGAGAAACTCAAATATCATAACTCAAAATCTTAATTGAATGCAGTACTTCAGTAATGTTTTCTTATAGTTACATTCCATCTCTAGTTATTCTCAAGTTTAATCTTAACTGGAAAATATTTTTCTAAGTACTTCCAAATATTGGTTCAGTCAGTCAATCAGTCAGTCCCTGTTTTCCTGGATCTGCACTAAATGCTGGACCTGTGCCACAGACAAGCTGTCCACCAAAATTCAACTAAATTCTTTACAACATTTTCTCTCCGGCAGTAAAAGATTGCCTTTCAAAGTCAAGTGTTTTTCTGCGAGCTCAAATTCCAGCTTTCTGTGGTATTAATGTTTCTTTTGGGCATTCCTAGTGTGATTTTTTTACCTTTAAGTCAAGCTCATTTGGTGCAAAACAGACCACATGTTAGCGCTACTTGATGGATGAGACATGAGTAGCAGAGCTAGCTGGTTCTATGTGATGGACCCCAGGATTAGTTACAAAATGACACCAGTTAGACCTCTGTATGTCAATTTCTTCTGGACATAAGTCCAAAAAGTGTTCAGTGACCTTGACCTTTGACCCATAAAGCCCAAAGATTAATTATCTATAGGCAGTACTGAATAACATTATCCTGACCACGCTATGTCAGTTCATTCAGGAGAAACGGACAAAATCACGCTTTTTGACAGCATAAGGAAGCCCTGGGAACAAGCTCGCATTGCTCAGAGAAACTGAATACGCTGAGGAACTGCTGAGGAGAGAGAGGAACCAGAAATATAAGGAACCAGACACTTGAAGGAACTGGATGTGCAGGACATTTACTTTGTTGAACCATAAAACCACCTCAGACATTAAGGGTCATGCTATGTTGAAATACTAGCTCCTCTACCAGCAATTTTAGCAATTTTATCCTTAAGATTAAACGCCAGTGAGGAATTAGCTGGGTTTTTTTGTTGTTGTTGTTTTACCAGAGCAGGTAAGCAGTTTTACTCCCACACAACCATTTTGGATGTAACGTAAAAATTAGATCACGTCGTAGGACTCTTCCCTTGATGTTTTCCAAAGGCAGTTTCAGGCTTGTTCTGTGCTCCTGAAGCTTCAGCATCCATGACCTGGCAACTCAGGTGTGCTTTGAATCTGGGGAGGAGCGAGTCGGGGGGGCTGCAGTACCTATTTTAACCACGGGGTGTCAGGGTTCTCTGTTATTATTAATTAATTTAGTTATCAATTTAGAGAGTCCTAAGATTTTCCCACAAGCAAGTAAATTGCAACAGTGGCAAGGAAAAATACATTTTTAAACACTGCCTAGGTTGAACATCATGTTTTTGAACTTTTTAACATAAGTAGTTTGTTTTGGCGGTTTTGTGTACTATGACACACATGATGACAGAGATAAGCAGTCAACATCATGTCTGAGGATTTCTGTGGTCATTGGGCAACTCACCTTTGACAGTCTCCAAAAACGAATTCTGACAGCCTGGGTCTTCTAAAAACCACTCATACATGACTTGGGTGTGGCCTTAACCTAACAAAACTCCCAATTTGAATGCGTCGCACTGTAGGCGACCTTGTACAGGTGTGTCCTCCTCTTCTTGTGTCTGCTTCAAACATGTATGGGTAAATTTCTCCAATGTTAGAATTTGCCACTGTGAAGATTAGACTTGTTTAAAAGTTGGAAGATGACGGAGCAGGTAAGCTCTGGGGCGGAGTGGTGAGCGGAGGCTAAAATGGGGGGTTTAAGGGTTTATGCAGGACTTTAAAAAGGCAGAAACCTTGGAGGAGACTAGGTGTGTGGTCATCTGCCTTGACCTGTTGGATTGAGAGACATGTTACTCTCCATTACAAAAGGCTCTTCTACCTAGAGTTTGTCTTCTGAGGATTGTAACTAAGAAGCAACAGATGTTTCCAGCGCTCATCAAGGGTAGCTGTTGAGGTCAACTGCCAGGATGTTTCTTAGTGTTGATTGATCCTTAGAAAACTGGCGACTGATGACAAATTGAATAAAATGAGCTAATGGAGGTGGGTTTAAACAGCTCAGTCATGTTTTCGGTGCTTGAGCTTGTGACGGAAATATTGGTTTGATCCTAGTCATCCGAGGTGAGGTACTACTCTTGGACTTTGGCAACAATGATCTCAAACCAAATTAACAAAGACATAATATCACTGACGGATTTTTTTCCACTCCAAATATGTTAATACTTTACCTTGGGGTGGCCGCGAACAGCACAGCTGATGGCTGTGGGATAGCCTGCAACCACACTCCTGTCCACAAGGGGCGCCGTGAACTTGGGGGAACTGTTGATATCCTTCTCTTTGAAGGGTTGAGGGTTATAGGCCAAACCTGGACAGGAGACGTGTTTCAGAACACACATGAGGTGCCGACTAGTGTGAGCTTCAAGTCCATTCTTCTCCAGTGCAACGTGCTATCTCCAGATATCTTTAATGTTGTGAGCAACAAAGGGGTGGTATCTCCCAATGACTGTTGTTGACGGTTGTATACATTTAGACACTAAGAATGCACAATATATGTCCATATTAATGTAAGTAATCTTTTCAAACCTTAAATTCCGACTCATTTCATGACAGTACTGACACATTTGTGAATAAAGGCAACCTCAAACAGTTTGGACAATTGGTCAAAACAACATTACTATAGCGTGTGGCTACTGCCTGTAGTTTACTCTATAGCTTGGTTACCTGTGTTAGCAAGAAAAAGATTCCATTCAAAATCATTATGATAGTCTATATCAATGCCATTTAGAAAATGTTTGCACACGGGACACGTTTCACTGAACAGACGAATTTAGAAGTTTCTTACAAGTCTAAAAGAATCTTACGGATTTCCCCTTTAAACCATGGCATACTGGATCAAAGTTTTGCAATGTGCATGCCAATTTAAGCTACACCAAACAATCAGTCTAGCTAGAGTCACATCTGTTCCGGTGTAAAAACTCTCAAGTAGCAACCAACTTTAATCTCTTTTCGCTGCTTTGGGATTGACTGCTTTGCCTTTAATATCTATATTAAATTCAGTTAAAAGGGGAAATTGCTTCAGTTTGCAAATTTGGTGACTTTTTTCCTCACTGAGATGTCAGGTGGGAACTGTTATCGGCAATCCTCACGGTATCATAAGGCCACACTGCTGCTCGCAACACAAAAGAGATTGGCTGGTTGGCTGCCAAATTTTCTGGTCGAGTCAGTAAATGCAACAACACAACAACAAGAGCGGCAAAATTCGGCTGGTGGCAGGTGTTAATTTCCCAGCCTGGTTGCTTTCATTGTGCCCGGCCAGTGTAAAATGTTATTTAACACTCTGTCAAACAATATTTCTGTTCATCATAATCAGCCTGGATTAATTTTCCTTTAAATTACGTTCAAGTATTTAATTACACCCAACAGTTAAGGATAATATATGTTCTATAGTTAAGGATAATTTACAGTTTCCGTGCGGAGTCATATTTGCTCTATCAAATATCCTGTGCATTTGACACCATAACGGTGGTTTTATGTTCAGGCTATGCGGCTTAGCATGCATTAGAAGACATCAAAAGCAATACGATCGTGTTACAGAGTGCGCTGCTCCGCGGGGATTTCATCACCTGTTTTGGCAATGACGGCAGTGTTCTTGCTGACGCCAGGCTCGTCACTGAGGCCGCAGATGTTTTCGCTGAACACTCGAAAGGAATACTCGTTCCCCATGACCAGGTCGGACACAGTGCAGATGGGCCTGCGGTTGTGCTCATAGACCGTGAACCACTCCTGATACGGAGAGAGGGAGGGAGAGGAAGAGGAGGTTCAAAGAGGCTTAACGCCGAGGTTGAGATCTATATAAGCTGAAGAATCTCCCATCCCCGGCATCCATGTTCCCCTGGTCCGACTTCCTGTCGATTCATACAACATAATGACCGTGAAAGTCTAGTGAGGCTTTGCAGTTGCGTGACAAATCCCCTAACAGCCATGGCTAGAGCCATCATGGGGGCCCACTGGCCCACGCTCACGGACGCTGTAAAGTCTTTGCGCCGCAAAATACGATGCAAATCTTTGCTGAGAAACACAAAACATGGTTGTATGTGAACTGCCCACCAGTCTCCACTCCATAATAACAATCAGATGTACCTAAAGGCAGCATTTTGCCAATATTTTCCAACCTAGGCCCTATTTTCCAGGCTTTTAGGCTCTAAGTATCACAAAATCCATCTTTTTCAAACAAAACTCTCTCAGTATAGAGTTCGGACACAGGGACCGTTTGACTCAATGCAACAGTGTTGGGCCAGTCGTAACACTGGAAATAAATTGGTTTGGGGTTTTTTTTTTGCAGCTAATTACACTCAAAATGTTACAGCGAGTGTCTGCTCACATGGAGTTGATACTGATAATGAAACACCTGTATTTTTGATTCAGTACCTGTAAAACACTGTTTGCGCAGATTGTTTTCTTTCTCTTGCTGAAACACTTTTCTCTTACAGACACTTCTTTTCTAAAGAGTTGTGGAGCAGATATATCCCGCGTACACACCTTAGTCTTCATGTCAGCCTTCTCAATGGTGTAGCCGATGATCTCGGTGTTGCCGTCGTCCTTGGGTGGCTTCCACTCCAGCGAGACGTTGAAACCCCAGACTTCCGTGACTTGGACTTCAAAAGGAGGTCCTGGCTTGTCTGGTTGGTTTCAGGAGAGGAGATGAAATTATTTTATTTTCTATTTCCAGAAGACCTGTTTCTTTCTGGTGAGTCATGCTTCATTGCAACAGATCATATACCTCATCAGCTGCAAGCAGAAGGACCTGTTTTAGAAAGACTTAATAACCAATAAACTTTGAATTAGCACAGCATTTTCACACGGGATCATGTTCAAATCACAGTCAGTAAAAGCTTGGCTGCTACTGCAGAATCATCTGAGTTGGTGCCCTGCACTCTCCCCCCATGAAGATAAAAGCTAGATGTTAGTTGTCTTTTAAAGTGTTAAATGGATATATCGGTCTTCTCTCCCTGAGTAGGTGAGCTTTCGCTGAGGAAGGAGTAGAGGTAGATTGATAAACAGATCTGGAGCGGTGCGAGTCCCACGGAGAGAGAGATATCAACACTCACAGTGGGAGAGATTTGGCAAAGATTGACAGATTGGCAGAGCAAAAGAAAAAATGTTCAAGGAAACGCAGTGATGGCTGGATGCATTACTTGAAACGCTGTGCTGGCGTAGAACTGACAAACTGAGAAATAGTATTCCTTGCCTGGATGACAGAGCAGAAGTGGCAGTGTGTTTATCATCGATCTTTCTGTGTGGCCTCCTCTGCACTCAGACATACTGTACAACCAAGTGATGTATTTGCCATTAATCTTGCTCTGCGCACTCTCCTCTGTGGCGTACTGTACAAACAGTGAGCTAATCTCCTTCCTGTACTTTCTCCTGCTGGAACGCTGACAGGCCGGCCCAGGTGGCGTCTGCAGCCCCTCCTTAGCTCAACCTTCTCTGCAGAGAGAGTGACAGAGTCCCCCCGCAAAAATCCAAACCTAATCAGGGTCTACATGCAAATAATCCCAGCAGAGCCCCTGCCAAATAATCCACCTAGCTCCTGACCCGGAGAGATGAGCCGAACACTGAGGAGTGAGCTGGCGGCCACAGGAGTCGGGATTATTGAGGAGAGAGAGGAAATCGGGGCTTTGATGATTTGCTACTTCAAGTCACAGATCCCCGGGAGTCTGAAATTAGGAATTACCATCAAATTAAAAAAAAGAAAAAAGAAAAACAACTCTTGACATGTCACAGATTAGGCTCAAACCATCATCCCCTTCCAAACAGGTTATTAACGCAGCACCTGGCAGAGTGCCATCCGTGCACCGTGTTCCAAGCTTAAGGAGAGAAAACGCAACAGGAGCGAGCGGGGAGCTGTTCTAACGGCACTGACCTACAATCTGGATGTCTATATCAGCGCTGTCCAGCATGTTCTCAATCTGCACAGACAGCGTGTACGTCCCCGAGTGGGCTCTCTCCGCCGAGCGGATGAAGAAGATGGTGTCCACTTCGCTGGTGCGGGTCCCCACCGTTTTGTCCACCAGGGGAGCGCCCTCCTTGAACCAGGCCACCACAGGGTGAGGCTTGCCCTGCAGGCGAGGGCAATAACAGGATGACTTCCAATGGTTTATTTGTTACGATGCAGTTTTAGCACCATGTTGAAGATTTATTGTCTTTTTTTAGATATTCAGAATAAAGTCAAAAAATTACAAGAAAAAAGAGATTTTGTGCAGAAATGAACAAAACAGGGAGGTCCTCCAAAAAGAGACGATTTCCTCCAAGTCAGTGTGGTTCTTTCTTCAGAATAAACACAGTTTCTTGTAAATTATTTTCTATGTCCTGAAACTGACGATAATGTCGTGTGCCACCTTCATTACGGTACAGGGGATTGTTCTTATGATATCTGTCCTCTAAAGTAACCCATGAAAAAGACGACGTTTTTCTCGTAAAATTAAGACTTTATTCTCATAATGTTTCCATAATTTTTCTCATAATATCATGACTTTTTTATTGTAAATTTCTGATTTTATTTTCATAATATTTCGAGCTTATTCTCGTAAAGTTCCGACTTGATTCTCACGTCGGCCCAAATACTCCATCGTAATTTATTATGGAGGTAAACATGCAAATCATTCCTGTGGAGCCTTTAAAGAAAATGACTTTTTTCTTATTAAGCTTATTATAAAGCAGATTTATATTGCAGAAGGTAATGGAAAATAGAAAAATGACACCATCTGCCTTTGGAGTGGTTCATTAGAAGCTCCACTTCCACTGTGCGATTCGAGCCGCCACCAAGATTTTTCAGACAAATGAAGGCTCGATTTATGGCAGACAGGAGGCACATCAGCCACTGCAGAACTAAAAAAGGAAGAAGCATTGTTCTCCCCAGCTAACAGTGGAACAAACGGAATAACTGAGGAAACGGGGAAAGACAAAGACATTGACTCGATGTGATACGTCGAAATCTGTTCTGCCGCCAATGTGTAGGTACGTTTACATGGAGCCTATCATTCTGGTTGAAACTGGTTTAAAAGCCCAAACAGAATAAAAACGTTCCATATAAACACTTCATTAAGAATCAGTTGCAGATAAGTGGAATAAACCTTTTCATAAAACGATCAAAAGGGAAATTGTAGGGTGCGAACAGTGAACAGGATTATTTACGTTCGGCTGCTTAGCTAGCTGGTTAATTAAGTTAGACATCAAGTGTTTTTCAACCTAAGCGCTATTTCCTTAACTTTGAAGGTCTAAAACTTCATGAAATACATTTTTTTTTTTTTTTTATTTGGTCGCTAGGACCGTTTAGCTCGACAAGGCTATAGGATGCGATTATTTCGGGGCTTGACGGAACATAGTAAATAAATGCTGTTTTTGCAACTCTTAAAGAAATGAACAGAGTTGAACACTCACAGTAGATGTCTGAAAAATAAGAAATCTACAAGGTTTGAGCCCACAAGAACAAAAGTAGATTCGACCCTACTAACTTCCTGTTTCATTAAATACACATCTTCAGGACAGGAAGCTGAAAAAAATAATCACCAAGGAGACAAAACAGCTTTTACGGGAGACGACTGCTTTACAAATTTCTTTCCCCATTGACGCTTGAGAGATTGTTGCTAACAGAATTGTTATTTCCACTTTAATGACGGAGGATTTATTTCCTGTTCAGGCTGTGAACAAGGGCTGTAACTAAAACTGGGACGTGGTTAACCAGAATACGAAGCTCCAAAATATTCACAGCCAGGAAGCAGGAAGTAAATCTGTTGCTAAACTGGGAATAGACGACTTTTTTAGCGGGAGTTCATCAGCTTCTTCAAAAACAAGCACAGCCGCAGTTATATTTGTCTATTTTTACATATTTGCAACAACAAAAAACTTTGCTTCTTAAATTTAGCCTCATGTTACCAATGCTATTATTTAGGTCTTTCAAATGCTATTATGCCCCCTTTTTTTCCCTTTTCAGCTCTTGATTTTTCCTTTTTCTTCAGCAATCACACATTAAGAAGAGGAAAAAAACAGGTAGGGAGGAACTGAAAACAGGCCATTTATTGTTTTAAACACGATGTTTTTGCCCCGCCTTTTCTTGTTTTTGATCATCCAGTCGAGTTTTGACTTCAAATAAACCGCTCAGGGCTCACTCAAAACCCCCTGCAATGACTGACCCACTTTATCAGAATCACAGAGTGGCTTTACAGGCTCCCGTCCCAACTCTGCCGCCTTCCTCTTCACCCTCTCCAAGTTAAGATGCAAGTTCGGCTTCCGAGTTTGAACCGGCCATTAAGTACAAGGTCGATATGGAAATGGTCGAGTAACCTTTGAGCGCGCTGTCTTGTTCGCTCTTGACATAAACGACTTTGCAATTGTAGAACTTATCGGATACTGTAAATGGCAAAACAGCCAGAATCTGGCCAGACTCGGACTAACCTGGAAGGGGATGACGAGGTTCACCTTCTCGCCCACAACTGCGATGAGCCGGGTTCTCAGATGGCGAGGGAGGCGGATCTTTGGATGCTCTGTGTGGTGGTGGAGACAAAGGGAAGTAAACAGTTGAGTGGGTGGAGTGTGAGGGGTCTAAATAGACAAAATGTACATTTATTTTTCTCATAAGCTTGTGTGTGTGTAAAGATGTACAATATTGAGACTTTTAAAGTTTCTGTTATTCACTGGATGTTTTACAACGTTGGCCAACGACAAACGGTACACTCTGTTTAAAAATACATCTGTGAAATGCTGTAAAAAAAAATCTAATAAACAGGTGGGAAAAGTCGAAAGGCTTCTCTGACCCACGATCTCTCTGATGGTGACGGCCTGGGAGAGGGTGGCGGGGGGACTGCAGCCAGCAATGTTGACGGTCTTGACTCTGAACAACATCTTCTCCCCCACTGGGAGGTCCTTCACCTTGAACTGGGTCCTCTCCACCAGCTCTTCGTTAGCCCGCACCCACTCGTCACCTGAGGGGCCGGCCGGAGCCAGAGAGGAGAGGGACAAACCAGAGAGCGGGTCAGAAATTCAGTGTGACCACTGATCATTCCCCGAACCCCTCCTCCACCCGTTTTCGACACCCTTACCCGCGATGACGACAGCTGATTTATCGCTTGAAGCACTTTTCGAAACATCTTTGCTTTCAGATAGAAGAACAACAAGGCGACTTAATTCCTGCCAGCGAGTGTCAGCTTCGCCAGCTCAAGTGTCGATATCAGATTTTATTATTGACGTATCTAAAGACATGTCTCTACTTCCTCCAACTGTACAAGAATGAAGACTAAATATCGCAGATATCAATCCTGACGTCATGCTAATCCGTGCAGTAGGCCCACTCATCGCACTTACACTCTGGGCCGCAAACGTGTCATGTCGACGTTAATCATACTTGTAGATTTCATGCATATGTGTGAAAATATTTATCAATAAATATTTATTATTGTCTGTCCTCTCTGCAATGTCTCTGTTATTGATTTATTTTTGTTAGGTTCATAATTTTGTTTGTTTTTCATTGTTTTTAAACAATGAGCAGTTTTTCTCTACTACTCTACACTGTGCAGTTCACAGCCAATTTAACGACGGCAGCTCCCGGTGGAACAAATGAACAGATCTTGTTTTTAGTCCTCAGACTGACACATTTCCAGGATTCTTCTTTTCCCAGATATTCTTTGGCAGCCAGTTTGCCTTCATTAAAAGTGAGGAGATCACGTTTCCAGCTGAGGATGATCAGCTGGCGGATAAAGTTGTCCTTTATGATACAAAAATTTTTCTTATTAAAACCAATTTATTATGTAGTAATAATCTCATTATTCAGCTTTGAATAATTGCACTAGTTAATACAAATGGCATAGTATGAATTACTGAGTGTTTCTCGTGTATTTACTTCCGTCTTTGCAGTACTCGATGATGTAACCGTCGATGCCTCCTGCTCCGACTTTCTCCGGAGGACGCCACTTGAGCGTACAGGTCGAGTTGGTCACGTCATCCACTGTGAGGCGGATGGGCTCGCTGGTGGGGGCTGGGAGGGAGAGGAGCTAATTAGTACGTTAATACCCAGTGTAAATGGGATGGGAGGCAGGTTAAGCTCCCTCAAAATGAGCACCGTGTGAACAGCTCCTGCTAATTAACCACTGTGCTAAAGACAAATGGCAACGCACCAATGGGCATGAAGGGCTTGGAGTTCGCACTGGGCTGAGAGATGCCAATGCCGTTGACCGCAAACACTCTCATCTCGTAAAGAACACCCTCGATCATCTTCTTGGCCTCGTACGTGGTGGACTCGTAGATGTCGAAGTTGAGCTTGGTCCATCTGGACGAGCCGACCTTCTTTCTCTCCATCAGGTACCCTGGAATGAAGACGCGCCGGCACGCGGCGGAGTCATTAGAAATGGCTCAAAAAACACTGAAATGTGATAAAACAGAGTGGATTCTGAACTGCCGTTGTCTCCGGGGAGGGAGACATCAGATGCGGACACGAGATCCAGTGTGTGTGTGTGTGTGTGTGTGTGTGTGTGTGTGTGTATGTATGTTTCAGGGGCACCTTTAATGGGAACTCCGCCATCAAACGCAGGAGGTTCCCATGTGATCATGGCACAGTCCTCGCCAACCGATGTGCATTTGACATTCTCAGGAGGGTTGGGCACATCTGGGTACAGTTACAGTTGGAGAATGGAAGAAAACAAGCATGAGTGTGAGAAAACAGTGCAAAAAGTGCAGTTATTAAAATATCCATATGAAGGCTTTGCTGTGACCTGGTAGATTTAGATTTTTGGCCACGTTGGCTTCCCTTCTAATCATCATCTTGCATGCTTTCATACACTTTTCAAAGCAAGCTGAGTTGTTTTCCCAACATTCCATCCATTTTACCATGTTGGCTTGCTTCAAGACGAAAGACTTCTGCATTTTATTATCCTAACGCTGACTGTTTCAAAGCACGTTGCCTTGTGTTTGAGTTTTTATATCACTGTTTTCTCCTCACTTTGTTCAAAAATCTAACTTGAGCACAGCCTTGAAACTCGCCTGAAGTCCTTTGAGAGCATCCTATCAGCCTTTAGCCTGTTGGTATCAAACTTACATGTTTGCTGCTATGTTCACTGTCAGCTGCATTCACGCGCCACGATAACCTGACCATGGCAGTGACAGATTACCGAGCTCAAGTCTGACAGCTCTGAAAGTCTTAACTCTTAGAGGTCTTGGCCGGTTCTGAATTCGCCACGTTAAAAATGTTCACGTCACTGTTTTGTTTTCGGCACAACATTAGCTCTGTGATCTGATGAGTGATTTTCGTTTAGTTTGACATACAATATCATCATATTTAGGGCTGCAGTCAACCCAATACATCGCTATGTCAATTCATTCTGGAGATATGTCCTAAAAATATGTCTGACCTTTCACTGACCTTGACCTTTGACTTTGAAAGCCTTAAAATTAAAATCATCTGTAGCCAGTCCTATCAGCTAAAAAGTGACACCAGTTGGACCTCTCTAAGACCATTCTTTGTGGAGTTGTGGTTATGCTTTTTGACATTTGACATTTGGCCACAAAGACTTAATCAGCTGTACGTTGGGCCAAGACACACCTTTGCCGAAAATGTCTTCAAAATCGCCAGTTGTGTTTTTATGTACTCTTACTAAAAAATAAATAAACAAACAAACCAACTGGTGGAAACATGACATCCTCGTCCTTCTCTGGACAAACTCGTATCAAGCAGCTAAACATACAAAAGCACTGAGGAGCATTTTCATCTACTTAAAGTCACTTTTTTTCTGACCTTTAATCTGAAGGCCCTATGGAGCTCTCTGTCATTATAAATAAAAGTTGAACAACAACACAAAATGCCAGGTTAGAACACGAAAGGGCAGAGGTGTGAAAACGCCACCGACCCACGATCGTTACAAAGATTTCGGCGTTGTCCTCCCCAGCAGGGTTGGTCACCGTGATGGAGTAAGGGCCCTCGTCCTCTTTCAGCGCCCCCTCGATTACGAAGCTGCTCAGGGTCTTCCTGGTCTCCACGCGGACCCTCCCCTCAGCCTCAGCCACCACCTACCACATGAGACAGAAACGAGAGCGAGGCAGAGTGATGAGGTCTCGCGCGACCATGGCGGGTGACTCATGAGCGTCCCACACGAGTTCGTGTTGCATTCTGACTAACGGCTGGATGCTCTGCTTGACGCACAAAGGCTCAGAGTGTCTGACGTGTGTTCGAGAGAGTCTGAGCCCAACAGCGAGGCTCCTCTCTGTTCATCTTCACCTTGTTTCCTTTCATCCAGCACACGGTGGGCGCCGGCTCTCCTGTGATCTCAATGTCGAGCCGGAGCTTGTTCCCAGCCACCACCGTGATGACGTTCTTAGTGCTGGTGCCACTGGTGTCCAGGTGTATTTTGGGAGGGTCTGTCAGTGCGGTTATCAGAGGAGAAGACGGAGAGAGAGGGAGGTCACTCAGGCACGAGTATAAAACTTTTACAGGGATGTTAAATGGGATCGTTTTCATGTTGGAGCCTGGAAAGGTCATTTATTCACATTAGGAGTAGCGTTTTGTCACAGCCCCACACGGGACCGCTTTCTTAATTCTGCTTCTGCCTGCTAACGGCGGATTCCGACCCTTACGGCGCGAACTCCCTTCTGTCTGCACCTGCAAACTGTTTATGTAGCCACAGCACTGGGTTTACGTCTTTCCTGTCCCACAGTGAAGACTCAGTGGTTTTTCTGCACAGTATTAATTCAGAGACGCCTGTACTGCGTATGGACGAGGCGTCTGATTGAGTGCAGCTGATCCGTGGACCACATGGATCATTCTGAGTGGTCCGAAATGGTTGTGAAACCCGGATCATCAACGCTTCGCATAAAGCAAATTGCCGTCACACTTCAAATACATATGACAGTGTGTAATAATAAACGCTTTACAATAAGGGCACGTTAATTAGTTAATGCATTAATAAGCATTTACTAACACGTAATTAATGTGCCATCTAATAACTTACCAACAAAACGCTTTTTACATTTGTGGGAGTTCACTGGTTGGCGTGGCGTACACTGTCTGCACCAGCACCCTGAAAACTTGTTGGGGTTTTTTTAAATCACGTCCTTCCTGTCATGTGAAGGACGTGAGTGAAATGTAAAGAAAAATGTCTAGTACAAAAGCTCTTACCTTGTCTGGGGACATAGTCAATCTTGATCTCTGCGGGGCAAAGCACATGAATGAGTCTTCCAATTTTGACGTCCTTGCTTATATTCACAAAGAAACCAGTGAGAGTTTTGTATTTTTTTCACCCAGGAAGTTGAGTTTTGCAGACAGAGAGAGTGCGTATCCGGCAGGGACAAAGGTATAATCCCCAGCGTCCGAGGGCTTCACGTCATCAATCAGCAGCTTGTGGGTCCTGGTGACATGTTACCAGATGTTACCAGATGTTACCAAGGAGACAACACTCATTGTGACCCGCAGTTATGTAAAAAGAAAAAAAAAAAAAAAACAGTTGCCCCTGGCAACAGGCTCCAGGAGGCACCATTGCAGAGGGAGAAACACACGTTCACCTTGTGTGACCGCTGCTGTTTTGGTGCGTCTCCAGCCAGAGGCGGCTCGGATGGAGGGATTATTGAGAGACCACAGACCCTCTGGGTGTGAATGATGTGTGCCAGAGTGTGTCTGTGCAGATTACAGCCTACCCAAAAAAACTGGGTCAAACAACTAAGAAAAGCTGTCCGCCACTGCTTTTTTGTGATAGTGTGAGTGTGTGTGTTTCAATGTGTGTAATTGTCACTGTCAGAGCTGCTTTTTTTTTTTTTCATTCAAAAACCCGGCGCCGTCTGTCACAATACCTTCCGGTGTGCGTCATTTTGATGCGATTGCTGGGCTGGACTTCCACGCCGTCCTTGAACCATTTCCCCGTCACCTTTTCATCGGACACTTCACACTTGAATACGGCCTGTTCAGCGGATTTCACCGTCAGGTCAGCGATGCTCTGCAGCACCTGCAGCTCTTTGTCTGAGGCAACGACACCAGCACAGATCAATAAAGGCAGCGGCACACACCAACGGCGGCTTAAAACAGACAAATCATTCTGTTCTGGCCCAGGGTCAGACCACAACGTGTAGTCTAACTAAAAACTGGAAATGCTTTATACTACAACTTGAAGAAACCCTGTGAGTGTGGCACAATTATTCATGTTTGAATCACGGTTTCAAAGTCAAAACAAGCATTAGAACATGTGTAACAGTAAATCTGATGTGATATGTGATTTAGACTCTAATTTGGGCATTTTTAGAGACGTTTTAATATTTTTTTTTTTTTTTTGCTTACTTTCAAACCAAATAAATAACATGATTGATGTCATTATAAAAGTTAAGATATTGTGCAAAAATGTTACTGTGGTAAAAGTAAAATTCATCTGAAAATTAATTATTAAAGATTGAATGGATCTTACTTAAGTGTCAGAGCTAATTTTCTGGTAGATTAGCGCTATAGCTGATTACCAAATCCAACACTGAGCATCTCTCCAATTATCGGAATCAGGGTTTGACTTTCAGACTGCTGCTAAATAAATGTATAATTTAAAAATGTGCTACTTGGGCTCTGATAAAACCTGCAGTCTGTAAATAAACTAATGAGCAATGCATCGATATGAACACTTTGGCCGTAACCGATAGTAACATTTCTGTTACAGCCGATGTTGATTTGAAACACGTTCCTGTGTTAATCAGCTTTTACAAACACTGAAACACATGTAATCAAGGACATAATGAAAAATGCTCAGAGAGTAACCTGCACGCTATCCACAGATATTTCTTCTTAAATAGATACGGGAAATATGGATGTCTATCAGGCCATTCGTTGAAACATTTTGGGAACTGGGACCCAACGATAATGAGGCGTTTCTCCATCTTCACGGACCATTGCACCATTCAGGAAGCCTCTTTAGTCGTAACGGCATGTTCAACCCGATCACCCGGTGACTCTGACTCTAACTGGAAGGGGCCACTGAGGAGGACGGACATTTTCTCGCGCTCTAACCCATTTTGGAGACTCGTCGGGCTTGAAAGTAGGCAGCAGAACCCGACCGGTTTTGGAGGTGCGGAGGAAAATGAGTCAGTTACATGAACTACTGAGACCAGAAATTCAGGAGGTAATGTTGATCACGACATGAGTAATGAGCAGTTTATTGCTTTTCACACTTGTCAGAATGAAAAACATCAACATGCGCTGACGGGTAGATTTTCTGAAGCTACCTGATTTAACAGCAGCGCTTGTTAGGGAACTTAACTTGCCGGCTGATCACCCGACATACTGCTCCTGATGCTGCCGGATTTAACTGTAGAGGAATATTATTATTTGATGAGGCATTTAATCGTTAGCTATTTACGTTTTGGAAAGTCGCGAGAGAGCTCTGGGGAGCCTGATTTTAACTTCTCGTGTATTTTTGTCTGTCTGTAACGTCTTGATTTGCAGTTCAAGATGACTCTCTCTGGGTTCCGGTTTCTGATAATCACTCTGAAATATGCAGCTTAGTCAAAAACCTACAGCACAACTTAGTTTTCACTTGTTAGGAGGAAAAGTCAAACACTGAAAAACAGAGTAAAACGGCACCTTCAACCTCCAGTTCCGCCTTCGACTCTCCGCCGTTGGTGAAGACTTGATACGTTCCAATATCCTCCTTAGTGGCGTCGTTTATGATCAAAATGTGTTTCTTCCCGTCCTTTTTCAACCTGTACTTTGAACCCGCAGTTTCTCTATTCAGATCGACTCCATCTTTCATCCTGAGAAGAGGAAAACCCACGTGCATCATTGACACTCCAGCACCCGGAGAAGAGAGGAAGAGCTGACTGACACGCTCATGGATAGAGCTGTCAGGGATCACAAGGCTTCTGCACTTTTTAAAATGGTGCCGAAGGTAAATATTTACTCAGACAAACTTTGGGGGATTTTAGAGGCTGCTAGAATTGGTTCTGAGGGAAAACTACAATGAAAAGATGAAAAGGTACAGTCGTTTCTCACAGAGACAGACCGCAAATAAAACCGCCAGCCACCACGGAGGGAAACAAGCTCCTTTCTTGGCAACACAACACAATAAAGCTACATTAATTAACATTAATTAATACAGTAATAAACGTTTACTAAGAGTTAATTTATGTTCCGACTTATCATTTACTCAACTAAGCTACAAATTCATTCATTATTCCATTGTTTAAAACATCATATTAAGTGTCATTTAAGGGATGAATGTTTTGCATTACTAAAGATGTAATTCAGGTTCACAAATGATTTGAGTGATGATGAAACTACACATTAATTAGCTGTTAGCGACTGCTCAATGCTGTATCAACTAATGTTAATTATTGTACCCGCAATGTAAAGTGTTACCAGTCTAGACCATCTTAGCACATTATGCGTCATGAGATGACTTTTATTGTCAATTGGTATTCTATTAATAAACAAACCAAATTTTTGTAAATGTAACCACGCATGGCGGAGACACAGACCGAAACAGCTGTGATTGGCCCGTTCCTGTTTAACGTCCCGCTACTGTTGGACAAACATGGAGTAAATCCAGGAGAGTTTGTCTGAAGAAAGTCACAAATATGAATGTTTGCATGTCTCTTCAACAAAGCATCATTACACAACATTACAACGACCGCCAGATGGCCGCAAATTTGGTCTGTACATGGCCGAGATTCATTAACTCAAACTGGGTTTCAGTCACCAGTGTTCACAAGGACATGAAGAAATGCACAAAGAAGAGATGAGCTCGCTGCAGTGAAGTCGAAGGCCCACCACCAGCTAGCCCTTTGTCAGAGCACCAAGCACAATCATGCGTTTCTGAGTCGAAGCTTTTTCTTGTTTGGATTCTGAAATCCGCAGAGAGTTTTGTCATTTCTCGTACGGTAAGAACACAAAGCAAACAATAGTCTTTGCAAATACTTACTGCGCCTCGATACACGCAAATGACGGGTATAGTCTTATTTGCAGTCCGCCTTTTGTTTCTGCTTCATATGTTTAAATTTAGCAACATCAAATGTTCAACCTCCGTATTGAGAAGAGGAAGACTCAAAGATCGGTGTAATAATCTACCGGGTGGGAGAAAACACCTGGTTCCCTCAGGGAAATATACAATTTAATGTTTAGCATTTCCCGGATGACTGCTGTTGTTTTTGCCAGAACTATAAACATTTCCTGCTAATGATGACAAATCGACTGCGTGAGTTGTGCATCACATCCCATCAGACGGTTTGTTGTTTTACTGTTTTGTTTGCAAGTGTCTGTCTCGATGGACCTCCATGCCCCTCTTGCACAATCCGCTGAGTATGAATCATTAGCAGGTATGATCTCAGAGACGTTTACATGACTGATGCGTTTGCTGACGTCAGGGCGAACCAAAGGGCAGGCCGGCTCACCATCTGACGTTGGCTCCTTCCTCGGACACCTCGACCTCGAACTCCACCCTCTCACCCACCACGGTGTGAACGTCATCCAGCAGCTTGGTGATGGTGATCGGAGGCTCTGGAAACACATTTGAGTCAAACTTGAGGAGCGCAGAGGGCTACTGAGTCATTAACTAAGTGTACTGCTCTCCCAGTGCATCATTACTGTACTGTAAGCTGCACGCTACAAACCACCAGAGTAACACTGAGCTGGAACACGAGCGGAGGATAAAATAAAATAGATGATGGATAAACACAGCTGCAGGGCATCAAGCACTTCGGTGGCGTAAACCTGTTCCTGTGAGGGCCATGACAAAACACATGCTGTAATCGTTCACACTTGCAGAAACTTGATTTGGGCAAAAACATGGGTTGCTATAATCCAAATCAAGGAAACCAGAACGAAAACTTACCTTATTATACATCCTCGTATATTGTTTACTAGTGAGATATTATTATTGTTGTATTATTTTAAGGAACTCGGCTGTATGAATCTATTATGGGAGCTTTCTGACCTTCCACGTGCCTACATGGAAGGCCAGACATAGGGAGAGCACACCTCCCTGCTTTTCCGTGTGACAACACGGAAGGGCAAAGTCAGGGGGGCTATAAACCAGGCAGCCGCTGCGGTATGTTACAGAGCAAACATCAATGACAACGTTTGAAATGACACTAATTCAGGCACATACAGCATAACAAGCAGCAGCTGGGATGGAGGAAGCAGGAAGAGTGGGCGGGGCAAAGCACAGTGCACCTCGTGTATAATTTTCCAATCGGTTACACAGAGGAGAAACAGCTGACCTTCAGTTGATGAAAACTGGTTTTTTGATAATTTGACTGTACCGAAAATAAAGCTAATGGTTGTCAAACGTTCTTTTCAATTCACTCCAAGAAACTTAAGTGTTTCCTTTGTTTGATGGAATGCATTAAAAACGGATCGTCCGCATCAATCAGAATCTCATTAAGAGGGAACAATCGTGAGGAGGTTTGGATTAAATTTGGTGTGTACCAGCAGCGTGACACAAGGACCATGTGTCTAACTGTTGGCAATGATCTGGATCTGCATTAATATCCAAAAATGGACATAAATCAAACACTGCTGATTGGATTTTTTTTAATGAACAAACGAATGTTTAAATTTTAGGTGAGATCAAGAATCTGCATCTGGGTAAGTTTTAAACATGGAAGTAGCTCAAGAACTTTTAAGGAAACTTGTTGGAATGGTAGTTGAGCCAAGAAATAAATGGTGCAGTTTTTGGACGGATTTGGGGCTGATCTGGATCCTGATCCAGGAACCAGATACATTTCAAACATACGGACGGATTTCGATGAAATTTTCAGTGGAAACATGTCTTGGTCCAGAAGGAAATGTTACAGTTTCGGGAGCCAGCTGGAGCTGGGCAACTTCAGGAAGTATGCACTCTAAAGAGTGCTTTCTCACTTGTTTTAATTCAGCGATATCAACTTTAACCATGACACAGCGGCGTACATGAGAATGTCTGGAGAGCACTGCTGTTTAAATACCCATCAAGCTTTCTCATGGTAAAACAAGAGAACTCAGAGAACCTGCCTGCTCCCTGTGTTAGATTCCGATAACTGCACGATAAACTCCTGAAGTCGTTGTCAATTCCACCAAACACAAGCGTCTGGGAGAGGTGGAAGCTCCTCTGAGTCTCCTGAGGTGCCGGGAGTCACAATGTGTAACCACACGGCGTGATGCTTGATGCTCTGTTAGCCTCAGCCATTTGTCAACGTCACCATCCGGTCCCCCTGCGGACATCTTGGTTGTCCTCAGCCTCAGCGGGAGACAAACTCTCAGAAAAACGCTTGCAGAATTCTGCACACGCTGACTGAGGGCTTCACAAAAGCTTAGTGAAGACAGCTTGATGTCCTGCTTCTCTCAGAGAAGTCCGTTTCCCTCAGGAGAATGCGGAGGAGGCAGATTGAAGTAGTATGTTTGCCTTCATCTCTTGTCTGAGCTGAATTTGGCATAAAATAAACCAGTTGTTTAGCAGTTTTTCCTTATGTCTGGTGTTAATCATATGGTGCGATCACCAGTAGATCTTGGTGCTGCTGTCTTAAAGAGTTTAATGTGTTTACTGAGTTTAAAAACATTGGATGTTCTCAGAAAATATTTATTAAAGCTGAACTCTGGAGACCGCTTTGCCTCTTTTAGACCGTTTAGCTCCACAAGGCTCTCGATGTTTAAGAACCAGTAAAGAAATTTGTGTCCATTTATTCCAAAGTAATGTCGGCTTATTTAGCAGATTACCACCGCATGGAATAAATACCTTGGAATACATCTACACAAAGTTGTTAGACTTTTGTAAACAGTGTTACTTTGGGAAATGACCCGTCATGTCTGTGGTTCACCTTTTAAACATTCTTATCCTGAGTAGGTTTCCTGCGAGTGAGCTGAACCGACAGTTTGTGAAGAGATGATAAAAGCTGGTGATTCAGCAGTTCATGTTCCGGTTAGTTTATTCATTACGTGTACAGAAACATCTGCAAATTGGTGGGATCGCGATGCGCGACAAGGCCGAAGCAGCACAGTTTTCCCAAGGTTACAAAAGTCAGAATCAGTTAGATTTATTGCATGTTAATCTGCTAAATAATTAAAGATTACTTTGGAGTAAATCTACACACTACACTTTCTCGCTCGTAAACTTTGGAAAGTAGTTCCCCTGAACCGAATCACCAGCGTTTATCGTTTCTTTACCGGGACCTGCTCATCTGTGGCTCACTGAGAAAACTCAGGGGTCACTTTCCATAAAGACTCACTTAGTTACAAAACCAAGTATCAGTCAGTGTTTAAAGCATCATTTTAACATTCAGATGCATCCTTTTCATGCTCATTTTAGAGAATATTGTGCATATTTTGAGGAACATCACAAACATCGCCACTACAGCCAAAACAATTCTTTTATGTCTTTTTTTGTTTTTCTTTTAATGTGCAGTGACTAGTTTTGAGCTGCGGTGAAGAGGCTTCGCAGCAGACTCGATTACATCTATTAAAACTACTCAAGCTCCCACACAAGAAAAGGGCCAATGCGAGCACCATGGTTTGCGTCAACGAAACTTTACCTTTCAGGAAACACTCGGAGATTTAAATGTAACGGAATATCACCACATGATATAATTTCAATAGAAGATTAACCAAAGCGGGCTTAAAAAAACACACACACATATCAAGTCAAACTCATGAATATGCCAGCACAACAACACATGCAGCTCGGCAGCAGAGATACATGACAGGCAACAAAGCATAAAAGTTTCACTCGCCACGTGCCCATTAAAAATGAGTGAGCAGACAACAGGGAGCAGCATTGTACTGTGCAGGCTTGAAAGCAGCGAAATAAACAGATGACAAACACAGACACGAGGAGGGAACAGAGCTGTCAGGTCTCTTAACAATCAAATATTTTAAAAAAGAAAAAGAAAAGAAAAGAAAAAAAAAACACTCTGCCTGCTGAAAGAAGGATTCCTCCAGACAGTGATTCATATACCTTTGACGAAAACCTCCGTGAAGCTCTTCTCTTCCCCGACCACGCACTCGTACGCTGCGTCATCAGACAGGTTGCACTTGTTGATAGTGAGTGTCCGCTTGTTGCCCACGCTCTCGAACACGTACCTGGACACGAAGGGAGGGAGTCAGAGAGACACAGAGATGGAGAGAATTCATGAATAAATGTGCATGGAGCCACAGTCGGATGCAGAAGGCCTGAGGACGGCCGAGTGACTCATGGCTCCAGACAAAAGAATCCACACATTGTTGTGCAGACCTTCACGCCTGTGCACGTGCACGCACGCACACGCACAAGCTCCCACACGTGGAGTGTACAGTAATGCCGTGGCGTCATCACACGCAGCGGAAGCCAGGCATGGGAAATATTCCCATGGCGACCAGCTGTTCACTCCGTCGGTCAACTTACAATACAAGAAGCTGAATATTGAATTAAGGATGAGGACCGAACGACAGTTTTGTGGGAGTGAAACATTGCGTTTCTGGCCTAAATAATACTATTGTCTGTACCCAAATGGTGCTTTCTTTACTGACTTTTTCATAAATACTTTTTCATGACGTTGGCTGTGTCTGAAATCCCTCTGGGTCCCTATATAAAGCATCAATGTACAGGGAACTCACAAGCAACTTTTCATGAGGGTGTGGTCACAATTCAAAAAAATAAAATCCACTGGATAACTGCTGGAGCCACAGAAGTGAAAAATTCAGGCAGAGTACGCGGTTTAAAAACTGCGTAACTGCACAGCTGGTTAACCTCCACACCCATCAGAAACTCCCGGCCTCAAAGACGCAACGCAGGACAACAAAGCAACGGCAACACCTTTAGCAATAATGATTTAGTGGCTTATAACAGCAAACAACAGTCTAACAACAAACCATCCTGTCTATTATTATTATTATGATAATTAATTTTATTCAAAGAATCAAACACCGTCACTCAAAAATGTACAACTGCAACTGTACAATAAGTGTACAACTACTAGTAGCTCATTTTTGTTTATTAGAGTAAACGATGAGATAACATTAAGGAGAGATTTTGGACACAGCCAGAAACGTCAGTCAGGCCACATCACAACCCCAAATTATACCCATTTTCATTCTTATACTCAAGTGACTGGCGGCTCTTCAGCATGGAGTCATAAAACGGTTCAATGCTGCTCTTGTCACGCCCCAAGACCAGCAATCAGCCGGAAGATCTTTCATATTAGCAATTTCGGTTTAACTTTGGCCTTTATCTTTGGCAGAGCTGAGGCTTCCGTGGAAAAACTGGGTTGTATCAGGCTTTCTACTCCATTTAAGCCTAGAGAGTCCCTATCCTAACAGCTCTTTAACTCTAGGAACTAAACATTTAATTTGCTCAATCACTGGTACTGCACAGCCTGGAAGAACCTCCTGAGGGGGAAAAAAAACCCTCTCCCATAGCTAACTCCCTTTAACAAAACAGGAAGAGGACGGCCGCACTTTCAGCGAACAGCGTGGAGCCGCTCACGATGGCAGATGGTGGAGCCACTGAACAAATGCCCCAATTAACAGCTGTACCCTCCACAATAAAACTCCAAAAGAAGCCTTTGAAGCAGGAGGAGACTAAAGAGCAAAGAGGAGAGCAACTCAGGCGCTTGAAGAGATCTCAGCAAGATAAAGGGTTATCAAAGTTAACATTTTTTATTGACTGTTAGCCCTTAACCAAAGTCGGATTTTTTTTCTTTTGAGAAGAGTAATAAATGCAGATCGGTACATCAGCAAAGACTTATCTTAACTTAACTTAATGATACAAATGGATCGTTAAGTACAAAGTCAATGGCAAGTATCTAACCCTCAATGCAAGTTTGTAAACTCATACAGAAAAAATTTACTTATTCTACTCTCATTGTGTGGTGTTTTGTTTGCTGCCCTCTACTGGTGTTGGCATGCTGCAACTGCACACCACAGACACCTGCTGTTGGCCTAAACAGCTACCTGGCAACCTGCTACTTAACCCGAGCTGAACCTTTGGCTCTTTTGCTGCTTTTTTCGGTGTGTCACGCTGATTTTTTGGCTGAGCTAAAGTCGCACTCCAGATAGTCTGGGTTCACCACTGGAAATATGTGACTCTGGGACTTCAAGGTCACCGTCTCCACAGGATAAACATTATGTCAATTTACACAGAGCCTGTAGAGGTTTCAAAAGGTTTTAGTATCAAAGTTTTTGAAAGTTTGCGTTTTCAGGCCCCCAAAATGCTGGAATGAATATTTTTGCATGTAAAAAGCCCCTGAAACTTGTGCTGAATGGCTTCATTGGGCCTCAAACTACTGTAAAAAAAAAAAAAAAATGAAGTATTATCTGATAACCTTAGTAATTACCAACACTCGTTCAACCTCAGGCTTTCCTCACAGTCTCACGCTCACACACACAGACAGGTTGGTGATCAGGCCCGAGTGGTGATCTGCTCACTTGGCCGACGGTTTGATTTCCTGTCCATTTTTGAGCCACTTGATTGGAGCGTTGGGGTCAGCCACTTCCACCGAGAGCTGGATCCTCTTGCCCTTGTCCACCGAGTATGCCGAGTCCAGCTTCCTCAGGAAAGCTGAGAAGAAAGTATCCCGTTAATGCACTTTCATAGCCAAATAATCCATAAACCAGCAGCGAGCACATGCTAACAGCTATTCCACCTGTTGTTCCAGCAATATAAACTCTCCCCTGAGGCCTTTAAAATACTGCTGGTATTTACAGCCGCCTGTATGACGGAGCTCTCGTCCTCCTTCCTGCCACCTCCCTCCCAGCACTCAGCCTTCTTTTGCCTCTTCACCCGTCCCTTCCCTCGCTCCTCACCGTCACTCTTCTTGGGCTCCACCTTCTTCATTTTCTTCAGCCTCTTCAGCATGCCCCGCAGGTCAGTGATGCCATACTCGAAGGCAATCCGCTCGTAGTCGCAGGGCTTGGCCGCCTTCAGGATTTCCCAAACGTCCACCTCTTCCTTGACCTCCTGTTGTTTCTTCTCCCTGAGGAAGGCGCCACTGTGTTGAGACCAGATTTATATTAATACGCACTGTCAGGTCTGTCATGTAGCTGCTCCTACCTTTTCTTGAGCAGGGCGCTGAAGTCCAGATCACCAGCATCCTCACCTGCATCTCCACTGGGATTAAAGGAAACAAGATTCAAGATCAAGATCATACTTTGTTTCTAAAACTGTGCTATTTACATCACAGCATTATTATTATGATAGACATTCACATTACCCAGACCTGTAATTACACACAGGAATTAAAAGAGAATTATAAATCCAACAGAGACAACGTGAGCAACACATCGCAGTTCTGATGAATTAATGCCTGTAGTGAAAGCTTTACCCTTTTTTCATCCGCTGCTGAGATAGACACAAAAACAGGATGAGCAAACACAGAGCGGAGCGTTTGATGATGACTACAAGCTACTATTATGCCCTAAATTGAAGTGACAGACAGAAATCACAACAGACAAGCACATGAGAAGCAGCGCTCACATGTCAAAAATATATTCATGACAAATTCGGAGCGTATTATCGTGGCTGTTTGTCAAATAAAGTGATTAAATTTAAATGATATGCTCGCATACCTGAACATTTGCATTTGTTGTGACTGTCGGCAATTTTTCTCCATTTAGTCCTAAATCTGAAACATAGTAACATCACCATCTTTCGCTGCTCCAGCCGTTGATTAAACCCTTAAAAACTTATTACACATTTTGATTTTTGTTCATTTTAAAATCTCGCCCCATCTCTGCTCACTGCTCCCTTTATGACCTCTCACACGCACATTTGCAAGTGATGAGAAAAATTCACGTGGTCTTGAGTCATCAGTCACCCTCCCGTGCTCAGCAGAGTGACAAGTACTGTGCGAATAAACGTCCGTAGGCTCCGGCGCTTGTTGTTCTCCACCGTGATCAGTTTTGGCAGCTCCTTTACAGCATGGAGTTTGTTTTTCCCGCCGCCGTTGAGGCTCATTGAACCCGAGACAAATGCCAATAAATTCAGAGCCACTAAAATAGCTATCCATGTTGTCCTTCCTGATGGGAGGAAATATTCTCCCAGGGTGAAAATGCACCTCGTTTACAGGGCACACGCGATCAGCAACTGGTTGGGTGAGCATGAAAGCGATGTTTGCCGTGTACTTGGGCCGCAACGATCGCACGATTTCAACCCAGTTTTGAGAGATTCTTGAGTGCTGCATCAGATAACCACCACCATCAGGCTGTAAATGATGGGAGAAGGGGTTTTGCAGGATATTTTTACACTAAGCCTATTTAGACACCTTTTTTTTTTTTTCCAGAAGCTGCATTCCAGCTCATTGATGTAAAAATCTAATTTTCCAAAGCCATTGTTGACCAGAGCCCACTTGAGAACGGGGATCAGGGGATTACCACTGTATAATGAGCTCGCTTTCGTGGTTCAAGCAAAGCACAAAACGCTCATCGCTCACGTTAGTCTCTGTTATCAGAAACGTTTCATGGAAAACACTTCAAAAGCTGCTGCAGCAGGAACTGGAGATGCATCAGGGAGAAGTTGTCTACAGAGCAAAGACTCGGATGCAAACTTTACTTTGTGTCAGTGACACAAACTGAGGTCGAGTGATGGACGACAATTCGGAGGAATCTGTGCTTAGTACAGTCATCACACCAGCGGAAACAGTGCCAAAAGCTGTGATAAGATAGACTGCTGGAAAGAATGCACTCAGAGAGTAAAAATTTCCACCAATGCATCTAAATTCCTTACAACAGATGTTCCTCAGAAAGAAAGGCTTACCGCTCAAGATCAGTTTCATTCTGTGGGATCATATTTAGCTCTCTACGATGTTAGTGGTTGTTTTGGACATTTCTAAACGTGATTTTTTTTTTTTTTTTTTTTAGGTCAAGGTGATTTAGTGCCAAAAGGACAACATGTTGGCGCCACCTGATGGGTGACACATGATCTGCAGCACCATCTGACTCTTGCTAGGTGGTGGACCCTGAGGTTAGTTCCAAAATGACACCAGTTAGATCTCTCTAAGTTCATTTTTTTCAAGAGATAGGCCAAAAAAAATGGTTTGACCTTTCATTGACCTTGGCCT
This sequence comes from Mola mola, assembly GCA_001698575.1. Taxonomy (NCBI): domain Eukaryota; kingdom Metazoa; phylum Chordata; class Actinopteri; order Tetraodontiformes; family Molidae; genus Mola; species Mola mola. The sequence goes on from KV751363.1 coordinate 1,485,437, forward strand.
TTGACCTACAAACCCCAAAAGTTAATCATCTGCAGCCAGCACCAAATGACACCAGTTGGACCTCTCTATTTCAAATTTCTAAATTTTTGGACAAAAAATACTTGCTTTTGACCTTTACTTGACGTTGACCTTTGACCTTTGGCCACCAAAGTCTAATTGGCTGTAGGCTGGGGGAAGACACACCTATGCTGTAACTTTGAACAACAACTTTGTTTATAGATGTATTAAAGCAGAATGACAAAATTAAATTAATATTCTACAATCTGCCTCTTTATCTGGATTCTCCCATCCTGCCACCAGGTTTTGTTAAAATCTATGCAGACAGTATTTTTCTTTTCTTTAGGTAATCCCTGCTCACAAACTAGCCAACCAACCAAAACAGAGGGGTGAAGACATAACCCAAGTGCAATAATTCACAATACAGTAAATATCATCAAATAAAAATGCTTATTTCAGAGACCGGTTATTCACCGATCATAAAACATGATCCAGCAGAGACGACCGTGTTTTGATTTATTTTTCTGAAAGTGGTGCTCAGAGATTATGGCCTCAGGGTCCAGCGTCAGGTTGTCAATGGGCGTCTGTAGCCCCGGTTGTCGTGCTGCGTCCCGCACCATCGGCGCCGCTCGGCCACGGTCGCAGGCCCGAGAGAGCGATGAAAGAAAATAAGCACCTGAAGGCGAGAGGGCTTGTCGCATTTTTCACTGATCCTTCCTACACGTGGTCATGGTCACCACGACTCGGCCGTCGGGAACTGGCTCTAGATGGTTTGTACAGCGATCAGCCACAGCATCAGCAGAACTCTGAGGGGGTCGTGTAGTACCAGGACACCGGCAGTGGACCTGCTGGGTTTTTTGGGCCTCTGTTCGGTCCGTGGTTCCGTCGCGAACATTAGCTGCTCAGTTGGACTGGGACCAGGGGAGGACAGGTCAAAGCCTAAAGCTCTCTGTCATGTCCTTAGACGTTCCTCGGTGGTAACTGTGGTGTTGCAGGGCAGATTGTACTGCTTGGAGGCATCGACCCTAAACTGGGAGTTGCATTGCCATCAGTGGATATATTGTCTTTGGTCTGCAGTAATGTTTAGGAAAGTGGTCAGGACCCAGTTCCCAGCGGAACTTTGCATCGATGGTCATTATTAACTGAGCTTGTCGGTGGCTGCAGTTTTTGTGCTGTGTTTCAGTACAACTATGAGGCCAGGACAACACGACATCACTGTCCTGGTCCTCAACAGCCTCCTGGCCTTCTGATCATTACTACGTCGCTGCACAAAATGTGAAAATGTCCTCCCCCATTGGGCTGTTAGTCACAGCCTTGACGCCCCGCATGAAAAAACACAGCCTACATGTTAATGTGAGTGAGAGGAGTCCATCAGGGCCGTGGGGCTGTTAATGCAGGGAAACCTGGCGCTCAGATTCTACCACAGTCATCCCACGACGCCCAGCAGTAGACAATCGGACACGTAAGCTCGTTTTCCTGCTGCATTAGCCTGTAACGGTTATCACATTTCCAAACGAGCAACTATGAAGCGACGTGTTTTACACACAATATTCCACACGTAGACCAGCTCGTAATCAACAACTGACTGTCCTCATTTTTCCATCGACCTGTGCGGATCGTGCTCATGGTAAACCGTGTAAGTGCGCTTTGACCTGAATAAACTGCGGTGTGAGTTTTTCGAGGTGCCGCTCCTCAGACGCTGTGAGAAACACTCCCAGGCTCCCAACACAGAACATTTCCTGTTTCCTCTGAAGGCTATTCAGCTGGCCGGCAAAGTGAGAACGTGAGGGAGAAAAAGTAGCCTGATGTGCTCGGCGGAAAAGAGGGCACGCTGGGCTTTTTTTAGACACGTTTTAGACACGACGAATCCTAAAGACTAGATGGACCGTAAAACATGCTAAGAGAGGAACAGGTTTCGAGTAGGAAACAGAATTCACTTTACTTACCTTTTGCATAACCTCCACAGCACATTGTTAACACACACATCTATTATCACTCCAGCAACATATTTGAGTTTTAACCAACTTTTTTCCCTCATCCCTCGGCCTCGCTCCCCCCTGACATCAGCCTCCTGCAAAGAGGCGCGCTGACATTCTGTCTAAACCCAGATATGCTCTTGTCTTCCTGCCTGTTATGTTTCTCATCCTACCTGCGCCTCTCTGCTCGCGCCGCTAATGAGGAAAGGAAATCATATTTTTAAACAGGGATCACAAACGTGGGGGCTCGCCGTGTCGGCTGAGTCACGATGGCACGGCGCACACATGCAGCAGGGTGTGAGAACACACCGGCGGAAGGCAGAGGCAGAAACACAGCGTGAGGGGAAGAGACGCGGCCCCTTCAGAGATTGTCGCAGAGACGTTCGATGAAACACATGAGACGCTAAACCACGAGGGACCCCAGGTGAAGCAAAACACCAAGGCGGCAGACGCATGGAGACGTGACAGGAGGAGAAGGATGCCAGACAGGCAGCTGAGGAGCAGGGAGACACACACACAGGCGAGACTGACAGATGCCCGGAGGCGGCGAACTGCGGCGGAGCATATGGGTGACGGTGCGATGGGTGACACGCTGAGGAGACCCTCGACGACACCGACACTCACGATCGCTTAAACGCCTCCAAGATGTTGTCCTGCTGCTCCTCTTGCACAGCTGAAACCAGACAGAAGGAGGAAGACGGGTGAGGTTAATTTATTACGCAGCGGGCCCGAGCCGCGCTGGAGTAACGGACCGATGACCTCACTAGGCCGCTAAATGATAGGACCTAATGTGTGTGGCACTCACTGAGTTATTGGCTGACAAAAGCGCTTACATGGTAACGGCGGACACGCTGAATGGAAGATGACAATAATGTGATTGTCTGTCGGCGGACCTACCCTCCACGGTGACTTCGAATGTGCAGCTGTCGCACTTGTCTTTGGAGGTGACCTCGCAGCGGTAGCCACCTGCGTCTCCGTCCACCACTTTGATGATGCTCATCTCGTAGGTGTAGATCTGGCAGAGAGAGAGGGAGCGAGGGGGGTGATGTGCTGGGAACACGTACGAGCACAGACAGCGCACTACCTGCCGTGCTCAGTACACAGAGAACAAAGGCTTCAGGCTGACACCGACTTCAGTGTGACTGCGGTTCGACTGCGCACAACTCAGTCCGACAACTACAAAAACAACCGAGTCTGTCGGAGAGAACGTTTCCCTGAAACTCCGACTCGTTTAAACCGTTACTGTTTGTTTTTGGAGTTTTGCAAAATAAAAGTTCCCTTCAAATGCAGAACTTTAACGACAGTATCTGCATTATTAAACTGGACAGCACTTAGAGAGTTCAAACCCCCCACAAACACAGCTAAATTCCCCAAAACATTACTTCCTGTTGCGTGTGATCTTGACCTTTGACCTTTCAAGTTAGCATTTTTTATTTCTTCTCTCTCTCTCTCTCTCTCTGTGAGCTCATATTTTATCTTTCCGCCAGACTGTGGTATTAGTTTTTCTTTTGGCCATTCCCAGATGTGATTTTTTTTGTCTTCAGAACCTCCTTGGCGGAGGAAGCGAGGAAGCTGTGATGATGTGATGAAAACAGAATGCGCTCATTTGTGACACACGCACCAATCAGCCACAGCACTGAAACCACTGATGGCTGAAGTGAATAATATTGATCATTAATGCTCTTTGTGAGCCTTATTTTAAAGTTGACAACATGTATCCCTTAAATGACACTCAATAGTCTGGTTTCAAACGATTGAATAATGTGTGAGTTCATGTCTTACTTAACATGAAAACTGGTCGTAAATGATAGTAGAGGCATTAATTACCTGCTTGTGAATGCTTATTCGTGTGTGCGTGTACCTTACTGCGAAGTGTTGGCCATACCTTGGTGTTCCTGTCGTAAGTCTCTTTAAACTTCAAGTGTTTCCCAGCTTTGCTGCTCAGGTCCAACCACTTCCCCTTCAACCACTTCATGTTGGGCTTCCTCAACAGGTTCGAGGAGTCGACCTTGGCCAAGAAAGTGATGTCCTTACCTGCCGGCAACCAGAACGAGTCGCGGTAAGTAATCAGAATCGACTAACCGTCTGCTTTAAGGGGCGCACACCTTTCAATGCACATATGAGTGTTTCGCACCCTTTGTGGCTACGGCGCTCTCCGGCTTCACCACGAACAGGCCCGTCAGCTCAGACGTCTGAGGCTCCTCCCCTGGCACATGTTCTGCGGCAGATCGATCACAGATGACAAATCAGAGGTGGAACGCTCAGTTAAGCACTCAGATCAGGAGACAGTGGACAGACTAGATGATAACATGGCACCAAGCAAACCACCAAATCAGCAGTCGCCTCAATCGCTTACGGAAAAAAAACCCAAACGGTGTTCTGCTCAAGTGTCATTTGTTGTTTGTCATCAGGTCCCCACCTCTGAGCTCAGAGGTCGGCCCCGCGTTGCAGTTATTTAGCACTGAAACTGAGCGGCACTCTTTCTGCGAGGCAAAACCATCGAGCGAGTTTGTGCAACACCTTTGCTGCTGCGCTGCCTAAACCCGTTGGGACCCTCTGACAAATGACAGGCAGGCCAAGGAGCCCCCTGGAACGGGGTGGCCCTGGGGAATAAAGACACTCCTCAGATCACCTCTGAAGGCATCATATTAGGGTTGTGCAATCTCCTGCCACAACATGAGCTGAAGCCGCACGCTCTCATCTCACCGACAAAAAAAACAGCTGCTCTTTTTATCCGTTCACTCGTTTCACTCGAAAAGCAAATTGGTGTAACCTCTGTAAGGTGTTTGCTTGTCAGTCGGGACGCTTTACAGAGACACAAACGTATTCGCATCGCTTACCATCAGGAGGCAGTTCTGCACCAGAGGGGAGGAGAAAAGGAAAAAGTCTGTCAGTCGGTACAATTCCTCTGCTGTTAAACACAAGCGTTAATTGGTGCCGACGATCACCTCGACCGCAGGGCGAGGAACACTCACACGTTAAATCAGCGTGCTCACACCCTCTCAAGAACACGTCGTTCTTTCTCGAATTAACAAATCCTGCGTGACGTTCTCTTCTCTCGACAAACACCACACGGCCATTAATGAGTTAGATCTTCAACAATCAGGCTCAACAGTCACCTTTGGTAAACGTTTTTATTGGTTGGATGAAGTCAGGAGGCCGTTAGCTCCGCGTTCTCACTTCCAGGGGCAGACAGGCTGAGAGTGTTACAGGAAGAAGGGGGTTTATGGACGAGCGGCGGGTGAGGATAACGGCACTCCCACCACCAATCAAGTAGAGTGAGTCGGGCCCCGGGTGGATCATCCATTGGACGAGCACAGTTGCTGAGAGAATGGATCCAGGGTCACGTGTGGAGTAAGTTCACGCGCCTCCATAAATTCAGAGAGCCGCTCTGTCTGGGCCTCCTCCTCCCTCTTCCTCCCTCTTCCTCCCTCTCTCTCGCTCTCTGCTTTTATGGGCTCGGTTAATTTGATCTTTTAATCAAAAGCGCCCCCGAGGACAGACCCAAGTTCAGATGTTCAGGATGATTGAAAAGGTTTCAGTTAGAACGCTAAGTGGGTGAAGCTGATCCTGGAGTGGCACCCAGGGGACACGTCTGGGTGTTTGCAGCTGTTTCCAGCTGTCACACTGGACACTCGCTGCGTTTGGGACGACGGCTGCTCGGTAAAAATCAGTTCTGGGACAGTGGACGTTTTCAAATACAGCAGCGTTTTATTTTTGTTCGTCTCTCTCAGCTAAACATTCCTGCAAAGAGCGGTGTTGATTTTATGGAAATTATCGTTCTGTTTGACACTAAAGAAGAAATTCAGCGGATGACATCTGATGCTTGTCATCGGGGGGGGAAATTACCCAATGAGACATTACAGAAGTACGATAATGCTTTAAATCGACAATTTGGCACAATCAACCACTTCCATACACCAATTATCATCTGGAAGGTTCTCAAAGGAGAACTCCTTTATTTTTTAGCCATATTTGTCGGTCTTTAGGATTTTTGAAATGACTCCAGCATAGAGTTCAAAGATGAGGGTAGTTAACCTGCACAAAGCACCAGGTGAGGCAAAACGTCAGCTATAACCTTCGCTAACTCGGCACAAAATGTCACTCAAGTGTCTGGCAACACGGATCAGAGACCTCCAGTGAAACAGCTGTTTGTTTTTGACTTAATACCTGTAACAATGATGTATAAACAATATGTCACAGTCTGTAGTTTTCCTACCTTCATCTACTTGCTGTCGCCGATGGAACTCCCCAAACACGACCGATATATTAAGCTGTTTTCTGAAGTTTTCCAATGACAGACAAACAAATATTTGCAGATTTATGCAAATTATATAGCAGATTATCACTGCATGTGCATGTTATATATGCTATTTTTCATCAGCTAAATAAGAAAGCGAACATTTAATGTATCCTAAGTTCATTACATGGAAACTAAGTTTGTAGCTTAAAAACTTAAAAAAATACAATTTCACTGTAACTGTAATGAGCCTTTATCATCAAGACAGGAAAGGCTTGAATATTTCACACATAATGTAATAAAGAATGTATGTATTTAATATATCTTTTAGAATTAAATTATTAAAAAGAACTTTTTCACACTATTCAAATTTTATGAGGTACATTATCAAACATGTGAGAATGAATCTACTCAAGTTTGTAAACATTGGAAAACAGTGCGGCCTGTCAGTGACAGGAAGCAGAGAAAGGTAGGAAAAATACAACCGTACGTACATCCATTTTATACAGTATATTCTCACAGTTACAGTCGTTCCACTGTAGGTATCTATATTCCATGATACCAGACACTTCAACAATAGGTTGAGCCTAGTTAGTGTTAAAAAAAAAAAGAAGAACCCAACTCTGTTGCATTGTGGTGCCTTGTGGAGGTAAACAGCTCTAGTGAGTAATTTTCAATATTTTCAATGTTATTTGCCAAAGTATAGAAAAAAAGTTCTTTGGTTGAAAAAAAGAGTGTTATTAGTAAATTATTGGGATTCACGGGCCCGTGGAGGAAGAATTCATCAAACGTTCCTTTATTACTGCATTAAAATAGTAACATATCAATCCATTGGAGCCATGGAAATTACTATCATACATAGGAAAGTATTGTACTGTCATCTCACAGTTATTACTTATTCAGTATTTCATCAATTTATGCTCAGAGCACCACTGGAGAGGAGACAGAGTCTCAAAGCGTTTCCCACCTCGCACACGCGGCATCCAGAGGAATTAAAAACATTAATCAGCGGGGCTGTATTGTTGTATATGTGCTGCAAATAATCACACACTGGTTTGATGGTGACTGGTGACGAAGCACAGCTCATCAGTTCACGCCGAGACGCACCGCGACACTTTTAATCACTCTGAGAGCATCTTTTTTTTTTTCTCACCGCACCGCTCATGTCATGAACTGCTTTTGTTGTCTCTTTCTATCTGCAGTTTATTTACTTACTTCACTGTCGCTGTTTCCTCTGACAGTTTCGCCTGCTGAATTTGCTCTGACTTGTTTTCGTCTTTGTGACTCTTCTCATCCTCTTTTTAACTCCCTCTTTCACTGCTTTTGCTGTGAGGCCCGTTGTCACTTGTTTAATACATACAAAAATAAAGTTATTACTGTGATTACTGGGGGCCGCCGCCGGAGCCATCCCAGACATGAGAGAGGATCAGTTTCAGTCTGTCACAGTGAGGAATCAGAAACGCGAGCACACAGACAGAGGAAAAAACACACGCAGGCTGGTGTCGACGCCTTACCATCCCTAGGCTCAGTGTTCTCTGAGTGAAAAGAAACAAGTCGGCACAAATCAGTCAACAATGAAGAGTTAAATCAGATCTTCTCTGTGTGTGTGTGTGTGTGTGTGTGTGGCCACGAACGGAAAAGCTGTTCATCGAAAGGATCGGATTAAACACGACGTATAAGCCTATTCACCGACACAATGTCTTCAGACAGGCTGGAAGTGAACACACACACACTCAGATGGCCAAAGCAAAGCGCTTACCTACAGAAGGCTCGACATCTGTTAATGGAGAATAAGCACAGGTTTAAGCACGTGAACTGGACCAAATGAGCGGTAATGCAGATATAATGTGCTGTGAGCGTACAGACTGCATGTAAACACACACATTTACGACGGAATAACCATTCACTTCATTAGGTTGGCCGAAGCTCTGGGTTAGGTTGAGTGTTTTAGTGATGTGTGAAGCCACAATGCACAGACGGACACACACGCACGCACACACTCAACGCGACAAATGTAAACTGGAAAACAGAACAAACCACTTTGTCTCATAGATATTATATGGATATACTCAGGAAAAATGTATATGGCATTCACTCATTTACACACACGATGATGTTTGCCAAGTTAAAGGTGCAATATGTAGGATATTTACTGCATTAAATCATAAAACCACCTTCATATGAAAGAGGTTGAGGAATCACGCTACTGTATGTTCACGCAGCGGCAAGTGTTTTGATTCCGGTGCGCTGGTCCGATCGTCTGTTTTTCATTTTTCACCGGAACGGGAAAGTGGTTTTAAAGACATTTCGGACGCCCCGGCCCTGTGGGGTTGCCAGATAAGAGACGGGTCAGCCCAGCAAACAAACAGGCGCTGCAGCGACGGAAGCAGACAAGCAAACGCGTTCCGATATAACCGATTCTACCCATTCGAGCCAAAAAGCCTCGGCTTATGTCGACATGAGGATAAGTATTGGAGATGCTTTTGAAAAATGGATAGAGGTTAGAAGATGTGGGGGGGGGGCAGCTCTCTCTCCCATGTTTTAAATTTGGGCTGCAGTACCTATTTTAAACACTGGGTGTCAGGGCTACATATTGGTCCTTTAAAAGACAATGTTCAAGTGAAGAGTTTCAGCGTGTTGCGATGAGAGTCACATAAATGGAAAATCTGTTCCGTTAGCTAACTCAGGCCTTCAGTGTTGGGTTTGAATTCCAGTATTTTTTCTAACTAAGCCCTATTTCCTGGTCCTTTAGGCTAAACCTTTTTCATAAAGGACTCCAGTATGGAGCTCGGTCGCCAGAACCGACTTGCTCAGCAACAACAGCACGAGGGAAAATCACTTTCTTTTTCTCACGACAAACTATATTGAAAATGTTACTGCAGGTGTGTGGTAACATGGAGCAGATACCTACAGTGAAACACCCTCAGGAAGTGTAGAGCTATTGTATAAAAGCACTGTAAAATGAGACGGTGTTTTCAGAAGTGCTTCGATGTTTACAAAAGGCAAAGGAATTTGTGTAGATTTACTCCAAACTATTCATTCCCTGCTGTGGTAATCCGCCAAACAATCAGACATCACTTTCCAATAAGCCTACAAATTCAAAATGTAAAAATTAGCTTTTTTTTATTTTCAAAATTCAGGGAACACAGCCTGTACACACGGGTGTTTCTTTGTTGGTATCTATTCCAAATCACCAGGAACCAGGCAACAACATTTTGAGCCGAGTTATATGTGGAAAAAGAAAAAAAACAGATTTATTTCCGACTCGTTGACCGTGGAACTGTATAGTCTCGTCGAGCTGAACGGCTGTACCGGTGAACTCTGTACTTGAGATACAAAAGTTAAGCTTTATGCCCCCAAAGACCAGGAAACAGGGCTCAGGTTGAAAAAAAATGTGAAATTCCTTTAGAAAAACAATCACTGAACAAGTCAAGTTGTAGAGAAAATTTCCAATCCGGTGGCTCATAAATCGTAGCTTGACCCAAACTGTAGCTGTGCGATATCATATGAGGACGCGTTTCTTCACAGAGCGAGCTTCAAGGACAGCCGCCGAGCAGAAATGAGTTTAATATGAGTCTTCCTCCTCGCTGCACCTGCACTGACACACACACACACTCACACACATTCCATCACTCTCAGCGAGCCACAGGAAGTTTATGCAATAATTCATCTCCGCTGCACACACACACACACACACACACACACGCACACACACACACACACACGTGCTGTAGAACTTTCTGGTTCACCCCTTCCATTACAGCTGCTCCATAATATGAATTGACATTTAATCCAGCGAGGTGAACTGAAACTGTACACATTCGGAAATAGACTCTCCTCATGAACGTACAACAAAGCACGTTTGGCTCTCGGGGAACTCATTACTTATCACCATACGTGCTGCTCACAGAGCAGATCTACATAAACATACACACAGACTGCGCTCTCTCTCTCTCTCTCTCTCTCTGCTGCAGCCCTCGATTAATAAAGCGTGCAACGCTGCGGCGCGTGATTCTACCTGATCCGTTCATACACATTACATACATCTCACATATCACGGCGCCACACTGCTGTGGGCTGCGGCACCCACACACACTTCCTTCACACATTTTTACTGAATGCATTAGCCTGGGCTGCCAAAGGTCAGCCATTTTTCAGCTCAGGGAGGAACCGAAAGCAGAGGAGCGATCTGCCACTCTGGCTCTGGCTCTGGCATCATCATTGCAACCCAGAGCAGGCCGGGAAACACGCCGCGACTGACTGATGGCGAGGTGGCCGCAGCGGGAACCAGAAAATGTCCCCCAGAAAAAGTCCAGAGGACATAAAACAAAGGTCAGAAGCTGGCCGGTCTTTCCACGCCCTGGTTTAGAGGCGCTCTGTGGTCCGATGTATCGCCGCCACAGAGTGTTTTATACAGAATTAAATTAATGCGGCATTTTGTTCTGTGGGAAATAACAACTTTGGGCCTAATTACAGGGGAAATGAGGCAAAGCTTTCTCAGCACAGAGAATTTAACATTGTTTGTTTCATTCTCTCATTCTTTAATTGCGTGAAGGGATTTCACATTTTTCGCGTGTTTAGTTGGCCTGAAGGTCCTCCCCATGAAGAAACGTAATATATGTGTTACATACAGGCCGATGTATGCATATCACATATATCAAGTGTGACAACCCGTCCATACAGTAAGTTTATAACATACAACACACATGGTAAAAATCTGTACATGGACATAAACTCTAAATACCTAAATGATGATTTTTCTCTTGGTTTATATGTTGTCACCACGTGTGTTAATGGTAGTTTATTAAAACAGCATAATGTACATGCCAACTATTAATTTAAACATGCATGTCCGTCTTTCATATTTACACATATATGAATATATTCATCAACTGCATGAAGTAACACTGTGGTGCAGCGATTTACTCCTCACACCAACAAGGTCCTGGGTTCAAATCCTACTAGGGTCCAAAAAGGGTCTGACCTTAAATATATATGTGAAAATATATGCACTATGCATACATATCTATATTCAATATACATATATGTCAGTATATGAAGTTGTCCCAATTTCTAATACGGTTTGTATATTTATAAAGATATACACATCTTCTCTCATTTGTCCATATATATCATACGTGTACACGTATCACATTTGCGGATGGGTCACTACAACACAAATTAATTTCATTTATTGAACTGGAAGCAAATTGAGTTCTGGTAAATCATCTACAGTATGAAGGAAACCTCCTGGATTGCATGTAAGACTTTTATAAATCGTCATTAAATCAAAGGGATGTCTGTGGAGTTAAATCTGTAGATTACAAGAAAATGATCCTAAAAACACAAGTACAAAAAATAATCTCAGCCTCCACAAACAGCAGGCGGTGCTATAAGTCGGGGCGGAGGATGAGAATGTCCTCTTCAGCTTCGCTACAACAAGCTGCCAACAGGCAAGTTTGTGGTGGAACTCAACCAGAGTTAGCTAAGCCGAAGAGAACGCTGTGATCCGCCGTAACTGGCTTGCAGTACCTTTTCTGCTTTTCTCCGTTTACAGCGTCACCTGCTGTTTTGTGGCGGCCAACACATGTTTTTTTTTGTACTTGTGAGACATTTTATTTTTGTATGATGATATTTGTGGTCGTTGTGTGACTGTATTTGTTCACACGATATCACTGATATGTTGTGTATTTGTTTGAGTCACGTTTTGTAGCCGTAAAACAAAATGCATTTCTTTGTGAAAGACACTTTGCAAAACACATTGTGTTTCTTAGTGAGTCTTAGCACATTTTTAAACCATGTTGTGTTTATTTGTTTAGTTTTGGCAGGGATTTAACTCCATACGTGGCACAGTTAAGACAGATTTTTTTCTATACTGTCTGAATCAAAAATATCAATCCAATACCAACCAGGATCACATATCTAGATCTACGCCCCTCTCTCTAAAACCTCTAAAATGTCTTTTGGCTACATGAAATTGCTTCTTACCAGTAGTTAGTGTGATCAGCTGATAATTAGGGCAAATTTTGTCAGGCCTCGCCGATTAGCCCAAGCAGAAACCCAAATATTCTTTTTAAATGGTAGATTATTAATACTGATCAATACTTGGGTCGTAAAGCTTACAGTCTTCAAATGAAAAGGTGTTAAACAGTTCATCGTTCCCTCCGGTGCCTCTCACACTGTGTCTACATGATGACCAGAGAGCTGATCCGCAGTCAGCAGCCGCAGGGAGACACGAGGAACGCGACCACTGCTGGCCAGACACTTTCCCAATGGCAGCTGAAGGACAAACCTTAAAGGTCCATTTGCATGTTCTGTATGCATTTGCAGATTTAAGCACAACCGAGCTGAAAGAGGCCGCGTGCACACACTTGAACATACATACTGCACCACCCATAAATTAAACACCTTCTATTCTGCAACTGATTTAATTAGCGTCTCTGCTGCCTAAAATATACACACAGCTTTTGCTCGGTGCTAATAAAAGAATATTGTGTGTGTGTGTGTGTGTGTGTGTGTGTGTCGAGCATCATGCATCTCCACGCTCAGTCCCATCGCCACAGAGGCTCAGTGCTTCTGTGTTTGTTTCATCTCACAGTCTTACCCTCCTCCTCCGCTGGTTTCTCTGAACGACGGGGGAAAGAAACATTATTTGGTAGGTGAGCGTGATGACAGTGAGGATGCCGATGAGGGTGAGGATCTGCTGACAGTTACACAGACAAGCGCAACGCTGAACGTCGCGTTTTTTTCTCACCGGGATTATCTGAAAGGGGAAGAAGAGGCAGAAACTTTACTGAAATGCTCAGCCGCCGCTGTCATGGAAATATTTGTTTTTCATGTCTAGTAGCTGAGGCACGCTTTGTGCACTCACCAGCAGGGGGTGCTGCGGCTTTCTTGCCCTTGGCTTCTGCAATTAAACAACAATTATGTCAATTAATTACAATTTACGTGTTTGTGTGATAGATAGACGGACAGATGCATTTTGCCCTTCTGTAAATATAAAGATCTGAAAATATACACATTTAAATTTGCAATTTTAATGTTGCTAACATAAACACACACTGAAGGGCAGCCAGGGTGAAGCAGGGACCCTTTCCTTCAGCACCTCTGCTTGATTTCTGCAGGGTTCTCCTCTGGCAGGAGACAGAACATTGGATTTCAACAGGGGAATAATGCACGATTCAAATGAGGCATGGTTTACAGAAACAGCGAGGAAGGGAATATAAATATAAGTACGTTTTTCAGAGATCACGAGGAATAATTGGGCTTAAGAAAATATTCCAAAAGGGGTGGCCTCGAGACAAAAATGCTTTGATGGGATAAGCACATCAAAGTTCCGGGATCCCAGATCTGGGTTACTTTAGAAGCTCGAGGGCGTCTAATGAGATGGTACATTAGACATGAGTCTCAGAGCACACAGCTGCACAGGGATAATTCTCCTCCGGCACCATTCTTCACCCTCCGTTTCGTTAGTTCACAGGTCTGTGCCCTCGTCAGGTCCCCGGTTTAAACGTTTAAAAATGGTTTCAGCGCCTCACTGTTCCGTCGGGGCAGCAAAGCTTCTGAAATGCCCCAGGGATCAACGAGGACGGCATCTCGACAGCTATCGTCTTCTCCAAACCTCCGACAACGCTCCACAGCTGGTGCGGTGCTGCGAGCGTCCCATGTATCCACTTCACAGTGGGTCTAAGATATCAAGGTTTGGCCTTGGCACTCGGCCCCGCGCTCAGAGCCGGTCCACTATGTCTGTCAAACTGCTGTGGGGGGGAGGAGGGTGACACCTCTATTTTGGATAAGGTTTGTTTTTCAAGCAACAGTCTGTTAATGCCTCTCTCAGCACTTCCACCCAGGGGGGGCAGCCAGTACAAACGTTCTTTAGGTTTCTGCTGATCTGTCCCGGCCCCTGTGACTGAAAGTCACTGAAATCCTCACTTTGTCCGGTCTGTGTGATACAGAATGTAAACTGGAGAGGCTGGAGACCTGAGAGACGACTGCGGCGTCCGATAAAAGCCACAAACTGGTGACACAAAGTCACAACAGTTATCACGTGACAGCTGAATGTCAGTCGAGAATGTAAGATCTCAAATGGTTCTTTTGAGAGGAAGTTATCGATGCTAAAAATGTGAGTGACAAACAGTTTTTAATAGTGCTGACTGAGTCCTGTAGTCCTTTGGAAAGCAGCAGAAAGCAGTTCTCTTTATGACAACTGACCGATCGCGTCTGTGGAGCTCCATCAGCGACAGGAAGCAGAAGCATTTGTTTTCTACAGTATCTTTAAAGTTGTTGAGGCTTTAACTCACAGGCGTTTCACTGCAGGTACTTATTCCTTCTTTCCAGACACTTGTAATAACATTTTGAGCAAAGTTACTGGCTATAAAAGCAGGATTTATTTCCAACTTTCCTTCGTGCCCTTTGCTGTTGCACTGTAGAGTCTTGCCAAGCTGCTCCTTCCTAGAGTAGTTTTCAAAATAAACACTGGGAAGTTTTAGACCCCCAAAGTTTGGGAAATAGGGCTTAGCTTGAAAAATACAGGAATTCTCCTTTCACAAAATAAAAGTATCATTTAGGTAAATTTAGGGTTTTCCTATTTTTTTTATCTGACTGCAATTAAAAAAGAAATTTTAAATGTGTTCTGATGCAAGTATATAATCTGCAAAATAGTAACTAAAGCTATTAAATAAATTTAGTGGCGTGGAAGCACAATATTTACCTTCAAAATGTAAAGGAGTGGAAGTTAGAAAATATCCCTACAAAAATACAAACTTTAACCAGCATGAGCATAACTGCCTTGTTAACTTTTTGCAGAACACGCTGCATTTAGACGAAACATAAAGAAAAACTCGCCTATAACTCTCCTTTTGTCGTTTTCTGCATTGCCTCCGTTTTAGCTGAAGTAAATCCTCCAACACAGAGTATTAATAAGAAAAGTCCATCTGCTCTGTTTTCACTCCCAACGTTTAAGACTTTAAAAAATATTTTTTTAAAACTACTCCAGTATGGATTTCTCTGGCTTGACAAGGCCGTAGATACGCAGGATTGGGTACGGCAGGA